>CM067224.1:3119373-3719373 GCA_034190945.1 Octodonta nipae | reverse complement strand
TGTATCACTGTATATTAACACATTTGACATTATTCGACCAACTTATTTCCTTATTAAAGAAACCTATTTTTTCTTCTTAGTTCAAAATTATATTTCAATTTTGAAATTAAGTATAGTTGGTAAAATATATTTCCTTGTAGTTAAGTTAGAAAAATATGTGACATTTTTCATCTGTAGTTAAATAAAATAAATTTTGTGTTGCTTTACATTATACATCTGAAATTATATGTATTCCATATATGTTATATCATCAAAATTGTAAATATGTTTTTTCCGTTGGATTTTCTTTCGTGTATTGATTTGACTATATTTAAAAAAGTACTTTCCTTAGATGATTCCTTAGTGTTTTCATTACTTGAATATATGTATGACCTAAAACAATTTGTGGAAATAAGTTGACTTTTTTGATTATTTACTTCTCAGTTACTTTTGAAACTCCATTAAAGCATTTTCTACTGCCCAAACTAACCATTTTTATGTGTTATTTCAGACAAAAACTCTTTTCTAACACATGTTTCTTTCTAGCGAGGCGAGGTTATGTTCGGTTAGGTTCGTGTCATTTATTTTCTACGTCAGACTGAATTATTCCGAAGCGATGTCGATACTAGGCAATGTAATGTATTACAAAAGGTACCGTATTGCGTAGGGCACAATTTTCCGACTGCTTATTAAATTTGATTAAACAGATGACATCCTATATCTCTCGCTTAATGGCACGCTTTAAATAATCAAGGAGACAGGATATTAGGATATAACACACTCAAGCAAAGCAATCGGGGTATAGTGCGACTCGGCACACGCTATCTTTTAGTCACAGAAGATCGTATCCATCCTTGTAATAACATTTGAACTGTTGACGTAACATTTTTAATGTTTAAATTTCTTAATAAAATGATTTCCCTCCCACAAATCCAAAAGACTGGATTAAATACCAGTGCTCCACTGGTTGGTTGACTGTTCAACCCGACCAATCTACACAGAATTCGCTACGCATGCGCCATTGAAGATGTCTGACGCCATTGCAGATGAAACGTTATAAAACGGTCGTAAATAATTGCTTTACACCACGGCAAAACAGTCCTGAGTATAAAACATCCGATAGCATTATGTGATTCAGTGAAAGGCTTCCTAGCTACTGTTTACACTGGGAATTAAGTCCTGGGAACTTTTTCCGACTTTACAAGTCATTGCTGAGCCTGAACGGTATTTTTGGCTGTTAAGAACATACTGTTAGTTAACAAGGGCATTTTTACGGTTATCTTTTTAATGTTGGTTTTACCAAAAAAAAGCGGCATGAGATTTGTGGTGCCATCTTTGTTTCAGTCAAGGGACTAAATGACCCATATTTCCTTAAAGCGTATTTGTTTTAAAAGATAATTACGTCCATGGTTACGAACTGATGAATGCATTTAGAAAAACAGTCTTCACTTTTATTCTCTTTATCCCCTCATTGTTGTTGAAGCAATTCATTATTTCCACGATCTCGTGAAAATAATTTCATGTTAAGTAAAACATAATAAAAGAATACGCGGTGGTACGTTTTAAATTTAATATTTCCATGTTAAGGAAACATTAAACTGGTTCGTATAGCCTGAGTAGTGCATATTATTTGATACTTACGATATCTCTACTTGAAATTAAGCCATTTTAGTTTCATTGCGCTGGTCTTTTGTTTCAGATGTTGGATTCGTATTTCAAAAACAAAGAATTTGATAGTCTTAAGGTCTTTACGTTCACTTAGATAGACTTTACGTTCATCGTTGTTTTTGTAAGCAGGAAAATAAATTGTTCTGATAGATAGTAATTTTCTTAAAGCGTCTTATTGTTACCAAGTAAAAGTTTACAGAGGGACTCGAACAAAGGTTATTGACATTGTCGTGTGTATGAAAGCCTTCTGGCAACTCAGGAAATAATGAAAAACGGAATACAAGCCTTTGAGAACTGCAGGTAATCCTGCAAAAGATAAAAGACCAAGTAATCAGCAAAGAACAAAAAGCTTTGGAAAAGACGTATAGTTATGGTCGGTGCTCATACAGGATGAGTATAGAATGCTCTGAGCTTTAATTCAAATGTTTTCTGTAACTACATTTAAGTGTCCAAAGAAATTATGAATATCATTTGGACAAACCGTATATTTCTTTATAAATTATATTTAGTATTAAAAGATCAGCTATTGTTTAATAACAGAAATTACAAATATTTATTTGTACTAATTATTATTGATTAAATGTTTATATTAAGATATTACCAGGTTATCATGCTAGTTTCGTACTATAGAGGAATAGTATGACTTCGTGTATTTCTTCAAGGTTGGATAATGATTTTTCCAACTTGAGACAACAAATAGGCAACGTTTTGCTCATTCTCCCCCTTACTGAGCAAACACCTCAGACAAATACTCTGTTTTGATTATTCCCCTGGGTTTCTGAAAAAAGATAAAACAATTAAAAATGTACTAAAGGCAATTTGTGTAATTTGATAGGAACACTAGCTATCCTCTTATTAAACAACTCTATTACTGTCTGGCTAACTGAAAGAAAGCTGGTCTGTATTTGTCAATTAATAGTCTTGTGTAATATGTATGAATGTATATTGCAGAATGCAATGAATTAGCTGAAGCGATTTGCAATATTAAGCGGACCTGAGTTTTCTTCGCAAATTTTTGTACACAAACACCAAATCAACTTTCGTTTAGTATTCGGATTCAAATCTTTGTGTTGAAACATCTGTGCTACATAAAAGGTTCCACAGTTTCACCAGTACTAATCATCGACGATATCCTGGTTCTACTGGGCAATGTCTTTATGTTTGGTAATGATGCAGCCAGCAGGATACCAAAGGAATTCAATAATAAAACAATAGAATCTGGTCTAGTCAGAGCTCGTTTAATTTATCTGGATAGGTCCTTAGATCTAGATGGCATCCAGCTTTTGACGGAGATCGTGTCATTAAGTTAATCTGATGATGGAAATGGGAATGGCCTGTGAGAACTAAGTTATTAAACCTAACCGAATTTGAACTCCCTTAGTTTGACTTGACAGACGCTCTGGTTTTAGATGACATCCAGGTTCTGATGGACATCTTGTCATGGAGCCAGTATCATGTGAGAGTAGACTACATGACCTCAACGAGAAAACAAGGAGACGCTGTCGAGTCTAAGATCCTTTAATTTGTCTTAACAGGCATTCTGATCCTAGATCTAGGCACTAATGGACATCGTGTCATGAAGCCAGTCTGATGATAGAGACGAGACTGGACTATACGAACTCAATAATAAAACAATGCAACCTTTTTGAGTTTGTGCTTCTTTAATTTTTTTTACAGATACTCTTATAGGAAATGATATCTAACTGCTGTGTCAATAATCTAGTTTGATCATGGAGCCGCGAGAGGACCATAGTAACTAGTAAATCAAAGCAAGTCTATCGAGTTTGGGGTCTTTTAATGGGTCTATGATCATAAATGACATTCGAGGTCTGATGGTCATTAATGAGGTCTAATTATGAAGCCGGGACTTGAGCATAATAAATCTATAATAAACTAATGAAAGCTTACCCAGTTTTGGGTCCGTTTGATTTGATTTGCCTGAGAATCAATGCAATAATTTGATGTTTCCAAGCTGGTATGATATTGGAATTGGAAAATGCAACCCCATCGAGTTTAGGATCGTTTAATATGCCTAGTTAGTACTGAATTTGTAGATATTATCTAGGATCTAATAAAAATGGACACCTTACACTTACTTTTTGGTAGTAATACAAACTTACATCTTCATGAAAATTTGATAAAGTTTGTATAGAGACCAGGAGTGAATTGGTTGCTTTTTTAGTAAAACTTTTTAGAAATGCTAAATATCTAAGTAATAGTTAGGATCTTACAAATTGCTTTGAAAGCAAGGTCTATTAGACTCCATCAGGTCAGAGTTAAGATCAGTTCAAGGTCAAAATGAGTTGAAATCTCTAATATGGCTTAATTTTATGTTTATGAGTTCGCTAAATCTGAATCCGAGATTCATTTAACATCGTTTAAATAATTCGAACAACTGTTGTGGTAGTAGATCTTCTCCGCCACTTGGATTTTAATTCTTCTGTCTTTTGTTGAGTTCGTTTTTTCTAAGAATAGATTTCATTACTCAGATTCATATTTGGAAAAAACCATAAATACAACAAATTAGTGCCTTGAATTGCCCCTTTTTTATAAATTTTCCTCAGCATCGAAAAACAGTTTTGAGCGAGTTAGTGATTTTCAGCGTTTTTCTGGTAATTGATGGGTGTCTCTAACATTCGGTCTCTTTGGATCAGAACTATCGTGTTTTTGTAAACAATTTTCTCTGTTTATTTTAATTTTTATTAGTTAGCATTTTTTTTCAGAATAAGAAACAAGGAGAACGGCAAATGCTGTTAAATAAACACACGTTCTTTATTGAATAGTTTATAACTAATAAAACCTAACAAGAAACTCTCAAATAAGGGTGTTCATTTTACGACAAACATTTCACTGTATGTCTGTAGCATTAAACAATGTTTTTAAAACTTCGTCAGTATAGAGGCAGGCCTGC
Organism: Octodonta nipae; assembly: GCA_034190945.1. Taxonomy (NCBI): domain Eukaryota; kingdom Metazoa; phylum Arthropoda; class Insecta; order Coleoptera; family Chrysomelidae; genus Octodonta; species Octodonta nipae. Next base: position 3,714,815 of record CM067224.1, on the reverse strand, counting down.
TATACATATTGAGGGTATACTGAGGTTATGTTATGGGGGGATATTTTATGTGAAAAAGTTTTTACGATTTATTTTATTAAGATAGGGTTGTTATTTCGGTAGCTTATGGTGAATATGGTAATATTCATAAAGTAGCCCATTAGGTACGTTCCCCTGGGAAAGATACGGCCTACGGATGCAAATTTTGCGCAATATGAAGTTACTTGGAACCGAACTCGCATATATGGGGATACACTCTCTTAATGTAGATAGTTGGTGGCTAGAACTTTGTTATTTCAATGTTTTTAGTTAGGATAAACGAATTAATCTTTAATGTAATTCAATTGTAAAACATTTTACAAATATATAATAATGCAGAAAAACCAGGCTTAAATTAAGATAAATATAAAAACACAATTATTGTATTTTGTGTGTGCTTTGTAGACTGTTTTCCCCTCGTGGTTATGAAGAAGCTATGGAATCCATGACTTTAACCGAGACAAAGGTTTTGAATCCAGCAACATATTCAAAAATATCATCACAACCATAAAACATTCCAAAATAATCCCATTAAGTACTTGCTACCCTTCTTCTACCTGAAATTTCGGGAGGCCAATTATTATTTCATCGTCATTTAGAATTTATGCTTCAATGTGAGAAGTTTAATATAGTGAAGTTTCAAAGGGTGTTTGTGAGAAAAAGACTGAACGAATGTAGTCGCCGCAAAGTAAGTAAGATTTGAATTTCTCCTCCTTGAAAAAGCGCCTTATAAGTGTGGGCAAAAGGTCGGAAAACTTTATTTCTTCTAGACATTTCATTCCCAAACGCTTGAATTGAAAGAACTGGTCCTATACTATGGCCTCCAAGGTCGCCAGACCTGAGTCCCTTTGATTTTTTTGTATGTGGACGGGCCAAACAACTCGTTTATGAGAGAGAAATATAAATTAAAGAGCAGTTGAGAGAAAGAATAAATGCTGCTTTGGAAATAATATGAGATGAGATGCGACTAGAGACTACCACTGTAGGAGTGACAAAATGGTGTCACGATTGCATCCGTAGCGGTAGAAACATAATTTATAACAAATTATTGCAATTTGGTGTATGTTTTATTTTTTGTAGTTCTAACCTTGTAAGTTACAATCTCAAGTTTTATTATGATACTGATTATTTTCCAATACGTGTAATATATCGTTGGAAAGGGGTTGAAGTAAAGAAGTTTTTGTAAGCATTCGAAGTTCTCGATGTGCTTCTATTTTTTTTGTATATTGAGCCTCGCGATTTGTTGATCATATAGTTTTCCAGTTGAGCAAACAAACATCATAGATTAGATTTAAGTTTATTTGGTGAAGATGCAGTGAAAAATTAAAAAGTTACAACCGTTCAAATGTAAAAATCTGAGAATTAAGAAAAAAAAATTAAATAAAAAAACAAAACCCGTAAAATATCTAGATGTTATATGGGCTACATAATATAGCACATAAGCCCACCTATCTGCCCTCCAAGTTTGGCGGACCTTCTACAAAACACCCTGTATAAATAAATTAATTCGAAGAAAAAAAATGTCGCGGTTCAAATCCAGAATAAGCAGAATCAGCTATGACTCTGGCCGCGAAAACTTACCTTCTCACGTATAATTAGTGTTTTTTTTTTATTTTCTGGAAATTATTAAATTATCAAAAATTGCCTGAGTCGATGTTGAATAATCACTGAGCATACATACAAATAGATCCCGACGAACTGATAACCCTCTCCTTTATGGAATTCCGTTAGAAATTGAGTTCCAGCGAGATTTGATGTCAGTGTACTATAGCTCATTTCACACTGTGAGAATGTCTATTGATTTCACACCTTCAAAGAGTTCTTAATCATTTACAGCAAAGCCTCTGGAAACTTATCAGAACATCTCACGTTCCTTCTTCGAATGGGAACATGTTCTTTCTTTCCATACTTCTCGCTGTAGCAAATTCACGAACCCATTATTCCCCTAGGGGCTTCGCTATTGCCAACATCATCACGCAATGTTTGCCAAATAACTGAGATAATATACCCAGGGATATATTCTTGGTCTATATATCCTCGTTTACTTGTTCGCCTTAGTTGTTCCGCCGAAGTAGGCAACGACATAAAGGATGTCTCGTATTTGTAGTAAATATTCGAGAGAACTGGAGGTGTTTAGGGTTACGCAGTAATTCTAAACAGAATTATTTGCAGTCGAGTGTGTGTAAAAGTACGTTCAAGAAGGCGTGATTAAAACGGGCAAACAAGCATTGAGGGGCTCCAGAGTTCCGGTAAATAGATTATGTAAATATTGTTTGAAGTGAGTTCCGAGATTTTAGTTGGGGCTCTAATTGGAAAGTGTTTGTTGAAGAGATGAATTTCGATGGTGTTGTAACTAATTAAAATTCATATTGTGTTGAAAACTTGAACTAACTTATGCAAAACAAAATTGAAACTTAGATCTTGTGATCTCTCTACTTGATTGGAAATCTGGGGTGTTATCTTGATGACATCTTTGTCTACCCTTTCTTCTGGATGGCCTAGTTCAGTGTGAAGAAGGAATAATTGGAAATATGTTAAATTATTAAGGAACTTTTATAACTGTATTACTCAGTTTAGGTGTTTTTGTTGTATACATTTCACTTTCGAATTATCACTATATTTCCGAGTATAATAAAATAGAATAATTTCCCACTAGGGCATAAAAATACATGCTAAACAATTTGGTAGTAAATTTAAATTAAGTTAGCAGTTTATACTACCATCATGAAAGGATGAATGTAGCCAAAGTTGGCAGAAGCTGCAGTTTTTATGAATTATATTTGATCCGCTTGGTTTCAATGTTCCTCATATCTGAAAACTACACCTATTTATTTTCTATAATTGCGTACTAATGAAAATTTGTATCAGGATCTAATTAGTTGTTCTCCATATGATGAGAACCGAGAAGTTCAGCTACCACATCTTTAGATAATTTAATGTGCTTTACCAAATCATTCAGTTCTAGTATTAACATGTGAGCTCTTTCATGGAAATAAATATTTCAGCACTGCTAGAAAAATCGCTTTGTTTAGATGTCCCTAATAAGGGAACATCGAGGTACATTGGACTATACAATTTTACCGCATTTTTAGAACAAAGACTTGTTTTGCTCGAGCAAAAGTAAACAATTCCTGCTACCGAATACCAAATGCTGATTAACCGTTAATTAATTAATTTAATTTACTTTATGTGGAACCCACCATTATTTAGGAGATGTAACGTAATTCTAAAGTAAGAAGATTCTGAATTTTTAGTCTGCAAAATTTTGTCTATGTTTGTCTGTTATATATGCTTCATAAAAGTAACAGTATACTTTTATACACGGTCGGTGGGATAACATACGGACAGCGTAATTTTAAAGATTTCAAGGATGACGTGATAGAATAGAGTCCCACGTTGGGCGCCAAATTATATAACAGTAATTGCCTCAAAGCCACCAAAATGCTTTATCCATGAGCTCTTCTGATAGTTGTCGTCATGATTAGGAACCTTAAGGCTGTGCCTGTATCTGACATGTAAGCATTCACACAAGAGGAATAAAATAAGACGTAAAATTAACAGTATTTGTTCTATGGTTCATAAATGTAACGAAATATACTTTTACAAGGTCGATGGGACATAAGCTACGAACAGCGTAATTTTAAAAATTTCACGGGTGATATGATAGTTCCACGTTGGGCGCCAAATTATATAACACATTAGTAGTTGCCTCAAAGCCACCAAAATACTTGTGGCTTTAACCATAAACTTTTCTGATGACTGTCTTCATGGTTAGGAACGTTATGCCTGTGTCTGAATCTGACATGTAAGCGTATACACAAGAGGAATAAAATGAGAGGTAAAATTAACAGTAAAAGAATTTTACTAATATTAGCCTTGTTTTTGAATAAACAGATTTTACCTATGTTTATCTGTTCTATGATTCATAAATGTAACGAAATATACTTTTACAAGGTCTATGGGACATAACCTACTAACAGCGTAATTTTAAAGATTTCATGGTTGACGTGATAGAATTCCACGTTGGGCGCCATATTATATAACACATTAGTACTTCTTGTGGCTTTAACCATGAGCTTTTCTGATGACTGTCTTCATGGTTAGGAACTTTATGGCTGTGCATGAATCTGACAAGGATACACATAAGAGGTTTTTAAAATAAAACAAAATGCTCTGCGACAGAAGTATTTCATTGTTAAGAAAAAACGTTCATCTTGAAGTTCAGTTTTGGTCAAATAGTCTCGCAAATAGTAAAAATTAAACATTATTATAGGTATAGATAGAAGTCTTATCGAAGGATGCTTAAAAAAGAGATATAAAGAGTTTAAAATTAAAACCTGTGAAACGTAAAAGAGTTTTTTTTTGTAATTACTATTGCTATCCATTAGGCTATTACGTTTTTCCTGGTTTAGTACAGGGTCTCAGTCGAATGATAAATCGCATGGTTTCAAAAATCAGGACTCAGATGAGAACATAGTTAAAATAAATAATTTATAGGAATTAAATTATTTTGTCTTAGGTACGTGGCAGGGTTTTTTCTAAAAAGTGGTCCATCTAAAGAAAAATACATTTGCATAGCAAAGTAGAAATTTGTAGTTTAGTGTAACACGACACTGCTCTGTAAAGTGAGGACTAATGACTGAGACAGACATAGAGGGAGAGTGGTGACATCATAGATTTCATTCCCTTGACAAATGGAAAACGCTCTTCGCCGATTATTGTTATTAAAAGGCATCGCATGTTCCATCTAACAGACTAAAGGATTCATGAGAATCCATAACTCTCACCGCGCTAATGAAATTAATAAATTTTAAATGCTGATTTTGTCACGTAATTTATCAGATGTTACCATCAGCGAGAGTTACACACTCACACCATGACTCTGTCTTTTGAATTGCGATCACGTAGACAACAAATAACGATCCTGCAGGAAGTCTGAAAATTAGTGATATGTGCCTGTGGTGATGCTGTCGAATTAATTGTGGAACCAGCGTAATATTGTTTTGACTGCGTGGAAAGCACAAACGAAAGTCACGATCCCATGGATGGATTCATCTCTAATTTATTATGAGGAGTGTAAAGAAGGAATTTATTATGAAAAGGTTAAATCAATTGAGTGTAAACAGGGTGGCTTGAATTTATTGAATTGTGCCATAACCGATTCTAGAGCAACTATAACTATGACTTAAAATATTTGGGAAGAAAACCAAAATGACCACAAAAGAGGAGCTGATGATTTTTTGTATAAACTACAATAAAATGACTCATGGCCAAATATACGAGGTACGCCACTGTCGTTAGATCTCAAGAAAACAGTAATAGCTGATAAATGAAACCGAAAGTTACTATAAATCTGATTGGGCCAGTATACTTGCTACAGGAAGAAGTTTGGATCTGTTACGAGTCGACCCTCAATTTTTCTGTGACGTTATAAGCCACACCCCTTCGAGTGCTCCCATTGGTTGGTTTGAACGAGCTACTTGATATACAGAATGATTCATAAACACATAGAATATATAAAGCTAAAAAATTGTAGTGCAAGCCAGAAGTACATATGGGGTAGATGAAAAAAAGCAGAGATTATTCAGGATATATATATATATATATATATATATATATATATATCTATATATATATATATATATATATATATATATATATATATATATATATATATATATATATATACTCCTGCGAACAAGGAAGAACGCGTCCTGTCGGAATCAGAAGTAGTGGAAGAATGGGAGAGATGCATCAAAGACATATTTGAAGATAACAGAACAGAAACAACTTGCCAAACTTTAAGACAGAAACAGCAATTTTAAAATCTGGAGCGGTAAAATCTATAACCTAACAACGCAACTAGACCAGGTCCACTACATAGTAAATGGTTGAAATTATTAAACGTAAAAAGCATAGCACTTGCTATTCAATCAAGTTTACGACACTGGTCGTTTCCTAACTGACTGGCTAAATTTGTTCTACATCCCCCTGCCAAAAAAAAACAAATATTCGGACAGCAGGCTTATTAGTCATGTGCTCAAATTACTTCGTCACATTGTCCAAAAAAGAATCAGCACCATAAACAATTTGGTTTAAGAAGATGCAAGTGAACTAGGAAAGCGTTATTTACCATGTAGACGCATCTGCAAAGGTGTTGCGAAGTGAGAAAGTTTGTGGACTTATGCTTCATTGATTTTGAAAAAGCCTTTGATCGCGTCCAGCACAATAAGCTAATATCACCTCTGCAGGACGTCCAACTAGATGACTGATTTCGCATTTATGTTGGGACTAAGAAGCTACCATTACTATCAGTAACGTAGAATCGTTGACAGTTATGACTAAGATTTGATACAAGGGTGCCTACTTTCCCACACACTCTTCAACGTTTCTTCGGAAAATATATTCAAAGAATCATTGAGGGACTCAAAAAGAATCGTAATAGGAGGAGAAACCGTTAATAATATCAGATATGCCGATAATACCGCAATGATAGCAGAAAACCCCGTAGATCTGCAAGAATTGGTAAACAAAGTCAATCAAGCCTATAAAATCTAGGGCTATCTATTGACATAAATAAACATAAGTATATGGTTGTGAGTAGTCAATCAGACCCTACTATTGTTAAACCAAGAACTGTTGGAGAGGGTGGCAAAGTTTGAATACCTAGGCTATTATATAAACCAGCATATAGATCCTTCCTACGAAGTAGTTGCCGCATATAACAAGCAAGAAATGCAAAGGTTTAAGTCGTTACTTTCAAATAAATAACTAAACATCAACATTTGCGAGATTACAAAATGTTACGTGTGGTCAATTCTTTTGTATGTATGCTTGCTGAACCTTCAATAAAGGAATGACGAATAAGATTGAAACATACAGAAGAATGCTTAATATATCTTGGTCCATCAGAAGGAGATATGACTGACAGTACATTGCACATATAATTAGAGGTATAAGTTTCTCCGACTGATGTAAAACGGAAAAAAAATAGGGGCAAGAAACGTCCATGGCTAAGAACCCTGCGACAATGGACAGGCTTAAAACCAGATGGGTTACTCCACATGACACAGGATCAAGAAAGATACAGATTTATTGTAAATATAGTAATCCTCATGTAAGAACATGACGAAGAAGAAGAAGCTGTGCATTTCGTAGGTTTGGCCACTTGAGAATGCATAAGGGAATTTATATGCTACTTTCGGGCAAACCAGCACCCGTTTGTTTCATTCTGAAGCTTAAAACTCAAGCTGAAGTAGCTGCCTTTTTGTCATAAATAATATGAGCACAAATTAGCAACAAAAAATGTACTTACTCCTCATGCTGCCCTATGAAATGTCTATTGCAATGTAATAGACATTCATTCACCTCTATATTTTTTCTTTCCATAATAGTACACTTCTTTTTTGTATGTAAATATTTCTAGATAGTATCAAGTCTTTGTACAAAGAATCAACAACTGACCTTGCTTATAAAATACATGTGTACTTTATATTCAGTGAGAAATTCTCGCATGAAAATAAGGGTGGAACATCCTAACATCCTCCAGGATGAAGCAATAAAGTCTCGGTCAACACAGGCGTACATTGTGTCCTTGTAAGTGGCTGCTTTTACGGCTCCCTTTCGGCAGGAATGAGTGAAAGTCCCCACAAGACGATGATATCGATCTTTGCGTTTACGCCAGGTTTGCGCTAGTCGGGCTAGTCCGGTCGTAACAGGTGTTTTCTTGAAACTCAGCATCCAAGCAGTCGATGCTTTCAGTTTTTTTTTCCTCCAGTTGGGACATTATTACGTTATATGGGAACGTCGACTTTACGGGATTCGGTTTTGTGCTTGTTCTCATAGCAGTTGTTTAGTCTATGAAAATCCGAATTGTTTTAGTTGTGTAGAATTTAAAATATTTAAACCGTTTTTTTGTAAGGATTTTTAAACCGAAAACTTTTTAACAGAGGCTACACTCACACATGCAAAAGTAGAAATGGATAAATGGGATTTGTTTCTAGACTTACTACTCTGGGTAAAAAGCAATGACCAGATTTTTAACTAAGAATCTTTTGTGGTAACCAACTAATATACAATATAACCACAATAATTTATATTTAAAAAAGAACCGACATCAACTGACTTAAAATAAATATTTTTAGATATTTCTTCTTTTTTATCTAATTTAAGGTACAGTTCAATTGATTATTGTAGCGTATTCTAAACTCTCTTTCTTTTTCTCCCTCTCTCTTTGTCCCTCTCTAATTTTTATTCTTTGTCTATATTTTCCAAATATATTGTAACTTTTTTATTTGTTTTATTATTTGGACCACTTTCTATAAATGTAACTCTAATTCATTCTATATTGCATCCACACTGTATACGCATCTGTGTATTACTCACCCCTTTATAACTTATTGGTCTATCATTTTCTGAAACACCCTGTACAACTATAATTCAACTCAACACAATAAACTGTTATGATATCTTTAAAACCACCCTGTATAAGTATAAATCCTCTCCACACTAATGACCCTTTCTATTTTTCTGTTCTTTAAATTGTTCCTGTATACCAATGATTTTACTTCGCCACATATGTCTAGTATCCCATTTATGCAACTGCTCATGGTCTACCCTATAAACAAAATTCACCTTTTTGAACCACATTATATGACTATAATTTTACTCTACCATTTATTTCAACCACCCGGTATATGCAACTGCTTCTAAAAATTTTTGAACACATGTCTATAATTATATTATACCCCTCCTATAATTCAAATGTCCTAACTGATTATGCTCACATAATAAATTTTTGATACACCCTGAATAACAATAATTTTACTCCACCTTTACTTCAAACACCTTGTATAAGCAACTACTTATGTTCCACACTATACAACTTTTAACCGCCCTGTATAACAGTAATTCTACTCTACCTTATATTTCAATCATTCTGTACATTCAACTGCTTCTAATATTCTTTTAAGCCTTCTGTATAACTATAATTATACTTCATCCCATAACGCCAGTATCTACTCTGTATAACTATAGTTTTGCTCCACTCTAATTTCAACCACCTTATATACGCAACTACTTATGTGCCAGCCAATACAATTTTTTTGAACCACTCTGTATAACTAATTCAATTCCACCTTATATTTCAACCATTCTATGTATGCAACTACCTAATATCATATCCACGAACGCACACACCTACAACCGTATACCACATATAAGATCGTCGTTATAAAAAATTTTCGTCTCGATAAACTAATGGAATGTTTTCTGCCATTTCCCGCGCCTATAAGCCCCGTAACTTAACTTCGTCTCTAAAAGAAACGAATCAAAATGAAAACAATTACAAACACCCTGTATGATGGCATATCTTGACATTTACACTAGATATTTATGATTAAAATTTGACATTTATCATGATGTTTACAGTTTTTTGCATATAATTTTCCGATTTCCAGAAAAATAGTAAGCTTTACGTTACAGGAAAATATACGGAAACAAGCTGGAAAATATCTTTGTAGAATACAATTTATAATTTTCAAATTTCTTGAGCGGTTTTAAAGAAAACAGTGAAGATTCATTGAAATTCACTGAAATCTAGGCCCTTATTTACTTTTTTTCTGATTTTCTGGAAAACCGCAAACCTCATGTTATAGACAATTATATGGGACCTGTAATGTTCCTTAATATAGTGCAGTTTAAATCAACAAAATTGCTCAAGCCGACTTTGAATATTCGGTCGTCAAACATAAAATGATATATTTTAAATTAGAGACTTGACTTACGTCAGAAGTCAGTACACCACAAAAAGAGCAACACTACCCGCTGCTATTAACAGTCAAAAATATACTAGATAGGTAGGTACCGAACTAATTTGTACAGAATCAACATGTTTTGAAGTCAGTTAATTATTTTTTAATGATTTATTTTCAGTTTTTTGCGACAAGCCCTGTCATCGAAAATATTATTTTTTTAGCTACGTAATCATGAGTCGAAAATGTGTTAAATAAAATTAATTGTACTATACCGTACTAGCTTATATGCCTGCATGTTCCTAGAAAATTTTCACAAATAGAATACTTTTCTCGAATTTGAGATTTCACCGGATTTATACACAGAGAAGGCGTATAAACACAAAATTTTTTACCCTAACACCAAACCTTTCTTTTTTCACTCAACGCACGTTTCAACAGCGAAGCTGTCATCATCAAGAGTGAACGAAAACTGAAAATAATTACAAATATTCCTTAATATATAGTTGAACACTATCTTTAAATTAGTGGGGAAAAACCTTAATGTTAATACACTAATCTCTAAGTACCTAACCCTCAAATATAATAACTACGGCTTTGGTAAGAGGAAATTTCAACAAACGATATGCAAGGAAAATGGATCCCCGTCATTTTGTGCTGTTGACAGTGAAAAGAATTATTAGGTAAACATCTAAATGTGCTGGTATCCTTCCTATACACGTCAAATTCTAATCGGTTTTTAGCATTTTTAGAACAAGTACATCTAAAAATAGAAGACTACATTTACCTTCTAATTCATACGTAAATTTAATAGTGGGATGTCGGGCATGCACCTGTCATTTGTTGGAAATTTTACTCTCTACATGTTTGCAATTTATCATTTTCTCTAGCACTAATAGTTGCGGAGACATTAAGCAAAACCTTCTATTTAACATAATCGTCAAAAATCTCAGTTTAAAAGTGGCATTAGCTCGGCAACTACTGGTCGTAGAACAAACTTTGTATCTACTCTACCACTAACTGAATTTCGATTGAACTCATAATGGAACAATAGATCATAAATGTCGTAAATTACAATAAATTGCAAACGCATCTTTTTTCAAAACGTTGTTAACAATGCACCGCGCACGCAATCGAAAAATAAAACCGTACCCGACATCCGGCACAGATGTTTGAATGGTAAGTAGGTCCCGTAAATGCCCCTACGAAATTTTTTATCGCCCAAATCGATACTGAAGTACCGTTTCGCCACTGTTAGAGAGAGGTTCTTGAACCAGGCAAGAACAGAGAGGACACCTACAACGTTTCATCATTGAATTCATTGTTATGCAGCCGAGTTATACGATTATGGAAGTTAATTACCGACTAGGCGACAACCCAGTATCGATGCTGTAACTACCATAAATAATTCGCATCGTAACGATCCTCTTGAAATCCGTGTTAGTCCGGTTTTTTCGAGCTTCAGACTTGGCTAAGCGTAACCGGTTCGGCGAATTTGCAAGAAGTAAACGGCCACATTGATACAACGAGAATTACTAGACCATAAGTGAAAACGACGAAATCAAATTTGCATTTACTCAACATTCTGGTTGAGTTTTAAGACAATTAATCCTTGTTGTCGTTTGTTTCTCGTCATTTTATATCTACAAAAACTTCGTAACACCAACAGTGCTGAGTCTGGAGTGGCTCACCAAGCTAGATAAGAAGACAGTTGAAGGATCCAGGGTTCCAAAAAACTGACTTCAGCTGACTCCGACCCGTGTGCACAATAACCTAGGAAATAGCCCAGATGGCTCAAAACAAGAAAAGCAAGGTTCTGATCTTTAGTGAAATGAAATTGAAAAATCCTAATAAGACGATTGTGGCGTTTTAAAATATAAGGCTAAATCAAGTCAACCAGGGGGTTACCAACAGAACAAATCAGATGTAGCTCAAAGAAGCTTTCTAAATATTACACCAGCTATTTACTAGAGCATTTTGATACAGAAAAATCTCCAGAGTTATAATCGACAACCCATGTACTATCATGTTTTGTAGGTAGAAATCAGCATCTATATCCTTAAGTCATGCAGATCAATAGGTAATCTCAGAGGCTAAGAAAGATCTCAATAATATGAAAACAGAAGAAATAAACAAAGGAAAGGTCACAGCAAGCAAAAAGGAACTTTGAGGAAGCTATTATGTTAGCAAAATAGAATAAGAAGTGAAGGAAAAGAGGTATGCTTGGATAGTATTTACTTGGTACAAGGGAACGTAGCTGACTAAGAAGAAACTTGAGAGATAAAATATAGATGAAGGAATGAGGCAATAGAATTGCACTACATACAATCACAGATGGAAGCTCTGGGCTGAAAGCAGGATTACAAATGCAGCTGCAACTGTAGGAATCATCAACATATTCCAAGATGTCTCCACATTACTGGAATTCGAGTATTATAATTATCTCCGTTTGAGATAGTCAGCTCATTGATTTTGATTATACTCGTAATTATTTTATAAGTTCTGTTGTATGAACAAATAGAAAGAAAAAGTTAAACGAATTGTTTATTTATTAACCGAAATCAAAAGATGGAGACTATCAGTTTGACGGGTTATTTTCTAATCATTAATCTGAAAGGATAATTTAAACTGTATTGTGTTACTGTATATCACGAAGGTTCGTTTTCCAGGAAAACAGTGAATCAGTTTGAATATTGTAGATTTAGAGATGACTCCAAACACTTTGTTTTTAAGTTTATCTAATCTATCTAATCATTTTCTAGATGTAAAGGACCTTGATAACAATAATTAACAATGAAAACGTACATGTTGCTTTGCAAACAAATTTTAATATACTAGCCGAAAGACTTTTGGTTGGTTTTAGTTTTATATACACACATACACACACATAGTCATGTTAGTTACCTAGTGGCCCTTGAGTAGTAGGCAGATTGAGGCCCCGAGTTCGATTTGGAATGTAAACCTCTTTTTCACTTTTTGTTTCTTTATTATGGCTCCAAAGCAGAAGTCGAAACGTCGAGAATTTAATTAATTCAGACGCGGTTCTCACCCGGAACCTAGCCTAGTTGATTATAATGACCACGAAAGCCCTCTCAGAACATATATATATATATATACCTACTAAAGATTCATGCAACACTTTCCTAGATAGTTTCCTATTTTCCAGATTGGAAAGTATATCCAACACGGTATTTTTAGCATACGGATAACATTGAAGTGATGAATAGCGGTTGATTTTGTGATAAAATGTGTGTTTTCACTCTGGTCACGTTTCAACTTGACAGGAGTGAACGAGAATGATGTATCAATGAAGTTTGGAACACAGGCATTTTAGAGATTGAATTTTAGATTTATAAAATATGAATCCATGATTTAGGCAAGTACCTGTTTTATTATAAAGGAACATTACACATAATAATACTACATCCCTTTAACGCATCTAAGCTCTATTAATTCAAATAACATAAGAAGTATGTTTTCCTTATAGCTTATTAGTAAGCTCTGGAATTGGATAAAGACACGGGTACATGTTTTGATCTACTTTCTCCTGGTAGCTATTCTATCTTTGAAATGTCCTGATGTAACTTATTTTTCACGGCCTACAAAATTCTTACAATAAAAGTTTATCCGTGAGACCAACCTTGAATCTTAAGCGATGTGTTGCAAACCACAGCTCTATATATCAATAAGTCTTCTCCAAATTTGTACAACATAAAGTTTACAACCAATTCATTTTCTTGTTAATTTTTCCAAACTCAAACTTGGCAGGAGGGGGGTAGTCTTAGTCCATAGTCATTCCCCAGATCTAAGTTCCCTCTCTTTTACTGGAGTTGCTTAATGAAAAAAGTATACTCAAAACATCTTAAAAACTTCTTAAAGAACTGATAAAATAATGTCCTCTAAATTTTGTGAATTTTTTGAGTCACGATTATTTTTAAGTCAGTAGAAATGCCAAACCCCGTATGTGGAATGTTATCTCTGTCTGTCCCTCACATATTAAGTCAGTGACTAGTTAGATAAGCATATCGAATCTTGAGCAGCCAATAAATTATTATTTCGTAAGGCAATTCGGGAGAACCATCTTCGTCATCAAAATACCTTACAAGATTACTGTAGTAGTTTTTTGTTGCAATATAGAAAGTCAAAGTTAACTGAAAAATATTTAGAAAATTTTCCTACATAAAATAAAACATATATTTTACTATATTTAATACCCCAATATAAATTTAGGAAAATAAAACAAATTCCCAATTGAATTTTTGAGCACCATTTATATTTATATTATTTAAATCAATCTCAGGGTTACATTCGAAAAAAAAACAACTTATACACATAAATAAAATGGTGGAACCCCATTAAATTCAAAAAAATGTTTTCTGAAATAACTAATAAAAATAACCTTATTTACCTGTTTTCATCTCCTTCTTTATAATATTTAACACTTCTTTTACTGTATTACATTTTGAAAATGATTTATTAATCAAAAACACATATTAAACGAAAATAACGCAATCTCAATTTATTTCCTTTTAACAATTACAAAATGACTGGCACAAATCAAAAATTAAACCTACTCTTAATTGTATAACTATTTAAAAAATATATGGCAATCTCAAACCATTCGAAATCTACCTAATTTATTATATCTAACTGTCTAAAATACCTGCACTTTGATTAAATAGGTGTTATAAAGTATATGTCTAAAGTTTATAATTGCACCCTCTGAAGAAATGAAACTAAAATATGTTATTTATGAAGAAGCCAATATTAAATTTTGTGACAAGTACTTCACATGTCATAATTTAAGAAGAAAGTTCGAGTTCATAATATCGTTTACTCGTATGTTTGTTTTATCAACTTTCAAATATGGTTAAGGCCGAGTTTTCACACGCTTAAATTCAAAATGTAAAACGCAGTTTTTAATTTTACCTACCTCTATTGTTACTTTCACGATTTTATCTAACTTCTATCACAAACGTTGTTTATGTACATGCTGTTACCTATCTTCTGACAATCTCCTTTCTTTAATATTCATATACTCATTTGAAGTCTTCTTTTGATGACGTTTTTGCTTCGACTATCCAGATATATCAAGTTCTTAAACTATAAGCCTGTTTTATAGTTCCTTCTCACAATATTTTGTTACTCATCTTTTTAATCTTTAGTGATATATTTGTAGTTAAAAGTTTTTACACTGAGCTGAAGATGCCTGTATACTACAGATGAAACACTCAATAAAGTTTCTATTCTCCCCGTGAAGAGGTTAAAAGCTCACTTACTTATTCCTTGAAATAAATATGAACGTATCTTCAGGTATTAATAAATTAGAAAATATCCATAAATAGTATATTGATTATTGCATCAAGCATTTATTGCACGCTCTTCCCCAAGCTTGTATACCATATGTTGCAATACTATGAAATAGTGTATAGCAAATACTTAGTAATGTTTCTGCATGCATAAATCTCAGACACTTTTTTGAATATGTAATATTTAATTTACGTATTCAAATTAAATATTTACATATTCAAAAACTGTCTGAGTTTATGCCTGCTAAAACATTACTAAGAATCTACTATTGTATCACATAAAAAGGACCAATTTTCTCTATTTTTACAAATTCACTGAAAACTTTAAATATTGACGGCTGTCAAATAAATACTAAACAACTACCGCGACGTCTAGGTCGGGCCGAGTATTTTTGGAACCGCTGTATTAACCTATACTCTTTATTGGCTGGATGGTAACGGGGTTTAACGGCAGGGTTGTTTAGTATTATATTTTCACCGTCATAGTTTGGGACACCTTGTATACAAAAATACGGTACACTATTATCACAAAAACTTCATAAAGAAGGAATATATCAAATGAAATCCTCTACAAATAAGATAAACGCAATACGTACCTTTCTAAATCCAACTCTCATCCGAATTTTACGACAGAAAGAGAACCGAAAAGCCGAAAAAAAAACAGCAACACAGAAAAGGTCACGAATTTGTAACAACTCCCCTTAACAAGGATCTCGTAAATTCTTTTAATGCCATCCGAATATAAGCACGTACTAGACAACATTACATGAATACTTTATAAGCAGACTGTGCCGAAGAACTTCGAAAACATTTACACTCGCCGGCAACAAATTTCAATTTTAGAGTCTCTCTTTACGTTTTATACAAAAATCACCATCCCGCCCTTCCACCTCCTGTTATTACAGTTCGGAAGGTGTTTGCCCAATTTTTCACTAGTGCAGTTTCCGCAGCGACTTTTCGCATAATCCTAATGGATTTTCGTTACATGTCGAACAATTTTCCGTGAGTAACGGAAAGTTGAAGCGGCAGTTAACCTAATTTTTTCAGATTATCTGAGATAAAGTTTACTGATAGTGAGCTTTTATGGGGAACACCTCTATTTCCAAGCTGTTTTCAATTTATCGGTGTTGCATACATTTTGAGTACTTACAGGAACGTAAACTTCAACTCGTTAACTTTACATTAAGCCTAACGATTGTTTTTATGTGAGTTTTCAAGAGAGCATCGTCAACTTCAATTGATGTTTGAAACGTTCTGCAACAACAACATTTTACTCATGCTTGCAGAAAAGGATGGTCAAATTGAATTTTTTAACCGAATTCCGTGAGCCGTTTTGACTGAATATGGTCTTGTTTAATAGAGTATATATCCGGATTGGTTAAACTTCAAAAGAATTCTATTGGTGAAGTGATGAAATTTGTGAATGAACACATGCGTGCATGGAAATCGACCAATATCCCTAACATATTGATCTATTTTTCGAAAACTCCTTATGGATGTGTATAGTTTTTTTAACGTTTAATCTATTAAGGAAGATCCCTTGGTGATCTCATATACTATTCTGCAACGTGCAACTTGCAGTTTTGCAGAAAATCTCGGAAAATTCCAAAATTCTTATTAAAAATTTCATCGAAATGATATTTCCTCATAAATATTTTAATTCCAACGTAATAGTGCGGTAATTTGAGGCACTGGAAGTTTTAATTGCGAATTTGAAAATGTTCTATGTACATCTCAACCATATAGGTAGTAAAGCCTAGTATTTTCGGCTCCTTAAATCAATGAGTACCAATCTCGCTTTGTTTGTATACCAGACAAATACCTATTTAAATGTAAATTTTTCCATTTTGCGAAGACGGTGCTTTTGGTTGTCACATTCTCCCGGCCTAATAGAAAATTCAGTGACAACATATGTCAAACTTTAAACTGCTATTTGGTGCGTTTATACATAGGGTGTTTAGTTATAGCAATCAATATCACAAAGTAACAAGATAGAAGGAGTTGCATTTATATGATGATTGAAATATAGGACGGAGTAGAATGATAGTGGTCCATAGGCAGCCGTATAAACAGGATGGTTAAAATATAGGGTGGAGTGGACGTTTGGTGGTATAAAAATCTTGGAAAAAAAGCGAAATTAAAATTATATTAATTTATGGGGTAGCCGACAAGGAGTTATACACTATGGTTGAATATAGGATTTGACTCCGTAAATATAGGATGGATTCTACTCCGTCCTATTGTTTACAGAAGGCAGCTAAGAAATTTATGCTTGTCCGTCAGCAGTGGTACAGGATGGTTGGTACATAGGGTGGAGTGGAATTATCTATAGTTATTCAGAGTTGTCAAAAAAGTTGAAAAAAGGTTACATGGCGTGGTTCATAAGGCAAAAATATATTTTGGGCTTATTAAGTCAACGCGTACTAATACATTTTGTTCGTAAACATTTACCTGTCAATTTAAATGAAAATATATCATTGTGTAATGTGAGGCTTTCTATGTTACCTGGTCCTGTCTATTAAGGTTATACATACAAAATAAAAAATAAAGAATGAAAACTAAAACGTTGAACATAAAACATTTTAAAAAAAGCGTAACCGACTTCCACCTATTACTAAAAAATTAAAAATAATTTTAACAAAATACAACCCTAGCAAATAAATAACACATTCAATGTTGTTAGGTACCTACCCAGGAAGTAAAAAACGTAAACATTAAAAGGTGCTCATTTTGTACAAATTAATTACCCACCAATCTAGTATATCAATAAATAGACCCTAGCAGTTTTCTTACTTACTGTAAGATTTTTTAAAATTCATTATAGAATAGATGTGAACTAAGAATTTTAGTATTTTTTTATTTATGCTTCATAATTGGTCTAAACCAAAACTCAGTAGGTATTGTCAATAGCTTTCATATAAGTTATCACTTGTCATAATATCATATCTAATATTAGTGGCCACAATGGCACTGTAAACTCATATTTTATTTCATTAGTGTACGTATAAGCGTTCAAAAGATACGCAGGGAGGAGGATACTTTTGACTAGCACTATATATCACTAGGTTGTAACAAATTTAATATTGTTCATGACTATCTATATTTATAAATGCAAATGCTCAAATTTTTATTTTCTTGTAAGTTAGACTCTTGTAAATGAATTTGGAAAAGTGTTACTCTACATCCTACCCTCGTATATTATGTTTAGATTTATTACTGCTAACTGCTAGTGACTAGTGCTCACCAGATAAAGAGCTGCCGTGTTTTGTTCCTATATTGTTAAGTCAAGATTAATTTCAGGCCTTTAGATCAATTAATTTAGGATATTTGGTTGTTGGTTGTTTCAAAAATGAAAATTGTAAATGAAGAGTACTTAGAAATTTTAGGTCTCCTAATTAATTTGTGAATTGTTGTCTTAGGTCTGAGTATAGCTCTAAAAGAATCTGCAATAAGGGATTCATGAATTTGAAAAGCTTTTTTGTAAACTTGAATATAAGCTTTCATTCTTATATTTTGTTGAACTATATAAGCAATTAGGCATGAGGTAAAACATTTACCAAAGCAATTATTTATGACATAATTAAAAATGAATTAGAAAAGAACTCCAAAGCCCCCGACTGAGTTTTATATAACGTAATGTGTGTGCATTTAAAATGTTGTCAGTCTTTTGAATTTCTTGTTCATTTTATAGGTCACCACGCGTGTAGTTAATGGCAAAACTTCCCGGAAATCTGATAGGAGCTTTTCTCCTTTTCTTCGTACGATATTAACGTGAGGTGTATCAACTTGCAAGGGATTTAGAAAATGTAACGAATCGTCCAAAAGAAAATTTATTATACAAATTTACCACGAAAAGCTGAAAAGTAATTTAATTACAAAGCAATAAAGTTTTAACTGGGCAATAAAATGTCACTTTTACGGTTAGGTTATATTCGCAGTAGACTTTTGCTAAAAAATTCCTCAATATTTAATGGCTTTTTAATGCATTCGGCATGTACTTGCAGTTTTTATGTCCAGTATTTATGACTGAAATTCTCCAGAAGTGAAATATAGGCTGGAATCGGTTATGACAAAAACAGAGTCTAAATATTATAAAACAAAGAGCCCAATCTGCGCTCACTTGAGTATTGGCATTTAACTTCTAATGTCTATAAGTATAACAGATTCCGATTTAATTCACTTTACGAATCAAGTTGATAAAGATACCTTTAAAATCTTTTGAAACCTTAATCTGAACTCCATGAAAGTGGCTATTTTTTATTTTTGATGCTGCATCTCTGTACTTTTACCTATTTTATGAAGTTTCTAGTTTCTTTTAATTGCTTGTTTAGGAAATAACACCACTGACAATGCAGCCGGAATAAGGCTCTGAAACGTTTGGATTTTTTGAATGTACAGCTTTTTGAACTTGTACTACTTCTGAGTTTTTCAGCCAGGACATTCGTCTTCTTCTTCTGTCAATGACTAATTATTAGCATGTACCTGTGTACTTCAACTTTCATTTTTTCAATGAATTTTAATGCGTTTATGTGCTCACATGTCAAATATTATAGGACTTTCAGCCTTCATTACATATGGTAACATTGAAAAAAAAAACAAAGAACTTGAGGATTTGGAGACGGTATTAAAAACACAAAATTTAATCGTAAACTTTGTTTTTGTTGCTGTTGTTATTTTGTTTTTAAATTAAGACAACACGTTGTCTAGTATTTGTTTGGCAGCTATGAATAGTGAACGTTTTCAGTGAATTTGGGAGAATGGAGAAAGTTGGTCATCGTAATGTAAGACAATACTTTTATTTGAAAAGCGTCAGCCCAACCAATATAAAAGCTGAACTAGATAGACTCTGTTCTCGGTGAGTCTGCTCCTTCGTTTACAACAGAAAAATATTGGTTAGCAGGGTTTAAACGCGGGCGCAGAATCTGCCAAAACAAGCACTGTGTGGTCAACCAAATAAAGCAAATCCACAAAGCGATACTGGATGATTGTCGACTGAGCTAGGAGACACAGTAGGCATCTCAGAAAGTGCGATACTTCCCATATTATTTAGAAATATTGTTTTGTAATTATTTCTACTAGCTGTCGCCCAGTGGTCGAAATGCGACCAATAGTGTCAATATCTCTGACAGGTTAAGTAACCTGAAAATTTTATCGTGACATTCTATCCTAGGACTTTAGGGACAACAGAAATTACACGGAACGGATCCAAATTCGGAACCTCTGTGTGATAGTTTCCTCGAAAATCCTAGATGTCGCTCTTACATCTCGCTTCTACAAATAAGTAACGAAATTCAAGTTTTTTTCAGATATAATTCATAGGACTTTATTTGTGTTCAAATTGGTAATTGTTAATTTAATATGACGACAATTCAACCGCTAATGGGCTACCCTACATATTTATTTTTTCTAACCTGTCTGTATAGCTATAATTGCACTCAATTCTCTAACATTTATTAAAATCCTCATTATAATAATTCTATCTCATTATATATTTCCACCACCTTGTATATGCAACTGCTCATGGACTACGCATAATATTTTTTAACATTTTTGAACCACCCGGTAAACCATTCTGTATATGCCACTGCCTATGAGCCACCGTATTTACTGTTTTTGTTTATGAAATTTTTAACTATCTTCTGTAACTATAATTCTACTTCGACCTGCATTTCAATCATCATATATATGGAACTCTTCGTGGGCTACTCTATAAATCATTTCCTTTTCTATCATTTTTTATCATCATCGTGTATACCTATAATCCCTCTCACCCTATATTTCATCTTCCCTATATATACAACTGCTTATGGGTTACGAAATGTTGCATTTCCATTTCCGCCACCCTGTATATGCATCTCTGTATAATATTTTTTGCACCACCCTGTATAACTGCACCTTCCATTCCCGGAACCCTGTAAATTCAACCGCTAATGGTCTTCCCTATATAATTATTTTATTAGTTATAATTGCACTCTACTCTATAATTTAAACACCATATATATGCAACTGCTTATGTGCCACCCACGAAAAAAAAAAAAGATTTCTAACATATCTGGATTCGCCCGGTATAATTATAATATACAACGATTTCTGTACCACTAAATAATAACAACGCTTGCATGCCACTTGCAGTAGTACATGCTCTAAGTATATAACGGCATTGGTCCCTCTATATATAATTACTCAATGTTTTGAGTCTGGCGGCGGCGGCACATTCAGTTGTTTGGCGTTGACATTATGGACGTAAATAATGAATTTTTATTATATTTTATTTCATGAATGAACCAGTATTATAAATTAATATTAGCCTTCTGCACTGAAGGTCGTCAGTAGCGACTAAACAAAACAAAAATGAAAAAAATCGGTTGAGAAACAGAGGACAAAAAGGTACCTAATCGTTATAGATATTATAACCCGTAAATATTTCTTAATTTGATTATTATTGAGTGTGTTTCTCAAACCTGTCGCAATTTAAATTTAGATAGTTAATAAACACAATAAATAATACATATATCGAACTATTAAGTCACATGCTTCTTACAACCTAAAACTTAAGACAGGAATGAATAACAAACAGTTCAAAAATAAATAAATTTGATTTGAATATCAACATCCTCAAATTCAGTAAAATCGATGGACACCAAAAATTTAATTAACCACAGCAAATAGAGATTAACAAGATAAATATTTAAAAAAGTCTACATACATAACACTAAAAACTTAAAATAAAAAAACCTGTGCTTATAAAACTTATATCAAGTACGAAAGCATCCTTGTAAGAAATTCTGATAGAGCACCTGCTAATTTACTGTCCTCTTCATTTTATAGACACTCTAAAGTTTTAATCTTGAATCAGTAGTATGGCTTTTTAAACCTAGATAGTAACTAATTATATTAAATGATGCGAATCTTGAAATAGTATGTCATATGTTTTTACAAACAAAAATTTAATAGAGGATTCAATAAAAATATCATGAAATGTAAGATGTCAATCTAAACTATTAATTTTGTTTGAGAAATCATTGGAGCTATTAACTAAATAAATCAATTTGGCGTTAGAAAAAAATCTGGCGCCCAACGTGGGGCACAACAAAAATAAATATCCAAATCTTCAAATTCAGTAAAATCCATTGGACCTAAGATTTAATAATTATTTATAGCAGGAAGAAATTAGCAGCAGAAATCATAAAAAAATTCGTCAACATATGTACATAGCACTAAAAACTTAATTTCAATTTGTGCTCACAAAACTTACATCAAACACGAAAACACCCTTGTGAGGAATTCTGATGGAGCACTTTCTAATTTACTGTCCCCTTCATAGTATTGGCTCTATATTGATCAAAGGATTAGCGAGTAATGAGCAACATCTCCCCCAACCCCTGACGAATAGGGCTTCGCCTTTCAAACAATTCTCTTTTCTATAAATAAATCAATTTTATTCTGTCACCGGCACGGCATTAACGGGGAGCCAGAAAACGATTTTTCCGCGCGCCAAGACAGCGACGCCCCGTACCGAAAAATATTTTAGACTCCGATCCGAGTCGCTGTTGTTGCCCTCTGTTCGCGTGCTCCACGATTATAATCGATCGGAGGGAAATCTAGCGAATATAATTGACACGTTGTATGATTTATTGCACAAATTAGGACAAGAATGAAAAAACGAAAGCCGTATAAAGTTTTTCTGGCACGTTGATTCTGCGAACGTTAATTCGTTTCAGTTGTTGCCAATTGGATTTTGGGCAGATAATAAAACTGCTGTTAATTAAGTATTCTTGAAAGCGAAAGCAATTCCCATCGGGCGGCAAAGTAATAAATTGTGTATTTGAGATTCATAAGCAGGCTTTATTTACTGACCTTTCGATCGTTATAAAAATACCTCATCAGGACTTTTATAGACTGACTGACTGGGAATTCTAAAGTGTTTAAACAACAGAATTTTGGTGTTGAAATAATGTTTTATAGTAAAAAGAATTTTCTGATTTTTTTTACTGTCCCTAAGTTTGGATATTGAGTCCGTTGTCGGGCATTTTTAGAGTGGGTACTCAATTATTGAGAAATTAGAGAATGTGAAAATGTCATTTAATGTAAATGGCGTATACTATTAAAGAGTCATCAATATAGTAAACAAAATAACCTAATTAATAATTTATATTAAAAAAAACCTCTTCAGCTGATTTAAAATAAAAACCGTTTGGTTTGTTATTTGGATCACTTTCTATAAGTGTAACTCTAATTCACTCTATTTTGCATCCACATTGTTCAACTATAATTCAACTCAACACAATATTACAATGGTCCTGATATCTTTAAAACCACCCTGTAGAAATATAAATCCTCTCCACACTATTGACTCATTATATTTTTAAATTTAACTTATTCCTGTATACCAATGATTTTACTTCGCCCATATGTCTAATATTCCTTTTATGCAACAGCTCATGGTCTACCCTATATAACAAAATTCACCTTTTTGAACCACATTTTATGACTATAATTTTACTTTACCATTTATTTTAACCATCCGGTATATACAACTGCTTCTAAAATTTTGAACCCATGTCTATAATTATACCCCGTTTCATGTCCTATAATTCAAATATCCTAACTGCTTATAACAAATTTTTGATACACCCTGAATAACAATAATTTTACCCCACACTTACTTTCATAATAACCTTGTATAAGCAACTACTTATGTTCCAAACTATAAAACTTTTTTAAATCGCCCTGTACACCTGTAACTCTATTCCACCTTATATTTCAACCATCCTGTATATGCAACTGCTTCTGACCATTTTTAAAGCCTTTTGTGTAACTGTAGTTATTCTCCGTCCCATAACGCGAATATCATACAATATTTTTAGAACCACCCTGTATCACTAATTCAATTCCAACTTATATTTCAACCATCCTATGTATACAACTGCTTATGTGCCACCTAATATCACATACATGCACGCACACACCTACAACCGTATACCATATAAATTTTCGTTCAATAAACTAACAGAAGATTTTCTGCCATTTCACGCAATTATAAGCCCCCTAGCTTAACTTTGTCTGTAAAAGAAACTTACTTTAAACGAATCAAAATGAAAACCACACTGTACGATTACTTTCATGGCATATCTTGACATTTAAACTCTATGTATATATATATATATATATATATATATATATATATATATATATATATATGTATAATTTCTTGAGCGGTTTTAGAGAAAACAGTGAAGATTCATTGAAATTCACTGAAATCTAGTCCCTTATCTACTTTTTTTTCTGATTTTCTGAAAAACCGTAAATCTCATGTTATAGACAACTTTTCTGTAATGTTCCTTAATATAATGCAGTTTCAATCATCAAAATTGACCAAACCGTTTTTGAATAATCGCTTGTCATTCATAAAAAAAATTGCATACCGATCGATAACCTTCTTTTCGAACGTCGGTTAAAAAACGACTGCGGTAAGGAGGCTTACGCCTAATAAAGTGTTGGTAGTCGTAGACAGTTTTTAGTAACTATTTTTGGATACAATTCCTGAATTTCAACTAAAAGTTCAATAGCGATGGAGTCCTGCATCCTACTAACTACGCCAATTAAGTCTTTTTTTCCTTTTTGTTCCGAGTATTTCGCACACAAATGAACTACATGCATGTTACTATACTACATGGAATTTAAATGCAGTAAAAACAGTAAGGCCTACATGCTGTAGTTTTCAGGAATGGGCACATCCTCATACATAATACACAATAAAACGAATTCTTCACAGGAAGGGGGTTCGGTAATTTGGATAATTTTTTAATGCTGCCCACCGGCATACAAATGAATCGGCAGGCAAAGAATCACCAAAAGAAATCTATCAAATCTAGACATTCAAAATAGACAATAGTGGCTGAACCTGGAAGTGAACTTATTATGTCAATCAGTTATGCCCATAAACGATTTTATTCTCTTCCAGAGTCTAATCACACTGCATACTTGATAAGATAAATAACGGCAGTGATGCTAAGGTTCAAGTTTCCTTCATGACCGTTCCCCTTTCATCTATAAGTTATACCTAATCAGCAATGTTGCTTGTAGATAATTAATTAAAATTATCATACTTTGCATCAGCACACTGCCGCCTATTCATCATTTATTCCAAACACGTCACCTACATAATTATTCCTTGCGGAAGGTAAGATGAGTTAATATTAAACTTGTGTCACGCTAGACTAATTAATTTTGTATCATTCTGCGTTTGATGGGGTTTATCTGTGTTCATTCATTATTCCCAAATATCGCCTGTGCGTAAATATATATATTCATTAGTTCTTGTAAATCAGGAAAATAATGGATTTTTTATGGTTTCGTTGTCAATTTTGGACCCGCGAATTTCCGTTATATTACAGCAATAAAACGCTTTTTTATTGCTACCAGCAGATTGAATGAGGGATTAGTCTTTATTAAGCTAGCGAGATGGCGTGTTATGACTACTTTAATATCCTGTTTTGGTTTTTGTTTTTGTTTTCATCACTATTTAGCTAATGAAAGATATTTTCCAAAGCTGGCAATAGGTTTAGATGAATTGCTTAAAATTATGTGTAGTTTATTATTTATTTATCCAGTCCTTTACAATTTTTAACTGACTTCCAAAAAGAAAGAGGTTATCAATTCGTCGCGTTTTTTTTTTGTATGTATGTTACCTGATTTCTTCTCCTGAGGTGAACAGTTTTGAATGATTATGGTCTTGTTTAATAGAGTATATATTCCGATTGCTGAAACTTCAAATTTTGGAAAAGAATTCTATTGGTAATGAGATGAAATTTGTGAATGAACACGTGCGTGCATGGAAATCGACCAATATCCCTAACATATTGGTCGATTTTTCAAAAACTCCTTATGGATGTGTATAGTTTTTAACGTTTAGTCTATTAAGAAAGATCCTTAGATGATCTCACATACTTTTCTGTGACCTGCAACTTGCAGTTTTGCAGAAAATCGCCGGAAATTCCAAAATTCTTATAAAAAATTTCATCGAAATGTCATAACGGACATTTCCTCATAAATATTTTAATTCCAACGTAATAGTGCGGGAATTTTAGGCACTGGGATATAGGTAGTAAAGCATAGTATTCTCGGCTTTTTATATCAATCAGTACCAAGCTCGTTTTGTTTGAATACCAGGCAAATACCTATTTAAATGATTTTTTTTCTATTTTGCGAAGACGGTGCTTTTGGTTGTCACATTCTCCCGGCCTAAGAGAAAATTCACTGACAACACATGTCAAACTCTAAACTGCTTTCTGGTCCGTTTATATACAGAGTGTTTAGTTATAGCAAACAAAATCACAAAGTAAAGTGATAGAAGGAGTTGTATTTATATGAATATTGAAATATAGGACGAAGTAGAAGGATAGTGCTCCATAGGCAGCCGTATATACAGGATGGTTGGAATATAGGGTGGAGTGGACGTTTGGTGGTATAAAAATGTTGGAAAAAATGTAGAATTAAAATTATATCGGGTCATTAAAAAGCTGTTATATGATAAGCAACAATCAAGTTTGATGAAGTACGCAATGCAGGATTTTAGTTTTGCTTGACACCAACTTCAAAAATATACTAGATTGGTAGGTAATTAATTTGTACAGAATGAGCACCTTTTAATGTTAACATTTTTTAGTTCCTAGGTAGGTACCTGACAACATTGAATGTGTTATTTATTTGCTAGAGTTTTATTTTGTTATAATTATTTTCAGCTTTTTAGTTATAGGTGGAAGTCGATTTTATTTTTTTAAATGTTTTATTTTAAATGGCGTCACCCAATTTCGACCATGCTTATTGAAAGAGCGTGTCATTTTACGTATCGTCAAAAATTATATGGTTATCAGACAGTAACCTTAGCGACCGATAATGTGTTTTATTACACTCAGATAAAAATTGGAAATCGTATTTTTTGGTCTTTTTATATTTCTTATCTATTTCATATCTTTTGTTTGACAAAAGCAGTGTGTTTGAACTGTTTATTGAGTAGTGACAGTCTCTTATTTTTAAAGGACAAAAGCAATATTGAGTCTAAATACCGTAACATGTTCGTGATTTACCTACATCTGGTCTACACTCAAAATCAGATCAACTTAACGTTTTATTGACAACACAATAATCTTCACTAATAACTAAACTAAGTGGTTTCTAATTTGAATATGGCATTCTGCAGAAGATCTCTTCTTTTATCACCACCTAGTTTTTCAAAAGCCTTACGAAGTTCTGAAGTCACAGTTTCTTTACGGAAAGATGTTTTTCTAGAGTAATAGGTATTAAACCATTCTCTTCAATCTGCCACTAAACTTATTGAAATTTACTTCGCCTTGATTGTCTATTTTTTCACCCACTTCTGCCTTCACCAAAAATTGGTTAAAGTTACGTATCTCAAAACTTCGAACTCTAAATGTTGTTACGTATTTCTGGGTTCCAATTGAACTTGTGTTCTAATATATTAGGGAAGATTACAAGTCTGCAATACATCGGACAAGATCACGAACATGATATTAAAGGAGCTGCCAAAGGCGTACATAGACAGGAGAACTGAAGAGCCTTTTCAATATCATACACAAGGACCAACGATACCCGAGGGAATGGAAGAAAGCAGAGATCGTAGTAATACCAAAGCAAGGAATGAACAGGAAAGTCCCACAAAACTGCAGGCCAATAAGCCTACTGAGCAACACAAGTAAAGGAATTGACAGAATCTTTTTGAAAAGGACTAAGGAAGGAGAGGAATAGCTAAGGATTATACCACACGAACAATGCGGATTCAGAGAAGGACATTCGACAGAGGACCCAGTAATAAGGATGGATGACACAGAGAACAAAAGGTAAACGTGCATGATATCCTTCGACGTAGAGAAGGCATTCGACAGGATCTGGCACGACAGGGTAATAGCAAAAATGGACGGAAAAGGGATTTGGAAGAACCACCACAAGGATAACCCAGGACTACCTCACAGGACGGACATACAGGATCAGGATAGACGGAACCACATCAACGCAGAGGACCATCAGGGCAGGAGTACCACAGGGATCAGCACCGGCATTATACAATATCTACACAAGCGAAATACACCGAAAGGGACGAGACACTTAAGAATTACGTATACGCAGACGACACAGCAAAAGCAAAAGGTAACAATATACATACAAGAGGACATCGATAAAATGGAACAATGGGCCAAGAAATGGAATATCAGAATCAACACAGAAAAGACACCAGCAATAGTAATAGGACGAAGAAATAAGGACTAGCCATCCAGGAGACTAACGGTAGGAGGAACACCCATCAACTGGCAGGAAGACGAAAAATACCACATAGACAGGAAGTTAGCATGGAGGCAACACATAAATTAAACAGCAAAGAGAGACAAAAAGCGCGTCAGCAAGATCAAGGCATTAATAGAACGGAGGAGCAAGCTACACCTGGGAACAAAGAAGACGATCTACGAAGCAACAACAACGCCCTTAGAAGAATGACGGACGCACCATGGTACATGAGAAACGAGCAGCTGAGAAGAGAGAAGAGAAATGATAAGAGGGATGAAGAAGGCGATAGCGAGAATAGAAAACCACAGGAATTCACTACTACGAGATGCCACAAACTACGTCGAAAACAAGAAACACAGGACCAAGAGACCCAAGATGGCGCTACTGCAGACAAAAAAGGACGTAACATAACATGAATATCTTAGGGAATGAAACATCTTAGCGAATGAAGTATCTTAAGGGATAGCGTAGGGAAAATTATTGTAACAGCTCAGGGAAAAATTGAATGTAACATACAAAACAAATTAGGGAAATAATTATCAAAATATGGACTAGCAATAAGAAATTTGTAAAAACAATTTAACTCTGATAATAAAGACATGACTAACTAACTGCACTACACCTCTTAAAAATTATAACCTCATTTTCTCGAACTCGTATGTTCCATGAAACATCCTTGACCTATCACGAATAATATTGTACTATCATTTGCAGTTTTCTAAAATAATCACTACATTATCTACACTTTCTATAATTTTTGTAACAAGTTAGGTGATTACAAAACAATTTATTGGAATTTGAATAATTTTTGTGTGTTTTTATAACACACTGTGTTATCATTCATTATAATGAGCACTTCCGACGATGTAAACTTCAAAAACATATACTGGTTTCGCGGCTCATAAAACTTAAAGAGCAATGTTATTTCCCAACCATTAAAATGGACTAAAAAAACCGACTCAATATAAATTCAATTTTACAAGATCATTGCACTTATAGAGAAATATTTCTGTATTTAACGACATTATTATCATTTATGAAGGTGACTTATTTCAATTGGTATTTATCGCATCTTTTCTCCATGACTATTAAAATAATAAATCATTTAGATAATCTGATGTATAAATACAAATGCCATAACCCAGAAAATTATGGTTAACAAGTGCAAATATTTTATTTTGGAAACAAATATATTAGTTTGAAGACGCGAGATGTAAGACCGACATCTAGAATTTTCGAGAGAATCAGCGCACAGAGGTTCCGAATCTGGAGCCGTTCCGTGTAATTGCTGTTCTCCCTTAACTCCTAGGACAGAATGTCACCATAAAATTTTTCAGGTTACTTCACCTGTCAGAGATATTGAATACTCTCTTCGAGGTGTCATTCCTTTGTACGCAAGACAATATATGTAATATATCGTGACATTCTGTGCGAGGAGTTAAGGGAGAACGTCAATTACACGGAACGGCTCCAGATTCGGAACCTCTGTGTGCTACTTCTCTCGAAAATCCTAGATGTCAGTCTTACATCTCGCGTCTTCAAATTTAACGAAATATATCAAATGCATAAATAGGACATTCAATTGTGGGAAGCGCAACTGATGACAGTTCCCTAACCAGAAACAATATATATTACATATATTGTCTTGCGTACAAAGGAATGACACCTTGAAGAGAGTATTCAATATCTCTGACAGGTGAAGTAACCTGAAAAATTTTATCGTGACATCCTGTCCTAGGAGTTAAGGGAGAACATCAATTACACGGAACGGCTCCAGATTCGGAACCTCTGTGTGCTACTTCTCTCGAAAATCCTAGATGTCAGTCTTACATCTCGCGTCTTCAAATTTAAGGAAATGTATCAAATGCATAATGAAGTGTTCGAGAGGACATTCAATTGTGGAAAGCGCAACTGATGGAGATTCCCTAACCAGAAACAATATATATTACATATATTGTCTTGCATACAAATACAAAAAATGACACCTCGAAGAGAGCATTAAATATTAAATATATTAGTTGTTGACACATATGAAAACGATTTATACATTATTAAAAAACATTTTATTTTTCTGCATACATTTTATTGTATGAACACTTTTTTGTTCCAGGTGAGTACCAACTGTCATAAAATTGAAGAATAAGCTATAACAAAGACGTAAGTATAAATATTTTAGACATGATAGTAAATGTAGACCCTCGTTAAAAAATTCTTGACGCTTAAATTGTTTGAAATACTGACTTGAAATTTGGGGAACTCATTCGAAAGGGATCAATGAATGGTGAAAAAAAGACTATAGTGAAATTTCATTGGTATTATATTTAAGGGGGCTAAAATATAAGGTTAGGATTTTTCATAGTCTTAGTTGAGCCCCCGAAAATCCGACACTAATAAAATATGATAAAAGGCAATTTTCTCAATGACTTAAGTCGTTTCCAAATTTTAAGCCATTATCTCATACATTTTAGGCGTTAGAAATTTTTGAATGAGGCTGTGCTTTCTACGGGGTCCTGGGAAGCGCCCGGCGTCCTTTAAGGGTCTTTCAGAGTCACTTAATACTGAATTTAACCCCAGATTCGTATTCTACGACCTCTGATTAGGGAGTCTGCAAGTTTTTGACAATTTTGAGAGTTTTTTTTATATTATCATTTATACCCAACGTGAAAAATGAAAATTTCTCCAAATTGTAAAAAAAACTCGTTACACCCCAATTCATGATCGTAGAACATGAATCTGGTGTCAAATTTAAAATAAAATGACTCAGATAGTCTCTTAAAGGAGCTCCGGAGGCTTTGGGAGATCCTAAGATGCAGACCATGGTTCGAAAATTCGTGACATCTAGACTTTTTGACATAATGACTTGAAATTTAGGAAACTCACTTAAAAGTTATTAAGGAATGCTAAAAAAATTGATTTTTGTCATATTTTATTGCTACCGGATTTACGGGGGCACAAATATGAGAATAGGATTTTCAATAGTTTCAGTATAGCCTTCGTAAATCCGATATTTTTAAAATTAGACATACCTTAATTTTCTTCCGCACTGTTTAATAATTTCTAAATAACTTTCTCAGTTTTGAACAGTTTAGGAGTCTCGGATTTTTGAACGAGGGTTTGCATTTTAATGGTCCTCATAAGCTCCTGGAGTCCATTAAGAGTGCTTCACAGTCACTAAATCTTGAATTTGACTTCAGAATAGTGTTTTCAGACCTCAAATTATGTTTTTGACAATTTTCGAAGGTATTTTCATTTTTACAACTTTTCGTTTCACTTTTTTTTTATCAAAAATGAAAATTCTCATAAACTTTTCGAAATTTTAAAAAAACCTGCAAACACGCTAATTTGAATCATATAGTATGAATCTGACGCCAAACTCAAAATTAAGTGGCTCTGAAGGGCCCTCAAGGGGCTCCGGTGGATTCCCGAGACCCCTAAAATTTAGACCCCTGTTCAAAATTCGTGTTTAAGAAAAGGACTTAAAATTTTGATATCTCATTTAGAAAGGACTCAGAAATGCTGAAAAAAATTTACCTTGGACAAATTTTACTAGTATCGGATTTATAAGGGCTAAAATATGAGGTTATGACTTTAAGTAGTTTGAGCCTTCATAAATCCGATACTAATAAAATTTGACGAAGCTCAATTGTTGTCAGCATTCGTGAAACTTTTCTAAATTAGCTCCGTAAATTTCACGAAATTCTCTAACCCAGGGTCCTTCAGAGTAACTTAATCTTGGTTTTAACGTCAGATTCTTGATCTACGACCTTAAATTAGTATGTTTGCCAGTTTTTGACAATTTATAAAGATTTTGAAAATTTTCTTTTTTACATTGACATTGAGCCAAAAATAAAAGGAAAAATGACTATAGCACAGTCTCCAATAATTTGATAATTCCAAAATGTGCTTATTAACTTAGAGCATTTACTTTTTTTTGGTAAATTATCTAAGCTTAATGTATGCCAATTTGTGTTTTCATCTAGTCATTTTTGTCAATTTGTTTTATGTCATTCATGATAATACCATCGAGTTTCGTGGAAGCATTTTTGTACTTTTTTAGAGTTTCTACCGGTTTTTGGAAAATAAGTTTGTTATTAGTTTAAAGTAACACACTATTAAATAGTTTTCGTGCTTCTTTGTGTCTAAAAGTCATTTATAATGCAAATACTTATTTTATTATATTTTTATTTCTGTATTATTTCTTATAATCAAATAACTGTTCTTGATCCTCATAGCGTTCCTAGATATAGAGGTAACAGGATATTAGTTTTTCAGTGCAATACTTTCCCCTTTTTGTGTTTTTTTTTGTCGTCCTACCACTTATTCTTGTATGTTTTTGCGGCTGTTCCCAAATGTTTACCGCTTATCTTGGATGGCATGTTGATTTGTCACTCAGCCACAATTCCTTCAGAGGGGCGAATTACTTCGATCCATGAGAAAGATTTACTGAACGTCAACCACATGGTGGCGCCACTCCATTCAAGAGTACAATGCCACCACATATACAATTCTTATGGATGGAGGCCATTGTACCCGTGTGTGCAATGGCGCCACCGTGCGGTTGAGTTTCCGTGAATCTTCCTCATATTATTGATAATTTCTGTTATTAACACAATTTTATTTAAAACCCTGTATAGTATTTTTCTTACTGTTTGTTTCATTTATAAAAATTATTGATAAGTGGATAACATGTTTATCCATAGACAAAGTACTAGCCATTCGAAGCCAGTGCAGGTCACTAATTTACTAATAAAGGAGAGAAAAGTATATCCGTAATTATTACTAACACGTTTTTGTTTACACAACTTACATAATATATCATTTCAAATTACATAACTGTGTCACACTTTACAAAAAATCCGAGATATGTTAATCGCACAAGTTTAACGACCAGCGATTAACATATAATGCTCTTCAAGTATTTCTACCATAATTCAGTAATGAGTTTAAACCACATATGCATCAACTACATTGAGTTGAATGAAATTAACAGATCCTAACAGAATTTATCTTTTTACTGCTCATTGTCCTTTCAAGTTTTTTCTAGTTTATAGTCTTAAATTAAGACATAAAACATACCAGAAACTGTTGCAACAAATTTCACACTGAACTTTAGTTCAGTAGGAAATCTATACAGTGTGTCCCAAAAGTCCCGGAACGGCATTTTATCTCGGCAGGAACGCATTTTAGAGAAAAATGTTTCAAACAAAACTTATAGGATTCGTCCCTGGCTATCGAATTGTGACCTTGAATTTGACCTTAACCTTGACCTTCAAGGTCATTTCAAGGTCAAGTCGATTTTTTCAAATAAGACAACATATTTCTAACCTCGGAAATGGAAAGACAGGAAAATTTTACGTTCAAATATATCCTTGACCATTTTTAAAACTTGACCTCTGGTGGACAGTAAAGGTCAAGTGAAGGTCAAGTACAACTTCGTTGCGTAGCTCCTCAAATATGGGTTAAAAAAACCTTTCGAGAACAAAGGTTTAGGATTATTCTCCGGCTATCCGATGGTCAGTATGTATTTGACCTTGACGTTGATCTTTGAGGTCAGTTCAAGGTCAAATGTATTTTTTAACCGGCAACCCCCATCTTGTACGCCGGATATTAAAAGTATGGAAATTTTTACGTTCAAATATGTCCTTGACCATTTTTAAAACATGACCTCTGGTTGTCAGTAAAGGTCAAGTCAAGGTCAAGAACAACTTCGTTGCGTAGCTCGTCAAATATGAGTTTAAAAAAAATTTTTCAAGAACTAATGTTTAGGATTTTTCCACGGCAATGCGATGCTTAGTATGGATTTGACCTTGACGTTGAACTTCGAGATCAGTTCAAGGTCAAATGCATTTTTAAACAGGCCAGTCCTATTTTTTATGCCGAACATGAAAAGAGAGGAAATTTTCAGATGCTTATATGGCCGTGACCATTTTTTTCATTTGACCTTGACGATCCGGACTGGATTAACTTCTTAAAAAGACAGTTGTAGGAACCGAAAAATTATTGTTTTTTTGCTTAGGATTTGACTTTTCATAAGCAGTGTCGAGGTCAAACCAGTTTTTTTTTAAGCCCATATTTGACGAGCTACGCAACGAAGTTGTTCTTGACCTTGACTTGACCTTGACTTGACCTTTACTGAGCACCAGAGGTCAAGTTTTAAAAATGGTCAAGGACATATTTGAACGTAAAATTTTCCGATCTTTCCATTTCCGAGGTCAGAAATATGTTGTCCCATTTGAAAAAATCGACTTGACCTTGAAATGACCTTGAAGGTCAAGGACAAATTCAAGGTCACATTTCGATAGCCAGGGACGAATCCTATAAGTTTTGTTTGAAACATTTTTCTCTAAAATGCATGCCCGCCGAGATAAAATGCTGTTCCGGGACTTTTGGGACACCTTGTACATATATTTTGCAAACATTCAATAGGCCTTTATTGAAATTTGTTATTAGGAAATTAATCAGTTTGCAGAAGTATGTCCTCTTTTATCTCAAAGCCGAACCAATTTAGAATTCGGTAGGTACCCATAAAATTTTTGTGCTATTCGCAAAAAAACAACATAATACATTTCGCAAATTTGGCTTAAAATTGAATATATACTTACTGACAAAGAAATGGCAAAACCCCGAAGGAGATGTTTAAATTTAACATTGTTTTGGTAAAACATTGGCATTGATTCAATAAGGTGGTCTATTTCTTATTGGGGAATACTACTACCGTGGGGCTAAGGTAAATTTCCGAGCCTAAATTCACTTCAAATCATCCGAATACAGTAAAGAAAGGTGTTATTTAGTCATTATATGACAGAGCAAAGACCAACTGTTCTAGTGATAACAAATTTAACAAAGAAAAAACAACTATAAAAAATGTTCCTACTGGAAACAATTACCCTACAAAATTTATCAACAAAGGATAAACAGACTTGAACAGAAAACAAACCATCGGAATCTACCTGGGACTTCTCTTAGTAACAGTACTACTCAGGTACAACCACATTGTACTTACAACTATACCATATGTACGGGGTCTCTCAGAAAAATTGAAAAGAGTGGGCAACAGATTTAATGTCAAAACAGCATTC
Organism: Octodonta nipae; assembly: GCA_034190945.1. Classification (NCBI taxonomy): domain Eukaryota; kingdom Metazoa; phylum Arthropoda; class Insecta; order Coleoptera; family Chrysomelidae; genus Octodonta; species Octodonta nipae. The sequence continues at coordinate 3,679,355 of CM067224.1, read as the reverse complement.
AAAACAAGAAATACACTGAAATCATTAATATCGAAAACAAAACTCACAATTCAAAAAAACTGCATATACAAGATTCCTTGCGAATGCAATAAATTTTATATTGGAGAAACATCAAGGCCATTAAACGTAATTATTGAACACAAGATTTACATAAGGAAACGACAATTTAAAAAATAGAAAATTTGTGAACATTCTTACATTCTAGGTAATAAAATACAATTTAACAACAACTAGACTTCACAAAGAACAACATAACACAAAACGAAAAATAAAAGAGTATGTGTTAATTCTTTTGAATGAAGACGATGGTATCGCTTCTACTACTGTAGAATTTAATCGTATCTGGTTACCGATAATTAAGGAAGAAACTAGTAATGGCCATCTAGTTTTGAACAACCCAGTATCGGGATAGTTCATAAGGTTTTTCCTAAGTTATCCCTTATGACGTTAATGCGATCACTGAAATAAAAGAATTCTTTGATCACATTTTTGGCGAATAGGTTATCTATAAATTCTAAAGACAATTCTTTCAAAGTCTTCCAACTTGAAAGCTGTTTAACTATAATACATCATCTTTAGAAAAATTTTGTGCTATGTCAACTTCGCTAAACTGGTAAGATGAGATTTTTCATGACATAAAGGAGAATAAGAGCCAGCAAATAGTATTTTGGAATCTTGTTTAAATGCTAACAAATCAACAAAATGAAGTTTACTTCACCCGACCTAATGTGCAACTAGATCACTAGGGTATCTCTATTCTGAAAAATTAGGAAAATGTCAGGGAAGATCAAGATGGTCAAACAAAATCAGTGAAATCGAGAAGCGATCTAGAAAGTCAGGGAAGTTTTGTGATTTAACGCTGTTGTCATCCTTAAAATTCACGGTTATTGTAAAATGGGGGATATATATTTAATTCATGTCTAGTCTAACATTTTGAAATAACATACATTATGACTGTGTTCTAAATGTTATTTGTGGCGTTACTTTTGTGGTTTTGTGGTTCTTTAAAATAATTTAAATCCATTGACAACGAACTCAGAATCGCTTTTGAAACGTTTGGTTTATCATTCAATATACAGATTTTTATTTCGATTGTGGTGTTATTTCCCCAGAAAATATAAAAATAATACATTATGAGATCGATTCTGGTCATAATTAAATTATTTTCATGTAGTTCATTTTTGAGAATTGGTGTGAACTGCGATCTTTGTCATAACTAGACTACTTTATGTTAAAATGTAAATGAAATATCAAATTTTCATTTTGCATTTTATATTTTCAATACATGTTTAAAGCCATTGAAAACGAGGTCAGAATAGACCTGGACACGTTTGGATTTTCCTTGAATATACAGATTTTTGTTTCGATTGTAGTGTTATTTTCCCAAGAACACAATAATCATTTACTTCTTACTAAAATATCAATGTTTTACCAAACAATATTAAATTTAAACATCTCCTTCTGGGTGTTGCGACTTATTTGTGATTATATATATATATATATATATGGTTGATGATTTATGCCGGTTTACATCCGTTCATCTGTATTCGTTTGAAAAATCACTTGACGTTTCGCCAAAATCATATTTGGCTTTCTCAAAAGATACTAAGTAACTGAAGAATTTCTGGTTCTTGATCTCAATTTATACCTGCCCTGTGAACTCTCATTAGTACTTAATCTCTCAGGTACTTTATCTTGTTTATTAGGTTGGGTTAACTGATGGTCAATTAAAGTGCAATTGCGGTGTTTATGGCTTTTGGCGGTAATTTGGGTAATCGGATTATTTGGGTTTATTGCTGGTTTTGTTGTATTGTTATTTTGATATGGGATTACTGCTTTCCAAAATGGTGATAATTTTAAAGCTTCGTCTCTCTTGTTTATGTTATCTCGGGTTTCAATTTCAATCGCTTATATATATATATATATATATATATATATATATGTTTTAGGTAGTTTCCGGGAATTCATCCGCGTAGTTGATAACTGATCCCTGCCGGGATCGATGGTAAAATGACGTATTCGAGTAACTAGAAGCGAAAGCAGAAGGCTACGACAATTATGCGAACCGACCTGAAGAGGGCAGATGTGACTCTGCCGAAACGTCGTCATTTTACCATCGATCCCGGCAGGGATCAGTTATCAACTACGCGGATGAATTCCCGGAAACCACCTAAAACATTTAGTGCCCGCGAAAACTTAAAAACAAATATATATATATATAAATATATCGATATTTTTTTGCTATAGATTGTCCTTGGGCAGAAATCATAAAACAGTAATATTTAACTATTAACGATACATAAAATCACTGTGTCGAATCACATCACGCGAATTTGTTATTTCCACTGATTTTGTGACTAACGCGTTAAGGTCATTTAAGTCATTTTAATTATCAAGCTATTTAACAGCATTACTGAGAATTTCACAGACAAACAAAGAAACTTAGTCATAACAATCATTAATTATTCACCTGTTTTGCAAATTAAGTAAAACATCACATCGGGATAGACTCTCAAGTCCATTTATGGCGAATTCAGGTTTCATTAAAACACATTAGAACAACTCTGAAGCTGACTTGTTGCATGATGAATGATTTTGTAGAGTACATAATATTTTTCAAACAGAGGTGAACGTTCTATTGTTGGCACTCATCAATCATACCGTTGTATCTCATTTGCTCAAGACAATTCTCATTATATCATAAACTCGGCGGCATATCTGAATACAGAAAGGCTATTTATAACGTATATACTGTATCCGCATTTATATTGTCGTAACGTGCAACGGTTTCCTCTTCGGAGTGTTTTTTCTTCCGTTTCAATTTCAAGAAAGTGTCATTGGATTCGTTTTCAAGTTTCTTTCTTTTTCATTGTTTTGTGCTGCCTTGAGCGTTGCTGAGAAGGAAATGATTTTTTAACGTAACCAATTTTTTTAACAATAAGAATGTTATATCACATGTGGTTTGTTAATGTGTTTGTGCCGCTTATGATAAAAGGTTTTCTATTTTTGGAACTTGAAGGAAATACGGTCATTAAGTTTTCAATATTTTGAAGGCATCACACAATTTCATTTTGATTGTACACAATTTCATTTTGATTGTACACTATTACTTTTACTTATTTATATAGACCAGCAAAATGTGGAAGCAACCATCAGATACTCATAAGCCACATAATATATGGCAAGAGTAAGAATAGATTTATGAAGTGAATTAACGAAACTAGATGATGCAAAGGTAAAATTTTACAAAACTGGCCTACTGAAACGATACAGCATAAAAATTTTTGTTAGTGCAATTACAAAATTGATAAATGTGAAAATTGCAGTTTTCTTACGAAAAAAATTGTTAAGGAGGCTATTTAAACATCTACTTAACGTTTTCTGACATTTTCAGAGCGAAATTGCCGGCACAACAATTAACAAAATCAAGCCGTTCTTCATATCATCATCATCAGAGATTTTCTATATATCATAACCAGGAACCGAAAGTGTTAACCAAACCATAAACTGCAGATCACATTAAAAACATAAATCATATGGTGACTAAAACGAAACTAATCCACGTAAAATCGCCAAATAAATTTGAGCCTTTCACAAATTTCGTCCCGTAATCACTTTAATTCTGACACTGAGGCCTGTTTTAACATTTTGCATATTTAGCTTTTCAATCCCTCGAGATTAACATGACAAACAGATTCTAATGTTTAATATTAGCTTTATATTTTCACCCTCGCTCGCACAATAGGTGAAACAAAGGGATAATGGAATTAATTTATTTCAATGTTACTCTATAATTTCGACTCATCTATTAGTCTAATGGATATTGTGGAGACGGTAGACTGTAATAAGAAAATTTGTCTTTTAGGGATGATGAACTAACGACAAGACCGCACGCTTTATATTAATCAAACGAAAACACAGTGTTATGTGACACAAAATTGATCTCAAAAACTGAAAGCTGTTATATAATTTTTTGGAGACACTCAATGTTTACTTGGAATATTTATTCTGGCATGTCGAGACTTTTTGGAAACCCTGTATAACTCTCATCTATATATAAATAGGCAAAGACAAAACGATTAGGTACCATTTTCTCCGCTGTCTCTCAACCGATTGTCTTCATTTTTGTTTTGTTTAGTAGCTACTCACGACCTTCAGTGCAGAATGCTAATATTAATTTATAACATTGGTGCATTCATTAAATAAAATATAATAAAAATTAATTATTTACGTCCATACTGTCAATGCCAAACAACTGACAGTGCCGCCGCCGCCAGACAGTCAAAACTCAAAACATTGAGTAATTATATATGGAGCGATCGTTAGATGCTGTTATATTCTTAGAGCATGTACTTCTGGAAGTGGCATGCAAGCGTTGTTATTGTTTAGTGGTAAAATAGTCAATGTAGTAGATCAGTATTGATTTTTCGGGCGCGTTGCAGTAACTTTCGTATTAAATATTCTGTTTTTAATGAAAATTTAATTATTTGATTAATATATTATTATCACAACCTTCCCGAAGGTTTTGTGTAAAAAATTGTCAGACAGCGGACAATAGAGAATTTATTAAATATTTAAGTTCTCCTAGGGTTGTTGATCTTCTCTTTTCTTTAATATTCCTGAACTTGATTGAAACCGTAAATGACGAAAACTTTTAGGTTGCAAAGAACAATCTTCCATTTATTATATCGAATATTTTGCCAGGAGCGGTTTCAGTAAAAAATTTGGGGGTCATTCATCAAAAATATTTGGATTAACGATATTTGATTACATTTTTATTTTCTTATTATTTCAATAGATGTGTCAATATGAGTGAACAATTTTGGTCATTACATCTACTTCTCCGATTTCTTCACAACTTTGTTTCTTATAAAAATATACTTTTTACAATTTCATGAAATAGGGTCGAATTTCGACCAGTAGTCGACCACTAGTACTGTTAAATTAACTAATAAATCAGATTTGGAGCATTCAAATTTAAAATTCAGGTCATCTTAAGAAAAAACATATAAGTTCAATGTACTGACATACGGTTCTGGAACTTAAAACCATGAGACATCAAAAGCAAATAGAGTGGATAGAAAATAACGTAATACATATAGCCTATAGAGTAACATCCCTGAAATGGCAATGTGGCTGTGCCATGAGGGAAATAACAGAATCACATTGAAAAAATGAGAAACAACATGTAACAGAGAACATTTTATAAAATATTCATAGAGTGTAGCTCAATATATTCTATATTTGTTAGTATTTGAAATCTGAAAACCCTCTTCCTTCTCCCAAGATACGTTATTTTGGTTCCATGTTAGAACAGTGATTGTAGTGTTTTATTCCATTCCTTTTTTAGTTGTTTTTATCTCGCCAAGGAGAATCACACATCTTGTTAACTATTGTATTGAAACATCAACATTTCCTGAGATCTGGAAATGTAGCTTTATGATTCCAATTCCAAAAGTACCCTGTCCAGAGGAGGAGCTTAAAGATTTACGTCCTATTAGCATCCTGCCAACCATGTCAAAAGTCATAGAAAAAGTTGTGGAGAGTCAAATACGTAAACATGTTGACACCTCTGCAAACTTGGCAGTCTGGTTTTAGCAAAAATCACAACTGTGCTACAGCTTTGTTAAAAGTAATTGATGATATATTAGAAGCAGCAGACCGTGGGGAAGTTACTGCCTTGATTCTCCTAGACTATTCTAGGGTTTTTGACAGATGAATCACCAACTTCTTCTTGCCATTTTAGAGTATATTGGTTTTAGTAAAAACTCGTGCAAGCTTGTAACTCGGTACCTCACCGGCAGAATTCAGTCTGTAAAGGTGACCAGTCACAGGCTCTAAATGTTCTGTGTGGTGTAACTCAGGGGTCCATTCTTGGCCCTTCTTTTTTACCATATAAACTTCCCAGTTGGGAACTGTGCCAAAATGTTCCTCTGTTCATATGTATGCAGATGACACGCAAATTTATATGTCGTTTTTTTACCAGAAGCTATAAATGAAGAAAAAAGAAAAGTTAAATAATGATATAAACATTCCTTTTAAAACTTCTATGAATCACTGCCTCCAGCTGAATCCAAGTAAATGTCAGGCTCTATTATTTGGACATAGCCAGTGTAGAGGTCAGCTGGAAGGCTCTCTAAATCTAATTTTAAACAATGAGACACTTCAATACGTCAATAGTTCGAGAAATTTGGGGCTGCTTCTAGATGTTAATCTGCGGTTTTCGGCTCATATAAATATGTGCATAAGCAGAGGTTTTGCTAATCTAAAACTAATCTATAGCCATAGACGAATTTTAAGTGAAAGTATTAGAAAGTCTTTGTGTGACTCTATAGTGCCTTCACACTAATTTTTGTTATACCTTATATCATCCGTGTCTTATAGATACTGATATAAGGCGTATTCAATTAATTCAAAATTGTTGTGTGCGTCTAATTGGTAGAATACGAAACTATGAAAGAGGTGTGAGTGAGAGCTAAAAGAAATTGGGTGGCAAAATATGAAAGAAAGAAGAATATTTCATTCTCCCATATTATATCACATAATAACATGTAGTAAAAACCCTAACTATCTCTATCAAAAAATTCGATTCAGACATGATCCTCATCCATTATACTTACGGTATAAGTGTACAATAACTCTACCTGTCCACCATACTACCCTCTATAAGCGATCTTTTACTTACCAAGTCTCTGTACTCTATAACAAAGTTCCGGAACGCTTAAAGCATCTCCATCCAAAAAAGTTCAGGTGCTCTATTCGTCCACTAATATCATCTATTTTTGAGCATGTAATATATTTGTATTTTTGCAATTTGCTAATTTTTAGATTATTCTTTACTGTATATAACCATTAATATTTTACTTCTAAGGAATCTAAACTATATAAGATAATTGAAATGATCCTTAAACGTGATCGTAATATATGTACAACAATTTGTTACTATTTACTCCATGTTATGTCTTGTTATTATTTAGTCCAGTGATTACTCAAACTTTTATATGGGTTAAGATAGAAAGCTTATGCTTTAACTTCGCCTTTTGTAGCCCTTCTATGTTACAATAAAGTCGTATATAACGTGCAATAAAGTCGTATATTGTCCGACTTGACCCCAGATATACTACATATCAAAAGGGTTTAGCTCTGTGGCAGCACTTGCCAGGTTATCAGACCCCTGGTTGGCGTCATGGCTGCAGTTCCCCATGAATTTTCTGACCGTCCGGGCTGTTCCTAACAGGACGGCTTTTTGCATCAATTTGGTAAAGATTTTCGTCCAAACCGAGGTATTTTAAATTGTTTATTAGATGTTTTGGGACTACTCCTGTTGTTGACATAACAATTGGTACAGTTCGTGTTTTGTTCATATCCCAATGTGTCTTTTTTTGAAATTCCAAATCTCTGTATTTGGCTATTTTTTCAGCCTGCTTAATATTTATGTTATTATTGTTAGGGATTGCTATGTCAATTAAGGTTGTTTTCCTAGAGATTTTATCTACCAACAGCAACAGTCCGATCAGTCAGTATCGTGCGGTGCCAGTACAGCTTGTAGTTGTTATTTTCTAAAATAGAGTCTAGTTTGTATATATAGTAACGTGTTCTTACCGACTGTGATAGCTCAAGTTTCAGTGCTAGTTCCTGGTGAAGTATTTTTGCCACAGCATCGTGTCGTTCTTTGTATTCAGTTGTAGCGAACGCTTGGCAACCTCCTGTAATATGTTGGATAGATTCAGACGTTTGGCAACCATATCTGCTGTCGTTGTTGATATAAGGATCTTTGACGATATACTTTAGATAGTTCTTAGTTGGAATTACTTGATCTTGGATTGCCAATATAAAGTCTTTCGTTTCAGGTAACATATAACCAGAGATCAACCAGTAGTTGGACGCTGAACTGTCGACATAATCTTGGTTGACGTCATTTATATGTCTTCCATGAAGGGGCTTCTCTTTCCATTTGAGCAGCTTCTGATCAGATGTCTGGTGGTATACTTGAACTTGTTGTTCTGTCAGTCGCACAGATGTTGAGTCATCAACCTGACATATGACTCTGTGTAGATCAAAAAATTGTGCGAGTTTCTGTAAATGATTACGCAAATTAAAATTTTGTTGATCACGTTACTTGCCTATATCTGCCAATCCTCTTCATTCTTCACACCGGGGCAATGTTGTACGTTCGACACAGCTCTTTGGATGGTAATTTCTTATATTATTATTATTATTGGCATGGTGCACATAAAGAAATTATCACGTCAAAACAAACAGGCAGGACTTTTTTCAAATCTGTTAAAACTAATACATCTAATATTAACAACTCCACAGAAAATGAAAAATTCACGCATTCTGGCAAAGAACCTATGCACACCATATTTTATTGATAGTTTAATCGATGATGTAGTTAATTATAAGCGCCGAGTGTTCACTCGGATTATATACGGTCGAGTTTACAGTACGTGCATCCTAGTCACTGACCGATGAATCGTTTGAATTGATTACATATACGAAGCATATTAATCAAAAGGTATTTTATTGCTGGCAAAAACTTGACTGGTGTAGAGTTGTACTAATCAATAATTGCCGATGCAGCATTATGCACTTTAGAGTGAAACCTTAATTATAGTTGTGCATTTCCACGTCATAAACAATGATATGTCGAAGGAAACGTTGAATATATATAATCGATGAACTTGTATGGTTAGTTGTTAAAATTCCAAACACTCACCGGCATGTATTTAACTTTAACGAACGAAGAAAAGGTAATGAAATAGTGTTTGGATTTACAGTATAACTGTTGGAAGTATATGCAAACAATAATTTAAGTTCAGTTTTGCAAAAACAATATTTATTTATTTATTGACAAAAAATTAAAAAATATATACATATACACATTTATGTTGCCTGAAACATTTAAATACACAATAGTCTCTGCAGACTGTGCCTTCAGATTTAAATTTACATATCCCTTTCTATCTTAGTACTAGAATATATAAAGAACAACAGTGTTAAATGCTTATGAGATCAAATAACATTTTTAAAAGTTGTTTCCCATGATATATTATATTCCAAACTCCATCTATGTATTTCACTTTTAGATTTGTAGTATGGATTTAATTTCAGCTGGTCTGGTAGCATATTCATTATTTTTGGAGCAGCATAGTAACCACTTCTCTGTACAGCTGTATGTGTTGTTTTAGGAATTTCATATTTGTTGTTTAGGGCATTCCTAGTTGTTTTATTATGCTGTATGTTAGTCAAAATTGTTTTATTTTTCAGTGTATATCTAATAACAGATTTAAAGTAAATCTTATTTATGTTTAATACCTGAGCTTTCTTAAAAAGAAGATTACTGGCAAAAGTTCTTTTTTTTATTTAAAATTATCTTCACTAAGTATTTTTGGGTCATATTGAGTGATTTTAAAATGCTGCCATAAGCAAGACCCCATATTATAATGCCATAATTCTACAAGTGCTATATAAATCTTTTTCAAAGTATTTTTATTTAAAAACTATTGTAGTTGGTTATTTAATGCTAGTTACCTGTGAGATTATCATTTTGCATGCACAGTTTATAAAATTTTTGCACTTATATTCATTGATTGTAATGTTATAATTTACTTAATTTCTTTTGTTCATTGAAAAACAGATGAATTTGGTTTTGCTAATATTTAATATCAGTAAATTATAATCCATCCAATGCTTAACTTTAAAAAGGGTATCTTCTGCTTTATGAATTACTTCATCCCAATATTCACCATTTATTAAAAGCACTGTGTCATCTGCATAGCAAAGCACACCTTCATTTGAAAGTAAACTAATGAGGTCATTTACATATAGAGAAAAAAGAATTGGACCCAAGACTGTCCCCTGTGGGACACCAAACTCCACTTTTCTACTTGAGCTGATTGAGTTTCCAATTTTCACTTTCTGTATTCGATTACATAAGTATGATTTAAACATCTCTAGTACATTACCTCGTATGCCTACCCTTTCAAGTTTATTTAGAAGAATTTGGTGTGACACAGTGTCGAAAGCCTTGGTGATATCCAAAAATATAGCAATGTGTTTTTTGTTGTTATTAAAACTTAGCATGATATGGTCAGTAACTCTGTTTACGGCATCTTCAGTGCCAACCTCTTGCTTAAATCCAAACTGCAAAGGTGAAATAATTTGAAATTGTACTCAATATTCATTTAGTCGTATTTTGATACATTTTTCAATAATTTCATTTATATAGCTTGTTATAGCAATGGGTCTGTAGTTGTCAAATGTCTTTTTGCATCCAGTCTTGTATATGGGGGTAATTACAGCTTGTTTAAAAATTTCAGGATATTGTTTTAAAAGAATGTTATTCATGACATTTTTTTATAGAGCAAATAATTGAACAATAAATCTGCAGAGAAATCGTATCAATTTTTGAGCATTTTGTAGAAATAAATTAAATTATTTTTTCAAATATCGCTAAGTATTAAAACATAATTATAATAGCTAGTGGTCGGCCAATGGTTGGTCGTCATTAGTTTGAACGATATTATTTTGCTTTTTGTATGGACAGTGGTGTCCTCTAGCAACAGGAAATTTAACTAAACTAGTTCAGTATCGCCGTTAAAATAATTGATTACTACTGTTTCCAAAAAATTTGAAAAATAGCACTATGACTGGTCATTAGCTACTAAACAAAACTGTACTGAGCTTTGTTGGTTTTACCTATTTCTATCAGATAGTGTATTACAAATTTTACTTAAATTTAATACCAACAGATATAAAATAGATAGAGGAGAAAGCATATGACAACAGAATAAACCAACTCCAACAGAAACAGACCAATAACACCGGCAAACCCACCTTTTTAATGAGGATCGATGAGTTTACGAAATTCCATGACGCGATTGTCCATAAAGCTACATCGGTCGTACCAACAGTCACGTCAACCATAGGTTATATAAACACTCTCTGTCAGTTCGTAAAAAAGATCCGACTTCAGCTCTTGCACATCATCAAATCCAAACAGAACACTCTATCAAGATCGAGAACAGTGGGACTATTATATCCCTCAAGTTCCTTAGAGCATCCACTATTCGCAATGCTGTAGAAATAGAGAAACGACCTCTTTGTCTAAACCGGCTCGATGATAGCACCCTCCTTGATATAGAACAGTGCTCCAAAATAGCCAGACAAAACAAACCAGACTCACCCACCAACAACCAATCACCACACAGCCCCCTCATCACGTGAAATCCCCTTCTAGTCGACCAACACCTATAAATAAAAGTAGCAGAGCAGATTCACACTCAGTTCACTTATCTAGAGTGGCACTTGGGTAGTAGGCAGATTGAGACCCTAAGTTTATCTACAACCTCATTTTCGATATAATCATTTTCGTTTTCATATTCTCTCATGATAATGGCTCCAAAGCAGCAGTCGAAACGTCGAGTATAATTCATAAATTTAGACACAGTTCTCACCTGGAACCTAGTCCAGTTCATCCGCGAAAGCCTCTCAGAATATATAATATATTATGAAGATTAGTCCGGGAGTACATCATCCGTACATCTGGGAGTAATGCCAAGTGAGACCTTGGCGAAACGTCAGCAAGATTCAAACATGAACAAAATAAAACCTGACGTAGTCCCGGATAAATAATTCTTCTCCGTGAAAATCTACTCCTAGATCATATATATATATATATATATATATATATATATATATATGTAAATACGAATCATCAGTTTTATCAAGCCATAATGTTGCAGACAAAAAGGACACAAAGTCGTATCGCAGTTCTTTGAGCTCTAGAGCTCCTGTGCATATTGGCAGATAACAGCGCTGGTACAGAAACAAACACAGAAGGAGATGGTGTGGTTCCGATTATAGATAATTGTAAGCATTGAAGGGGGATCGATAGACTGCCAAAACTTTTATAGCATTAACAACTGAGAAAAGTTAGAAAATTGGTAGGACATAGATTCTAAGCGTATATTTTTGAAGCTGCTGGGAAACAAACGAACGATAAATCCCTGAAACATGAACGAATACAAATTGACTTTAAACCCAACCGTAACTGATTCAAAAATTAAAAGTTACTCCATTGTATTCAGCACTGCATTATCTGTTTCCAGCTCATTATGCCGAACCCCACAACAGAGCTCGTACCATATTTCATCAAATTTAATGATCTATATAAAACGTTTTACTGTCCTTAGCCATTGAATGGCGAAAATGTATCTTAAATCTTTCGACCATGATGCACACAGCACCGGCTACAATACGAATTATCCCAAAGTAATACGACTTCCCCCTCAGTGTGCGACCATGTGAGAAACACACGAACTTTCTTTCGTGACTGAGTGGGTCGCACTATTCGTATTATATAAGCGAACAGCGTTGCCATGTGTAAAACATTGGCCCAGCCTTTGATATATGTCAAGGAACTTGTTAAATAACTAAACATGAACGGCAATTGTATAATGTTAGTAAACAAGCTGTATATTTTCCATATTGATAATGCAAGGTTTTCAGTAAGTGACCTAACTTTAGCATATATGAATGTAATACAAATAATTTTTAGGTAGTACTAGCCTCCAAATTATACCCGTAAACATTTCATGTCATTCGGTATAGCCACGGATTTTTACTATCCAACTTTTTTGCAAATGGCCAAACGCTCAACAACGTCGCCTATATCGCGTTATTAGATAGACCGGATGACCCAATCAAGCCAAAAAAATCGTATCATAGCTAAGAAATGAACCGCTGTTTCACCAAAACTGCTCGTTGAAGAACATGATTCAAGTTGGTTCCACGTCCCCGATATTCACCGGACCCGACCCCATCTGACTTCTACTTGTTCGCAGATTTTGAGGTAAATGTCAAATAGTAGAGAAAAACATTTCAATTTTTTGATCATGGCACTTTTGATACAATCAGCTTCCCAGTCTATAATAAACAGACTGCAAGCCTACAAATTTAAAATATGTAAAATTAAACAGAATGAAACTGTTGAACAAAGCTACCACAAGAGGAATTTCATTCAAAAATGCACCACGTAGATGATCTAAAATTGAAAAAAAGTTTTAAAGTTCTTAAATGTCAAACCATCACAAATAAAGGAAGTACTTACCAAAGTTCCGATAACAGCACCATCTCCACTAACTACAATTAAAATTATAGAAATCATTTAGAGAGAAATTAAAACAGCTGTCTCCTAAATGACCCCAGTTTATTGGTGACAAATATGACATGGGTCCTTAAGTCTCGGAGCTAATTCACAGATGACGATGCCGCCTTTGTTTTTCGGTTGTACTAACATACAAAAAATATATAAATTTCGCGGCATTCGGTTTCGTTGTTGACCGGATTTTGAAAGTTAAATCACTCTACATTAGCTTATATTAAAAGATTGATATAATCAGTTTCATGTGTTAATAAAAGACAGCTTTTTAATAGGACAAATGTATAGAATATTTTTTTCATTTCTATAGATCCGCTGTGTTACATTTTTTATTGCCTTTCAAAATGTGGTCTGATTTAGACCCCGAAGCGTTTGGGGTATTTGAAATATACAGACTTTCCAGTAATTGTGATATTATTTCCAGGAAGTTCTTCTTCAGTTTTTCATGGTTGATATTATTTTTACCTTAAAATTGTAATTTACTAAACATTTCAACATAGTATACACTTTAACTTAATTAACCTTCCACCCATAGAGCGGCAGTGATTTTTTTCACTCCTTTATGCTGTGTTCTCACGGTTTCTTGTACGATTTCGTTTTCACACTACTCACTACTTTTTGTACAATAATTCTGAACATTAGTTCTGAAGTTCATGCTATAAATACCTTGCCTAGGGTAGAAGATCAACACATTATAACTAGATACTATATTTTCAAGATTTTACAGTACATTAGACGCAAGACAATATAGTATTTCTAGTCGAGATCCTTCATCAGTTGCGCTTCTCTCAACATCTAGGACCTTCAGGGAAATTTAGTTCATTAAGACCCAAAATCGCCGTCATTGGTGTCTCTGTGGGCTAGTTTTCCTAAAACTCTTCGATTTCGGTCTTCATTTCCGACAAAATGTTGAATTACGTTATATGTACTAATTACATGAATACTTATTCAAGATTTCACAATCTGTGTAGCGAAGATCTGCTTTAAAAAGTTCTCGACAAGAAACAATATATTGTCTTGGGCTCAATGAATTGTAAAATCTAGAAAATATAGTATCTTAATTGCTTCCTAAGAAACACATAGGAATGGCGTTACACAGAGCAAGACGCCTTAGAAGTAGATATTCACCTCGTGATACAATAGTATAACTAGTTTCCTTTGTTTTTGAATTCTCTATCAAAATATTAAAATACACTGTAGCTGATTTTTAATTTAAATAACGTGAACTCTGTCGTTTCTTATATGCAGAATATCTCAATCCAACCACTTAATTAGAATGCAGCTCTCCATTTATTCCACCGCCAAAATCGCATTTCCGCATAAATACTGAATCTATTTCGATAGCGCTTCGATACCACTTCCTCTTCACAATCCCTTTCCCAATCTGACTCAACAAAACGTCAATGACATTAGGGGATAATTTCACTCACTGAATGTAAATAAATGATGTTACTGACAGTAACACTTGCAGGGGTGACTGACAATACATGCCGACAATGGAATAAACACGCGAACACAGACGAAACACATTCCGCTTTTTAGCTATGAAATAAGTCTGGTTAGCTGCGGTGTTGTCACGTTGGTGTTAAGTTGAAAAGAGATTGTGTCATATGAATTTTCCATGTAATTCATCATCAAATGATTCAGATAGATTATTTAATGCATATCCTTGAAAACATAATTCTAAATAGGATATCGTCCAAACTTGTCAAAAAGTACGTAATCTCTGAAATGAATACAAAACACTAAATAGAGAACTGTGATATTTCTATAAGACCAGTTTCCGCCCCACCTGAGTCCGCCAATACAGTGGAAGAACAAGCAATAACACCAGGACAAGCAAAAGCAGTAGGCAAACCCAAACTGCAGACATCACAAGGACAATTCGTATGACCTTGGCAGCAGTAGGAAAATCAGTACTCTTCTGAGAAATCTAGATATTCATGTAAACCTAAAAAGAAAAACATCTCTCAAACATGGAAACATTGACTATATCTATAATTTATTCGGCAAACAAATTAAGAACAATCCAAAGAGCTATGGAAGAGACCGTATCAGAAATAAAGTTATCACAATAAGAGTAGAAGATATAATAATAGCAACCGCTTTCTTACTCTACTGTCATATGCAATGCAAATATTTTTGCACTGCCATCAGAAAATGGAACGGAATAACAATGACCCACAGATGACTAGTCATTTAGGTATCAACAACATCATATCTTGGATAGAACATGAACCCATGTTGGCTAATTAGGTCCATACGAATATCTGCTACTCAGATCCTATGGCAGATTCTGGTACCCTCTATGGCTCTATATCTATCCCTTTGTATTGGAATGACTATAACGGTTCGTAACTAGATATTGCTGTTAGTTGGCCGTATTTCCGATATCCTTAAAACTTTGGACATGGCAATGGACACAGCAGCGCTGGTGTCAAAGGTGTCAAAGGCTCTACCATTGATGGTGTCTTTGATAACTAGGTTGCTGCTTTCTTTGCAAAAGCCTCTTATGGGCCACAATATGTTAACTCACTAGCTGTTCCTGGTGGGAATATAGTTACGTTGCCCCCACCTCTTGGTTGGTAATTGATTAGGTAGCCTCACTCTACAGTCACGGTGGAATTGCAGTTCTGGAGCCTCATTTTTGTCGCAGCTCAATTATTTCGTTTACTTCAGGCAGCACTGCCTGAAGGGATGACTATGGTTCTTCCTGGTTGCAAGGAAATGGTCGTGTCTTTGATTTGAAATTGTTAAGAACAATCTCTAGTTCCACAGCACTACTTTTTATGGGACTATGTCTCAGTTCTCCTAGAACTATGATATCCCTGATAAGATTTATAAAAATATGTGTAAGTTTTTGGGTTTTCATGTCCTTTAGTAGATCTGAATACGTCTCAGATCTGCTTGAAATTGTTCTAAACTCTTTCCACGTTTGTGTTAACTTGGTATACCTGATTTAATAATTGGCTGCTAGCTCAGCAACCATATCATTTACCAAGGACTGAAATCATCTTCTCTATGTTACCTTGTTCTTTGTCCTGAATGCTCTGGGGAAGTTCTACATCTTTCAGAAAACCTATAAGAGATGTTCATTTTTCTTGGCTTTCACATCGATAAGTTGCGCGCAGTGCTTAAAATTGTCGTTTTTTGATAGGCCAAGACAAAGGTCTGACAGTCTTGCTGTTCCATTTGCACTCTTTGGGGTTCCCAGGAAAAAACATGGATTTGTAGCAAAAAGAATTAAATACAATTTAGACAAAAAAAACGGTTTTTCATCGACTCACTTAACTGTTTCCAGTTGCCTCTCGTACTTTGTCTGACATTTTTATGTAATATTCAGGATGTCAAATATCAAAACAACTCAATAACGTTCTAGCCTACGCGTACAGTGAAGTCTATTTAGTTCCTATAAACATTCATTCTGATTAGATTACACTGCCGCTGTTCACACCGATTGTGTTGGTATGTTTGTTATTAGCCATTTGGTAGTCGAAGCATTTTAACGAGTTTACGTAAATAGAAACAGTATGGGAAAATATGTCGAAACGAAGAAACCTTTTCCAAATTAAATAAATATAGAAAGAGTAATAAAACAATTTACTTTTCCTTTCACTTAGCGTTGAGTTATACGAAATCCAGGAATAGATTTTGTTCAACAACCTAAAGCGGTTAATTAATAAACGAGTGAAACGGCTAATTATAAATAATTTAGAATTTTTTAGATAGTTCCCATTTTGTTCGGTAGTTGTTTGAATAGTTGTAGCGGAAATGCAAAAAGTTGCTGGTCATTTTACGTAATTAGGTCATAATTGCTTAAAACACAACGAACGTAAGTATCAGTTACAATTCAATTTTGTTTTCAAATTGCTATAAGTAATTAATAGTTGTAATTAATTTCGCTTTGTGAAAACAATACTTTTATGTATTAATTTACATATCTTAAATTGTCTGGTTCAATTTGATGTGAGAAAAATTGATTTCGTTAATTCGAGGAATTACTACAGTGAACAATCATCTTCCAATTTGGTGAATGCATTTGTGTTCAACCCACCAAAGTCTCATCGCAATAGGATGAATGATAGAGAAACCCATAGAGATCAAACATAAAAACTTTAATTTTTAACTACATTTGCCAGTACGACGTGCGCGCCATCTGTTTTAAGTTAATACTACTACATATTTAACTTTTGCGCAAGTGCAAGCAAGCAAGGTTCCGAATCTGGAACCTCTATGTGCTAGTTTCCCCGAAAATCCTAGATGTCGGTCTTTACATCTCGCGTCTTCAAATTTAATGATATGTATCAAATACATAAAGAAGTGTTCGAGAGGACATTCAATTGTGGGAAGCACAACTGATGAAGGTTCCCTAACCAGAATATATGTTCTGTATATTGTCTTGCGAACAAAAGAATGACACCTCGAAGAGAGTATTTAATATCTCTGACAGGTGAAGTTAACCTGAAAATTTCATCGTGACATTCTAACCTAGGAATTACGGGTAACAGCAATTACATGAAACGGCTCTAGATTGGGAACCTCTATGTGCTAGTTTCCCCGAAAATCCGAGATGTCGGTCTTTACATCTCGCGTCTGCAAGCAATATGTTGACAAAGTTGTACCGCAATAGGATGACAGGTGTGACAGCGCATAAAATATTATTTAAGTGTTGATATTATTTACATAATACAAGCTCTTTCAAATGTCCTTCTTTGGACATAAAACAGGGCGGGATCCTGATGAATTACCGGCACATAGTCAAGAGTTTGGTAATTATGCTTTGCTGAAACCCACAAAAATGTCCAGCGGTGACAAATCAGATAGTCTTGGTGGCAAATTCACATCACCAAAACGTAAGATTATACCTAAAGAACGTTCTAGTGCAACAACCTCAAAAAGGGACGTGTTGTGTGGCATGTTTAAGTCGTTTTTTTTTTGTTCTATTGATTTTATTTTAATTATAAATTTCCAGGATTCAGTGCATTTTTTACCCCTCCAAACATTTATCTAATTCTTGGCATTTTCTGATTCAATTTTTTGTCTAGTATATTTATTTGCATCCTCGTAATTTGCCAGACCCTCTTCATTTTTAGTATTCAACCATTCTTTTGTTTTTCGTTAACTAGTACTTTAATATCTAAAGGTCATCCATTTTTTTACTTGTTGGCCTCTCCTTTGTATCTAATGCTTCTTCACTTGTTTGTTTCGTGTTGTGTTAAATTATTATAAATTATAAATTTCAAAGTACCAAAATGTCTAAAAATCAGACACAAAGAGTAGGAAAAAGTTTACAACAACTCGCTAGTCTAATAGCAATGTACAATTTGCATTTAAAATGTCTAACGTTATACAAGGTGTTTCTAAAACAGAACTCGAAATTTCTGCTGTGTATAGAACTCATTAAAATAAGCCAAAAAGTCTCCATTAACATGTGTACCTATGGGTGGAAGGAACCATTTTCTGTTAAACGTTGATGGATTCGCTGAAATACCTGTCGAGAAGGAAGTCTTCTATTCGGCTATGCTGCCGCATACAGACCCCACGCTTTTGATGCATTTCCAGCCGCACGGCCGTATATAGTGTGCATATTTGTCATTTTGCATATTTGAATAGACTCCATTTCATGACTTGCAATAATGTTGTATACTTAAATTTTACTAATTAAACACTGCAAACCTCAATTGACAGTTAATTAATGTCAGTCTCTTGTTTGCTATGGTAACTTAAAGAGCAGAGTAAATTTCAAACTCAATTTACTCGAAAATTTCCGTCAAAAATATGCCATTGTCAACTAAAGCAAAAATTAGTTTTGTTTGGCGTAAAAAACCTATTCAACTCTATACCAGTAGATACACTAAATGTAATGTTAAATAACTTAATAACAAAGAGCAATTTAGACGCGACCTTAAAAATAGAAATCAAAACAATATTTGCATACAACAGAACTATTTTCAATTTAACCAGCAATTCTATGAACAGAACAATGGTCTCCCCATGTGCTCTCCTATTTCCCCGTTATTAACAGAAATTTTCATGGCGGACTTCGAAAAACACCTATTTAGTTGCAATAACCCTTTAATCAAACACGTTTCACACTGGTCTAGATACGTAATGACATTTTTTGCATTTGGGAGAGCACCGACAGAAATCTAACACAGTTCCTTAATTACCTTAACTCGATTGAGAACAAGATCAAATTCACAATAGAGAAATCAGAGAATAATACAATAAATTATTTGGATATGAAAATAACTAAGATTAACAATAGGTTCGATTTTGATATCTTTAAGAAGCCCACTACAACAGATTCAATTATTCACCATAACTCCAAACAATCATGGCAAATAAAACTTTCCTCATTCCAAAGTCTAATACATAGGTTGGTAAATTTTCCAATCAATAATCTTAATATTGACAAAGAATTGTACATCATTAAACAAATAGCCATTACAATGGATACAAAGTTGGTTTGATTGACGGATTACTAAAGAAAAAACAACATAAGAATTTATATAGAATTATTTATGCTATAGATCAAGTTAAAAATAACAATTTTAAATTCATTAATTATACCGGTAAAAGTTAGTAATCTATATATAAATAGGCTAAGACAAAACGATTAGGTACCATTTTCTCCTCTGTTTCTTAACCGATTTTCTTCATTTTTGTTTTGTTTAGTAGCTACTGATGACCTTCAGTGCAGAATCTATATATAAATAGGCAAAGACAAAACGATTAGGTACCATTTTCTCCTCTGTTTCTAAACCGATTTTCTTCATTTTTGTTTTGTTTAGTAGCTAGTGATGACCTTCAGTGCAGAATGCTAATCTTAATTTATAATATTGGTTCATTATTTAAATAAAATATAATTAAAATTCATTATTTACGTCAATAATGTCAATGCCAAACAAATGAATGTGCCGCGTGCCGCCGCCAGACTCAAACCATTGAGTAATTATATATAGACAGATCAATGCTGTTATAGCTGTTCTGGAGGTGGCATGCAAGCGTTGTTATTGTTTGGTGGGTAAAGTAATCGTTGAATATCATAATTATACAGGGCGATTCCAGATATGTTAGAAATCATTTTTTTAATGGGTGACACATAAGCAGTTGCATATTTAGGGTGTTTAAAATATAGAGTAGAGTGCAATTATAACTAATAAAATAATTATATAGGAAAGCCCATTAGCGGTTGAATTTACAGGGTTCTTGGAATAGAAAGTGCAGTAAAATTACAGTTATACAGGGTGGATCAAAAAATGTTATACATAGATGCATATACAGGGTGGCGGAAATGGAAATGCAATATTTCGTAACCCATAAGCAGTTGTATATATAGTTAAGATGAAATATAGGGTAAGAGAAATTATAGATATACAGGATGGTGATAAAAAATGTTAGAAAAAGAAATGATTTATAGAGTAAACCACGAAGAGTTCCATATATATAATGATTGAAATATAGGTTGGAGTAGAATTATAGTTACAGAAGATAATTAAAAATTTCATAAACAAAAAGAGTAAATACGGCGACTCATAGGCAGTGGCATATATAGAATGGTTTACCGGGTGGTTCAAAAATGTTAAAAAATATTATGCGTGGTCCATGAGCAGTTGCATATATAGGGTGGTGGAATTATATAATGAGATGGAATTATTATAATGAGGATATTAATAAATGTTAGAGAATTGAGTGCAATTATAGCTATACAGGGGGGTTAGAAAAAATAAATATGTAGGGTAGCCTATTAGCAGTTGAATTGTTGTAATTTTGAATTAGGAATTACGAATTTGAACACAAATAAAGTTCTATGAATTATATCTGAAAAAAACTTGAATTTCATTACTTATTTGTAGAAGCGAGATGTAAGACCGACATCTAGGATTTTCGAGGAAACTATCACAAAGAGGTTCCGAATCTGGATCCGTTCTGTGTAATTGCGGTTCTCCCTAAAGTCCTAGGATAGAATGTCACGATAAAATTTTCATGTTACTTAACCTGCCAGATATTGACACAATTGGTCGAATTTCGACCACTGGGCGACAGCTAGTAATGTTAATTCCCTAGGTTCAGGTTGTAAAACTGTAAATGTTAATAGAAACAATTTAAGTAAAAATTAGTCAATAGGAAAGACAAAATCGATAAATGGGACAAATCGGGGGTGTATAGAACCAAATGCACAGATTGTGAAGCCGTATATGTGGGTTTAACTACCCGTAATATAAACTGTAGATTAAAAGAAAAGCGATATGATATCTTGAATAATAGAAAAAGTACGGGCATTTCTACACATTGCATAGAAAACAACCATTTTATTGTCCTTAAAATGTAGACCTTATTCACAATGAAAACCCATATATACAACAAACGATCAGCTAAATTTTATTATAGATAAATTGTTCTCTTCCGGGTACTGAATACCTGGATAAAACCCACAATTAAAATTTTACTATTGGCACATCCTGTAATATTGTTTGCCTGAATGTTACTTTTGAAATTTAACTTTAGTATAACATTTACTCTTGATACGGCCCTAATAAGCCGAAACATGTGTTGAGTGTTTAAAACAATAAATCTTTGAAACATTTAAATGGTTAAAGATTTTTCTATCCTGGTTTTACTCGAAAATCATTTGAAATATCCATTTGGACAAACATAATATCTTTTACTTATAATTGTTAAGATTTCGTAAATCTATAGAGAAAATTGTAAAAAAATTGAAATAAAAAAATGAAATTATGATTTGCATGTCGAAAAATGGAGTAGCAGATGTTATTTAACGTAGAAAGTTATGTAAGACCCATACATTTTGTTCTATTTATTTTCTTATAACATCCTAAGGGTGCGTTTTAGGGCACATGTTAATAGGGACTTTTTGGCTTATTTTAAAGAGTTCTATACACAGCAGAAGTTTGGAAACACCCTGTATAAGTGGTATGGGTGGATGAAAATGATTTGTTAGAAAATACACTGCAAACAATTAAAATTTATGTAGCCGAGTCTATCTTTTTTAAACGTGCTAAATTGAGTAATATACGAGCTATAAATTTTACTCAATGCTTACATAATCGAGTATAAATTGCTTGATGGCGTATTATTTATTAAGAATCCCAAAGCTATATCAGTCCATCACTGGAAAAAATCGCTTTGCCAATTCCGATAAACATGTTTTTACCGATTCGATATGCCAAATAAAATGCCGAAATTGCCTAATGAAACGCTTCCGCGACTAGCAACTTCGCGGAAGCTGGGGTAATGAAATAACACATCCCCGTGTTCGGCTCCTTCCTGTTAAAACCCAACCCTACCTTATTAAATCAATGTTAACATGGTTTGATAACAAGATGAAGGGAATTCACCGTTCCTGGAGACAGGCCCGCATTCTAATGAAGTTTGAGGGACCCCAAGCGAATTAAAAAACGTTTTCGGTGCAAAAAATTCCTTATTACTGGAGACAACGTATTCTAGCATTAATCATTCCATTTAGGACGTATATCTGATATCTCCTTTTTTTTCAAATCTATGTTTGGTAGTCCATGCCATGAAATGCGTGACTAAAAAACTATTTGAGGCATTTAATTTTAATTATTTCATGGTTTAGGTTCACTATCACCCAGTATATATTGAAAACTCTCCTTTAAGTATGAAATATTATCCAAATAATAAGAAATCTTAGAACTATTTTATCTATTTGTTATACTAGGTTATTCCCATATTTATCTATGCAATAAAACATTTTTTAAATATTAACAGTACAATAAAAGGAGCTCATTATGGTACAAATTAATTACCTACCTATCTAGTATGTTTTTGAAGTAGGTGTCAAACTAATCTAGAATCCTGCATTGCTTACATATCTACTACATCATCAAACTTGTACATTTTGCTCTGGCCAAAATTCATGTTAATGGAATTTTAAGATTTTGGGCCTAAAATATTTGTTATTGTGTTGACCTTTGAACAATGTCAAAATGGCGGCCGAAAGTCAAAGAAAAATCAAAGTTGGGCATTAAAAGTTGGCCACAAAAAGAATTACTTCCAATTCAAACAGTTTCCGGTGCAAGGAGTTTAATATTGACAGTTCTATTAAGTTGAATAGGTAGGTTGGCGAAATCCAACATGGCGGATCCTTTGTCGAAAAATGATGTAAATTGAGGCTCTAAAGATTTTTACATTAACACTCATTATATTAGCCACAAATCTTAATATTCGATCACCTATTTCATATTTTATTTACATGAAATAATTGTCAAGTTTGATGTAAATGTGTTTTCCACAAAATCGTTTTTAAATTATACTATATGTTATATTTATTCCTCTGAAATGTTGGTTTTAATATTTAAACCTCACCTACAAATGAACTGACAAAGAAATAAATTTTATTTCACAGCCAAGCAGAGCGCACAGCCAAGCAGAGCACCTCATAGCAGATCATATCAAAGTAGAGCAACTCATAGAAAAGTCGATCATTGCAAAACAGATCATAGCAAACCAGAACATAGCAGTACAGGTCATAGCAGAACAGATCATAGCAGAGCCGATCATAACCGAATAGAACAGATCATAGCAGAAAGAAGTATTGCAGGGAGAGAGAGAGAGAGAGAAAGGGATAAAAGTAAAACTGGAAGAAATGAACAAGTTTCGTTTCAATAAAACAAATTAGATCACTCTTCATGTCATTATCTGGTACGCAAGACAAAATATACATATTTATTGTTTCTATTCGGGATTCCCACAAGAGGAGGTCCTTTAGCAAAATATTGATTTGATGTATATCGTTGAATATGTTGACAAGAGGTGTAATGTTAGGCATCTAGCAGGCTCGTTTATTCGAAACTCCTAGATGTCCCACGTTAAAACTAGCCCAAACATTTTATGGTAATCAATTTTACTAAAGTTATTAACATACTATTCTTATTATTCTTCTTCGTCTATAAAAAAGACATCAACATAAGGCTTAGACTTAAAGCATCTGGGGGATACTTTCCCTATTACGTCAAATAAAATACCTTTCATATTTTAACGGCCCTTCGCTTTTTATTGGAATAAAAATCCTAAAGAGGCATCCATTGAAGTGAATAGATTTCCAAAAAGTGGCCAAGTGACTTTCCGGCCAGCGTTATTTCAAACAAAGCCTACAGAAGCGAAGACAAAGTCAAAGAATTCTCCTGAAAAGTTTCTTTTATGTCTGAGGAATATGCCTGCCCTGTGCGGTCCTCTGCGTCCCCAAACATCGAGTACCGAAGTTCTTGGAGGGGAACGCAACCTACGGCATAACGTTCGGGCATAAAATATTAATAATCATGGCAACGGAACAGCTCCCTCACAATGTTCAACAACAAAGAAAGTGAAATACGTAGGGAGTCCTTTTATTAATTCTGAGGGGAATCCACTTGGAGAACAAAGAACGATTGAAATCCAGTCATTCGAGTGGTCAAAACGAAAATGGAATGACTTTTGTCGCGAAGGTCAATAGAGTGCCAAAGAAGTACACAAAAATAAACGCAGAACAAGGGTAGACTAAATTACACCTTAAGTGATATGCTAATTTTTTTATTCAAATTACGGGTTGCATATTTCACTTTTCTGTTTTTGGTTGTCTGATAAGTTTACACATTATCTGGGCCATTCCATGTCAAATCGACAAATAGTTGGACGCGACCCCCACCGATTCGGATGAATCGTTGGAAAGGGGTTGAAGTAGAAAAGTTTTTGTAAGTATTCAGAGTTCTCGATGTGCTTCTTTTTTTTTAAATGTGTTTAACTTAATGATTTTTTTGGGGAACCTCACTATTTATTATTTGTGTCAAATATTGAATGCTGAAGAGCAAACAAACATCATAGATTAGATTTAAGTTTATTTGCTGAATTAACTGATAATATGTAAAAAATACTATCGGGATACCGACTGTGTCATCACATTAAGAAAGATTTCTAGCGATATTTTCCTATGTTGTTCCACTCGCAACTATGGTTTTTTACTTTGTTATAAACAATTGAAGGAAGAAAATTACGTTTTTTTTCTTAGCATGTTTATAAAATCAAAAATAATAAACTAATCTCAATGGTGTCAACAGGTCAATTGTAAAGGATGAAAATAACAATGAAATGAGACCAGGCTTGATCCGATTAGATCATTAGTAACAGGGAAAAACAAAAAATACTGAAAAATCGTATCTTCGTCACTTTAGAAGCTGTAGAACTGGGCTTGTAGGAACTGATAGTAATTTACATCTATTTTATGTATGCCAAAACCAGGCGCTACCGGTTTATTAATTTTTGAGCAATTGTAATATAAAGATTTCTGTTCACTATTTTTGCATTGTGCCCCCATGCGTCATAAATAATCAAATTTCAATTTTGAAAAAAGTTGTTGAAAGTAGAGGTGTCATTCTACAAAGCCTCTATTCTCATTTCTCACTAAATGTCTGTGAAATATCTGAAATAGAGGCACATACATAGAGCGTTTTAATATTTAAAATCCTCACAAGCAAGAATTTTTTTAAATGACCACTCTCCTTCGATGATCCGTTAACCCAAAATCCACAAATTAAAGCAAAAACGTTTCCGAGAAACCATTTAGATATAAATATATTAATAAACAAACAGTTCTCATTTGATATAATAAAATCGAACAAATTACTCGGTATAGAAGTTTTTTTAACGATTAAATTCTATCACCATCTGTCAGAGTGGCAGTTACTATCGATAATAATTATTGTTAGCAGTTCCCCTCAACAACCGTCTTCCCCCCACTACTCGAACACATTCATAAGCTCACAAAATTTTGGTCATTTTTGCTAACATTTTTCGGATATTTCACTGACATTTAATGAAAAATGAAAATAGAGGCGTTGTAGAATGATACCTCTACTTTCAACATCTCTATTCTGAATTGATATTTGACGATCCATATAGCATGGAGACACACTGCAAGAATAGTGGACTAAAAACTTCAGATAGCAATTATTGAAAAACGAATATACTGATAGCGCCTGGTTTAGTCACGCATAAGGTAGATATCAATTCCCACAAGCCCAGTTCTCCAACTTCGACGGACGGAGTTATAATAATATAAAGAAAACGCTAAATTTTCCAGTATTTTTTGTTTTTCTCTGTTACTAAAGATCTTATCGGATCGATCCTAGGCTCATTTCATTGGTATTTCCATGCTTTACAATTCACCTGTTGACACCATTGAGATTAGTTTATTATTTTTCATTTTATAAACATGCAACAAAAAAAACGCAATTTTCTTGTTTCAATTATTTATAAAGTAAAAAACCATTGTTGCGAGTGGAAAACGTAGCAAAATATCACTACTACAAATCATTCTTAATGTGAAGGCACAGGCAGTATTTTTTGTACGAAAAAATCTCTATTGATTGGTCTAATTAAAAAATACAAAAGTTACAAAAGTTTATATGTAAAAATCTGAGAATTACGAAAAAAAAATTAAAAAAAAAACAAAAACCTTAAGCGATCTAGATGTTATATGGGCTACATAATATCTCACATGAACCCACCTATCCGCCCTTCATGTTAGGCAAATCTTCTGCAAAACACCCTATATATAGACAAAAATGATCAAACAAAATCATCTCAAAAACAGTATAAATATTGGCCTATAGTTCTCGATATCAGATACATATGGCAGATAGTCTTATATTTAAAATATACTTAAAATTACTGACAAGTTGATATTAACTATATTGTGACATACATTTTATAAACTGCTCGATAATCCTATTAATGATTTAAAAACTTTTATGGAGGAGGCTATATCGTATGACACAACAGGTTTAATAGATAAAACTCGTAACATTCGTTTATAACGACACTCGATATTTTTCCCGTACTGATATATTTTTTATGTATCAATTTGCATTTCAAAAAACTTTCGTGAGACTACATTCCAAACGCACGCACGCCGCACTATACATATTCCCGTTTTGGCGTCGAATGTCATTCTGTGGGTGAGAGAGTAAATGCCTTGCTTATCTCTTGCCTGTTATTGTGGTCACGTATGGCGGCTGTTCTGTTAGCTTTATCTATGCCTTTTGACCGTGCGGCCACCGCCAGGCTATATTACTCACGCAGTTATAAAAATTTCGACAGGAATTTTAATAAGGATTAAAAAAATTGTGCGTGCTTTGTGAAGCACGTAAGTAAAATATGATAAATCATCCCGAGAGGGTTTTTGTATCTTCAATGGTTTTAATTTGCATGGGAACATGTTGTTGTTTTTATCGTCTAATGATTTCGTTAATTGTTCTTGTTGGATTTTCATCGGTTCTTCTAATTTACCACTAACCTTATACACCTTGTTTGTCTATTTTTTTCTTCGGCTTCGGCTATCTGCACCATTATCTGAACATCAGTTCAGTATCCCACTTCTGAAATCGCTTGTCTTCACCATTAACTGAACATCACTTAATAATCCCACTTCTGATGATGACAACAACTCTTAGCTTCAAAATGGAACAAAAATTATAAATTCGAATTCCTATCTGACATTTAATGTCAAACTAACACTACTCTAAACGGGATACTAAATTGAACTAACTCTTCTGTCGTAATAAATTCTTTAAAATTATAAACTAATTATGTATTTTAGTCTATATATAAATAGGCAAAGACAAAACGAGTAGGTACCATTTTCTATTCTATCTCGCAACCGATTTTCTTCATTTTTGTTTTGTTTAGTAGCTACTGACGATCTTCGGTGCAGAATGCTAATATTAATTTATAATATTGGTTCATTCATTAAATAAAATATACTAAAAATTCATTATTTACGTTCATAATGTCAACGCCAAACAACTGAACGTGTCGCCGCCGCCAGACTCAAAAAATTGAGTAATTATATATAGAGAAACCGATGCTGTTATATACTTAGAGCATGTACTTCTGGAAGTGGCATTCAAGCGTTGTTATTGTTTAGTGGTAAAGTAATCGTTGTATATTATAATTATACAGGGCGATTCCAGACATGTTAGAAATCATTTTTTTCCTGGGTGGCACATAAGCATATATAGGGTGTTTAAAATATAGAGTAGAGTGCAATTATAACTAATAAAATAATTATATAGGGAAGCCCATTAGCGGTTGAATTTACAGGGTTCTTGGAATAGAAGGTGCAGTAGAATTACAGTTATACAGGGTGGTGCAAAAAATATTATACATAGATGCATATACAGGGTGGCGGAAATGGAAACGCAAGATCTCGTAACCCATAAGCAGTTGTATATATAGGGAAGATGAAATATAGTGTGAGAGGAATTATAGATATACAGGATGATGATAAAAAAATGTTAGAAAATGAAATCATTTATAGAGTAGCCCACGAAGAGTTCCATATATATAATGATTGAAATATAGGTCGGAGTAGAATTATAGTTACAGAAGATAATTAAAAATTTCATAAACAAAAAGTGTAAATATGGTGGCTCATAGGCAGTGGCATATACAGAATGGTTTACCCGGTGGTTCAAAAATCTTAAAAAATATTATGCGTGGTTCATGAGCAGTTACATATACAGGGTGGTGGAAATATATAAAGAGATGGAATTATTATAATGAGGATTTTAATAAATGTTAGAGAATTGAATGCAATTATAGCTATATAGGGAGATTAAAAAAAATAAATATGTAGGGTAGCCGATGAATTGCTGTCATATTAAATTAAGAATTACGAATATAACAATAAAGTCCTATGAATTATATCTGAAAAAACTTTCGTTAGTTCTTTGTAGAAGCGAGATGAAAGACAGACATCTAGGATTTTCGAGAGAATCAGTACACAGAGGTTCCGAATCTGGAGCCGTTCCGTGTAATTGCTGTTCTCCCTAAAGTCCTAGGATAGAATGTCACGATAACACGTTCAGGTTACTTAACCTGCCAGATATATTGACACAATTGGTCGAATTTTGACCACTGGGCGACAGCTAGTTATTATTATTCGTCAATAACATCAGAGATCAGAAAAATATCCAGGAATTACGTTTTGATAAACAAATTCCTTAAACGGTAATGTAGTATCAAAAACTACACATCATTGAATTCCTTTTTCTTCTTCTTCTTCAGCAAAGGTGACCCTCGACGGGTCAATGGCTGTGATATTTTCGATCTTATTAGCCAGTTTAGTTAATTGTTATTATTGGGATTTCCTCTACCTTATCTACTATCATAAGTACAAATTAATGCAACTGAAACTTTTGTTCAAGTTTCTAATAAATTAACTTTTCTTTTCCAACACTTAAACTATTTACAAAGGCGGGACAGCCCTTGACTTCCGGTATCCTAATCTATTTATTTATAATTACTTTTTAAAAGTTTGTAAACTATAATAAACACTACTCCTCAAGGACTGTATACCATATAAAAAAATTCACCGACTTAACAAATTTTCGTTTCTAAAAACTAACGGAATATTTTCTGCCATATCACGTGACTATAAGCCCCCTAACTTAACTTCGTCTCTAAATGAAACACCCTGTACAATACTTTTATGGAATATCTTGACATTTAAAGTAGATATTTATGATGAAAATTTGACATTTACCATGATGTTTACAGTTTATTGCATATATTTTTCCAATTTTCAGAAAAATTGTCTGTTTTTCGTTATCGAAAAATATACGGAATCAAGCTGGAACATATCTTTGTAGAATACAATTTGTGATATTCAAATTTATTGAACGGTTTTAGAGAAAACAATGAAGAATTATTGAAATTCACTGAAATATCGTCCTTTATTTACCTTATTTGCTGAATTTTTGGAAAACCGTAAATCTCATGTTACAGACAATTATATGGTACATTTCTGTTATGTTCCTTAATATAGTGCAGTTTAAATTATCAAAATTGCCCAAGCCGTTTTTGAAGAATCGCTCGTCATACATAAAAAAAATTGCAGACAAATTGATAATCGCCTCCTTTTGAAATCAGGGGAAATTTCGTTCAAACAGGCATGTCATTTCCATCAATAAACCAACTACATCACTAATTACATATTATACACATTTATTACTATGTAGGTTCTAATTAAGTTCCAAAATTTAAAATTAATTTTAAAACAGGCTTAAAAACAAAGTGTCACTTACATAAAGTTCCATTTAAAAAAAGAGGGGCTAGGGCTGGGTTGATGAGAGTGCAATTTAATTAATGATTACTGTGGCCAAATAAATCTTTCGACGTGTTTTTACAATGTTCAAAATAAAGAATATTTTGGGAAATATTCCCTGGGACTCCATGTATCTCTTTATTTATTTTATTGTCTAGTGGTATTTGTCTGTTGTATAGATGAGCCACTTCCTGTAGCCTAATTCTGCCGAAGGCTATTTCTAGGAAAATTAAACACGTGATATGTGCTTGATCTTCCATTGTGGAAATCTCGCTGTTCGTGATATTCTTTTGTTTAATTACTCTACTAAAAATCAGCTAATATTACCGTAGTAATATGCAAAAGAATCAAAAATGCACAAAACATCTATATCGGCAGAAGTCTCAAAACTAAGGTATGGATACTGGTATCGAAGGAAGGTGTCGATACCAATTTAGCGAAATAATAATCTAATATATGGAAAAAATACTAATTTAGTTGGAGTCGAAAGCCATCTGAGTATTGAAATCACGTACAGGTATCAATACTGGTATCGAATCAAAATATCCATCCGGATATCCGAATATCACGAGAAAAGTATCGATATCCAAAAAAATCCGATATCGAGAACAAAACAGGTATCGATGCTGGTATCATATAAGTAGTACCATAACATTTCTAACAACAGAATAGTGTGACTTATCAATTTTGACTACATTTTTGTGTCGCTCTGTATATTTGCGTTAAATAATTTGCAAGACCAGTAATTAAACTCGTTGTTTTGGAAACTGTATTCTGATTACAATTAATCTCAAAACCCAATTTAATTACAGCACACAATGAGTGAAACCTCAAAAGTGATTGTGTGAACGCTCACGAATTCATAAAAAAAAATTCAGCAAAACAAGACCACATAAAACGCTCCTAATGTCGCATTGTTTTCATCGCCCGTCTGAACAACAACATTTGAATAATTTATTTACATGCGTGAAAGGCGAAAACCGGTGCCGTGAGTTCCCTCTTTCACACAACTACTTTCCTGAAGTCGTCAAATTTAAATTCAAAACGAAATGCATTATGGCGTGCAACACTTTTTACATTTTTTAACACAGCCAACTTGGACAATCACTTCTACGGCTTAGATTACAAAACAGTTAATCCAGGCTAACTAGTAAACGTCCATGCAGTGTGTGGACTAGATCTGCTTTTTCAAAACCTACAAAGGCACACTTTTTTTTTCAAAATGCGACGTATTTTGACCTTCTGAACATGAATGTACTATCGTAATGGTTCCATCATCATGTAGTTGTGACAAAATTGTTAAGAATACCTTTCATTTGTCAGAAAAATGGTGAAAAGTGAAGTTTATAAAAAATGTTATGTGTGCTTAATTTTTTGGGGTCCCTAATTGCGGATTTGACTCCATCGGTTTAGGTCGTTTCATGGTCAAATGTGTTAAAACCTCTAATTTGGGTAGAGATTTCATAACTATACTTTTTTTAAATAAGCTGAACATTAATCTTCAATCTGAAATTGGATTTATTTACTCATTTTGTATCTTTGAATGACACTTATATGATAAGCCGAAATGGTCTCTGGATTGTGATTTAGCATCCCTAAGAACTTCTAATACTTGAAAGTATGTATATTTCAAATAGTCCAAACGTTTAAAGGCCTAAATCAGACCCAGTTTGCAATGGTATAACTTAACACAACACAAAATTTAGTAAAAAGTAAAAACCAGACATGCCACAGCTATCCCTCAGAAAACAACTTATTCTGACCTTGAACTTATTTTCTTTTTTACTTGATGAAGTCAAATGATCCTCGGACCCAGATTTAGCGACATGAAAAACATATATCTAGACGGTAATCTAAATTTACTCCACACATTTTTTTTCCAAAAACAATATGGACAATTGTGAAAAACTTATGTGATATTAACATTACAGAAAAATTCTAGAACAATCAGTGTTTGACAATAGATGAAGATGGTAGTGAAAATAAAAAATTGCAATTGTGTGTAGACTTCGTTCCGACTGACCAACACGAAACTATTTTGACCTTGAAATACTCATACATCTCAGTTCTCTGAGAAGAGACCGGGACCAGATTATGTGTTAAAAGTCTTTATGTTTATAGAAAATTATTAAATTATAGTTAATAAACAAACATAACAACTACTTCATATACAATACCAACACAAAATTTGCTTTTTTTGTCAAAAGTGAGAACAACCGCAAAAAACGGTTACTATTACATTGTAACTATTTCTATAAATATTGTAGATAAGCTAATTAGAACGAAACAACTTGGGCTAAGAATAAATGAAGTGTCAACTTTTCGAAACGAGAAACAAGAATATAAGGTTGTCTCTGTCCCATATAACCATTATACCAAGGAAGTGATTTTTTTTTAGGAAACTTGGTATGACGGTAGAGCAATGAAAACTTAACAAAAACTATTGAGCAATCCCAAAAATATACTTAATGATTTCGAACAGTCGGGAAATATATAAGTTCAAATGTTATGATTGTGATCTGAAATATTATGGCCAGATAGTGCTATTGAAACTCGGTTGAAAGAATATTTTGGACATATAAAGTACGGGAGATGTGATAAATCTAGTGGAGAACATCATGTTTTGGAACATAGTCACTCTATAGATTTAAATTCGTTTAAATTAGTGTTGAAACGTGCGTTGAATGAAAAAGGAAAGGTTTGGAGTTAGGGTACCAAACTTTCTGTTTATAAACATATGTAAAATACATATTTTTTTCTTAAATATCTCTGAAATTTCTTAAAAACTTTTGACATGCTGCTTAAAATCCACCCTCTTGCTACATCAGCGCCACCCTAAATTAATGTATTTTGATGGACACTTTTTTCAATATGTATATTACAACAGCTGCTTTGAAGAATAGTCTGGAGATGCTTTGATATTTAAAACCATATCTAGTTAAATAATGTTTCCATAATATAATCTGTTATAATTAGTTACCTATATATTACCAGAATATTAAATAGGTGAAATAGGTTTGAATGACTATAATTTAAAAAAGAAATGTATTTTAATTCAAAATTAACTTCATTGCATATACATTACTGAGAATGACACCAAGAAAGAGAAACAAAGTAAGGGAGAAACCAAAGACGGGAAGTATATTTCGTAAACGCATAATCATTTGTTTTATTTTTCATTAAATCTTATAATTTGTCCCTTAATCTATATATAAATAGGCAAAGACAAAACGATTAGGTACCATTTTCTCCTCTGTTTCTCAACCGATTTTCTTCATTTTTGTTTTGTTTAGTATCTACTGATGACCTTCAGTGCAGAATGCTAATCTTAATTTATAATATTGGTTCATTCATTAAATAAAATATAATAAAAATTCATTATTTACGTCAATAATGTCAATGCCAAACAAATGAATTTGCCGCGTGCTGCCGCCGCCAGACTCAAACCATTGAGTAATTATATATAGACAGACCAATGCTGTTATATGCTCAGAGCATGTACTTCTGGAAGTGGCATGCAAGCGTTGTTATTGTTTAGTGAGTAAAGTAATCGTTGAATATTATAATTATACAGGGCGATTCCAGATATGTTAGAAATCATTTTTTTCATGGGTGGCACATGAGCAGTTGCATATATAGGGTGTTTAAAATATAGAGTAGAGTGCAATTATAACTAATAAAATAATTATATAGGGAAGCCCATTAGC
The DNA here is from genome assembly GCA_034190945.1 of Octodonta nipae. Lineage (NCBI taxonomy): Eukaryota > Metazoa > Arthropoda > Insecta > Coleoptera > Chrysomelidae > Octodonta > Octodonta nipae. Next base: position 3,645,355 of record CM067224.1, on the reverse strand, counting down.
GGTTGAATTTAGAGGGTTCTTGGAATAGAAGGTGCAGTAAAATTACAGTTATACAGGGTGGTGCAAAAAATGTTTTACATAGATGAATATACAGCGTGGCGGAAATGGAAATGCAACATTTCGTAACCCATAAGCAGTTGTATATATAGTTAAGATGAAATATAGGGTAAGAGCAATTATAGATATACAGAATGGTGATAAAAAATGTTAGAAAAGGAAATGATTTATAGAGTAGAACACGAAGAGTTCCATATATATATAATGATTGAAATATAGGTCGGAGTAGAATTATACTTACAGAAGATAATTAAAAATTTTATAAACAAAATGAGTAAATATGATGGGTCATAGGCAGTGGCATATACAGAATGGTTTACCCGGTGGTTGAAAAATAAATATTATGCGTGGTTCATAAGCAGTTGCATATACAGGGTGGTGGAAATATATAATGAGATGGAATTATTATAATGAGGATTTTAATAAATGTTAGAGAATTGAGTGCCATTATAGCTATACAGGGGGGTTAGAAAAAATAAATATGTAGGGTAGCCCATTAGCAGTTGAATTGTTGTCATATTAAATTAAGAATTACGAATTTGAACACAAATAAAGTTCTTTGAATTATATCTGAAAAAAAACTTGAATTTCGTTACTTATTTGTAGAAGCGAGATGTAAGACCGACATCTAGGATTTTCGAGGAAACTATCACACAGAGGTTCCGATGTGTGTAATTGCTGTTCTCCCTAAAGTCCTAGGTTAGAATGTCACGATAAAATTTTCATGTTACTTAACCTGCCAGAGATATTGACACAATTGGTCGAATTTCGACCACTGGGCGACAGCTAGTACAAATAATCGGATTTTCGTTTTATTATCATTTTTTTAAATTTTATGGTTAATATGTTCAGAAATAACGAGCCCTTTCATCTCATATAGTACATGATGCGTTTGAAAAAAAAAATTATTCTTTATATTTAATTTAATGTTATAATTTACCTCCCAAAAAAGTATATTAGGGTTTTTTCTTTATATTTCCTATAAACTTTGGGCAACTTCCTTAATTCCTTATTTTTAAAAATTTTAACTTCCCATTGTTTCCAAGGTAAAACTGGCCGAATTTTTTTCCATAAAAAAATCCTACCTTTGAACGTACAATTTTTTTATTCATTATTTCAGAATTGCCAGTTTTCTCGAAAAAATCAAACTTTCAGAGAAACAGAATTTTCGAAAATTCATTCCTTCTTTATTTGTTTATAAATTAATTTTATTATACATGTTACCACGAACTAATTTTTACCAAACAGTGGTCTAGCCGGTTGAACCGACCTAATCCGCCCGTATTAATTCTGGTGGTAACGAGAAATATAAAAAGATATGTAACATGCATTCGTGTCTTTTTGTTTAAAAAACGTCCAGCTATTTTTATTCGTCAAGGTTTTTAATGTGAATTGTAAATTTCGTCGCTGAACTAAAACATGTGAAATATGTATGCGTCAGAATTCTGCTGCAACTGAGAGAACTCGGTCAACTTCTCCAACAAGATTGATATATTCACAACGACAAAAGCTCTGACCTCTCCGAGATTAGCTTAAATATTCACTCAACCGAAACAATACAAAAAAGACCTTCTCAAAAGGCTAATACACTTATTTTTTAGACTTTGAATTTATTATTAAAATACGATAATGAGATTTCTCGTAAATGACCCACATCTAGAAGAGATTTTTACCATCGATAGTGCTTGGAACAAAATGAGATAAAAATTACTTATGGGAATTGAATTTTTTACGCACCATTGCCTTTCTTGTGATTGGTTTTGTTCCTTACATCCTCCTAAAATATATTCCCCAAGGCTTGGAATGCTCTCTAGGGAGAAGTCGTTCCATTTCACTATCTATTGAAAATGATGAAGGATTCAGCCAGACTAACATTTTGCTGATTTCGTAAGTTCTCTCCAAATATTACGTAGCTTAGGATCGTAGATGGGCTTTTCATCTATCGAAACACTTCCATAGTTTATATAACTATCTATTTTTTACATTATCTGTTTGTTTATCTTTGCATATATTTTCATTTATACATTTATAGCCGTTCACTGTACTATAATTTATTGCTTATTTTCAGCAAGCTTTAGCAAATCTAGAAACATATTTCAACAATGTCATTTCAAAAATTGATCTATGCTCTATGTACATTTAAGATGCTTTACGATAGTTTACGCAGATATGGATCTTTTACTAAACCATCAAAGGAACGTAATCAAATTAACGAAGCAGCACAAATAAATGTTTTAGCAATGGTAAATCAAAATCCATCTACATCAACTCGTGAGATTGCGGCAGAAGCTGGCACATCTCAACGAACTGTAGTTAAGGTACTGAAAGTGCACAAGTTCCAGCCGTACAAACTTTCAGACGTATTTTGTTTTGTACATGGTTTAGAGACATGTGCCTTGAAAATCCACAGTTTCAATTAAAGGTGTTATGGTCAGATGAAACTAAATTTACTAACTGCGGTATGTTCAATAGACACAATGAGCATATCTGGCCTAAAGAAAACCCTTTCCATGTAGAACAAAGACGACCCCAGATAAAATTTGGTTTTAATGTTTGGTGTGGTATCATAGGGTCTACTATTCTGGGGCCTTTTATCTATGACGAATCACTTACTGGGGAGCGCTACTTGCATTTCTTGCAATACACTTTTCAAGACATGTTGCATAATTTGAATTTGAGAACTCGTTTAGAAATTGAGTGGTTCCAACATGATGGAGCACCTGCTCAAAACTCGTTATAAGTAAGACAACACTTAGATAATATCTATCCAAACTCTTGAATAGGAAAAAATGGCCCACGCGAATGGCCACCCCGGTCTCCCGATTTAGCAGTTATTGACTTCTATTTATGGGGCGCGCTAAAAAACAAAGTATACAAAATAAAGTATGAGACAGTTGGTGACCTAAGGGAGGAGGTATTACAAGCAACTAAGAAATTGATAGGCGGTCTGTGAGGAAAGCGGTAATGTCAATCTTAAAAAAATGCAATTTTTGTCTAAATAAGAATGGTGGACTTTTGAACATATATTGTAATCATTATTATGTACTTTCATTTCTTAAGTGTTTAGTAAGTACCTACTTATTTAGTTTTTTCGTTATATCTGATATACCTAATAAAAAAATCGTTCAATGTTTTTTGGAATAGTTATTAATATATCAATCTATTTCATGACTAACTACGTTAAAAGTGAAAATAAGAGAGGACAGCATCCATAACTCCGTAATTTTTATGAACAACTATATAGAGTATTATATCATTGAAAAGCTCTAAAAATGTCCGATTTTCTGAGGTCATTGCAACTATGGTTTCCATTCAAAAAAAGATAAGTTTGTGTCATATCTCGAAAACGAAGACATGACAATCATATTCGGGATACAATTCCCTTCAATTTTGATATTTACACTTTTTTTATAAAATCAAAAACAAAGGAGCTAGAGGGATTTGACTAAATCGACAGGCCATGACTTTTACAAAAATCCGAAAGTATCATTAAATTGGGCCAGTAAAACTGTAAGTCTTTCCCAATTTAACCATTGCTCTATCTCCGCTAGTTTCCGAGATCCCCATACTGATCATCAAAAAAAACTCACCCTGTATAATTTCCCGCATATGCCTGGAATTTGATAAATTACGATCAATTGTATTTTCGTAACTACTTTGTCCTTCAATTCCGTATATATTTTACCCATGTAATTAATCTACATTATATTTTAAAAGTAATTGAAGAAATTTATCACACCTAAATGTTTGAAATTGCAAGTTGAACAACAACTTATCATTTAAAATCACTTTTCTATCAAAATATCCTTGCTAGAACTAATTTGTTTCTTTGTAACACTGAACTAGACTAGAAAGTGTTTAAAACAAATTGTATAACGAATTTTCTTTTGCTCTGCACTCAACGAATAACTGTTCCATGCATACTAACTACAATTTACATCTAGTCTAGCCAGTGTTTCACTTAACTTCGCCCATCGTCGGGCTTTGTACTTCCGTAATATCTTATTACGGAGATTGATGGTTTTACTTCACGTGTACCACTAATCACTTTTATTGAAAAAAGGGCAACACTCTGCACTCCATCTCGTATATCAACATGGCATGTACAGACTCCCTTCCAAACTGCAGCACACATTCCACATTTCGCATTAATCGATTAATTTATCTTTTTTGTACATCTCTCTCTTATTGAACTCTTGACAAGCGATCATTAAATGGCTTAATATCGAACCGTTAATCTTAATTTGAGGCTATTGGATGCAGGTAAAGTGTCCAACAACAGAATTAACCATTGATTAATAAGCGATGATTAAATCTCAAAAATGATGTTAATGTACCAGCTGACTGTGTTGTTAACATAACGGAAAAGGCCTGTCTCATTTTCTATAGTGATTATTACAATTTTCTAAAGTAATTCATTAAATCATGACACGCTGTTATTAATGGTTAAATAGAATGATGTTTCCATTTGTATAGTACCGTTTTGTTTTGTGTTTTTGTACCCTAACTCCAAACTTTTATAGTTTGTCTGAAGTTGGTAGACAATGTAACTCGTTCCTCGAAGTTTACTCGGACTTGCATCGTCTTGAAGTGGTTGATCTAACAACTTTTCAATAGCTGTGTATCTGCTATCGCCATCAGGTGAATTATAGGAAATTCAGATTATCCTTCATATTTATATTATACTCTTAACCTGTCATGCGTCGCCGGTCATGGTCATTGAGTCTTATCTGGTACAATCACCGTCCTCGTACCTGGAGGTTGGTTACCGGTGATGCACAGGGGCAGAAGCCGAAGAAGAGCTCTCCAAATATTTTTAATTTGGACGCTTGGCTCGCTAATTATATTTTCGTTCGAGATTATATGTGCTGTCTCTATGATTTTTCTTTTGTACCTGTCAGAGATATTGAATACTCTCTTCGAGGTGTCATTCCTTTGCGTACAAAAAAATCCTAGATGTCGGTCTTACATCTCACGTCTTCAAAGTATCCAAAATGTCGTAATTGTCAAAAATGACAAATTTAAAAAACATAACCTGTATCAAAAATGGCAAATTTCAAAAATTTTAGAAATATCAGTGATATCAGTTAATATTTTTATTTTCAAAAATATCCGCAAAGAAGGCAGATCTTTCAATGTCAAAAAATTTGCGAACAACTTAAAGGAACATTGACAGTTTTCTAAATCAAAACCAAATATATCGACAGCAAAAAGGATATGTTCACTTAACTGACAATTATGATTCTTTGTATTTATTTTTCAACTTTTCCAAACAATGGTATGTTTTACGTTATAGAAAATTTTATGAAAGCATCTGGGAATCTATCTTAATAGAATACAGCTTAAGATATACAAATCAATTGAAACAAATTACTGAAAATTCATCTTAATAACATGTTTTCTGAATAACGATTTATCATAATTGTCAAAATTGTCACAAATTAAAAAAAAACGTTATCAGTATAGGAAATGACAAATTAAAAAAATTTCAAAAATATCACTGACATCAGTTAAAATTTTCAAAAATATCCGCGTGGAAGTCAGATCCTCGAATGTCAAGATATTTGTAAACAACATGGACAGTTTCTAAACTAAAACCAATTATAACAACAACAGTTGGAGAGAATAAAATATATAAATTCCTATCGTACTAGGTCAAGTTGATTCGGAAATATATACCTCAAGGTCTCATTCAGAATATCAGAGTCAGAAAATGCTTGACTTAAAGCGCATGAGTTTTTTTTGCTAGAAATTAACAAAATATTTATTTAGATCAATCTTATTTAATTCAATACCACGTTTTAATTGGTACTTTATTTCTTGGTGTTATAAAGTCGATATTATCTGGAATAGGAAAGTTCCGAATCGTTGCTCCATTCAGCAGGGTCTGAGTTCGTAGCAGTTGAAGTTCCATCATTCTTAATTAGCTTAATACATTCAACGTAAACAACGAGGTTAGAGCAGATTGAATTAAGCAATTCCGCGGTCAGGAGTCTCGATATCAAGTTGGCGTATTTGCTCTTAAAGTTTGATATACTGATAAAGTTTACCCTACTCATAAACAATGGCAGGGACCTCTACGGAGTTAATTGCCAAATTTATATTGACTTAATTATAGAAAACATTACTTGCTGAACATACACAATCTATACGTTGACTGCAAAATTTTGATCTAAATATTAGGATGTAAAGACAGTTATTCTGGTTTTTCACTTCTTGTATTCAAAAGACAAATTTATAAATAAATGTTGCTTAGTTGACTGGAAAAACTTTAAAATGCCTCAATTTTTTGACGAAATTCCTACAAAAACTTACTTTATTGAGTAAAAATATTAAAAAATATTTGTATGAAAAAATGTGTGACTAATTTCCCACTACAAGAAAGCATAATTTCTAAATATATTTTGAAAGTCAAATCTAACAGCACATTCTTCTTTTAAACACTGTATACCATACCTGTAAATATCATAAGTACTACTAGCCTTTCCGGAATTTCTGAACGCAGAATTCAAAGCAGTAGTGACGTATAAAACAAGAATTTATCGCGATTGTAGGATTGAAAGCTATTTGTATGATGGAAAAACTATTCTTGGCAACAATACTATTATATCAATGGGTAGTGGTTCCGCAAGGTTCAATATTAGGCCCCCTTGGAACATTTATAGACTTTTAGAACAGATGCGGATCAACGCATACGAGTAAAGATGGAAAAGTACTGGCTATTAGTCGACTAGGTGCTGAGGGCTAAACTAGAATGGAAACCAGTGAAGGCCAAGTAGAGACATCATATTAGAAGCAACCCAATGATGTTTATCAGGTAAATCAGAAACTGGACCAAAATCACTTAATGGAATAAGGAAAAACATGAAAGGGTCATCATTTTTCAGGTTCAGAGGAAAATTTAATTCGGAGTAGTCAATGGACACAGAAGCTATTGCGGATATAACAGAATCCGGCCGATATAGTTAACTTTTAGAGGACAAATAGAAATTTCTATCTTGAGAGCTGACAAAAAATTCAGGTAAGACTAGAAACAGATGGCCAACTAAACACAAACTCAACGTTGAATAAAAACTCTTATTCCAGATATCAAGCTATGATGCTGTTAAAAATCTACAAAGACTGATTATATTCAATACAATTGCTGTCAGGTCGCATCAGTTTTAGAAAGAGTAGATAAGATAGAATACTCAAACTGCGATGTTCGTCACATGGCAAAAACTGCTGAACATTTAGATTCTCAACTACTACAAGTTTTTGTAAAGTTATTGTTGGCTCTTAAGAGGTTACAGAGCATTGGTTAGCAATGCAAAAATGCATACTTGCATATACAGCTGGATTACTGGTATCATAAAAATCCAAGAGGATAAGACCTAGATAGAACACAATGAAATAGAATATAAATGCTAAGAAGCAAGAGAAATCTGACCAAAGTTACAAATGACGATTCTATAGTCCTCAACTGCAATACAAATTGTTTCAGTCAGTAGTGATCTCATATTATGTTTGTCATGCTAGACCTCAAATGTGCCACATGAACATAATAGATAAGCACATAGAATGAAGTTACAGATGCAAGTAGAAGAAATTTTGTTTAACAAATCCAATAATTACTAATTAAAAAAATTACGAACTTACATTCAACCATAATTCAGTATAAATCCAGTTAACGTACTCCATTGATTTTAGCGTCATGTTTAAAAATCAAATCAACGGATTCAATGTATCCAGACAAACAATGACGCTTTTTACGATGCAGCACAATAGCATTTTGTGGTGCTCGTGAAAAAAAAAACGCCGAGCCTGGAAAGGTATTGGACGTATTACTTTTCCCCTCAACAATAGAAACGAGCCGAAACACCATTAAAGGCAAGTCTGTAATTTATATCTGAGTTGCTGCGTTGCAAAACTCAGAGACGGGGTATCAGAATCTCCTTTGAGTAAATATGCGAATAGTGTTTTGTATTTTAGTACATGAGTCATTACAACAATTATGTTTGCTGCTGATTCCAATTCAAAAAAATTTTACGAATGGTTCGAAGAACTTCGAGGAATAATTTTTTTGTCAAGTGTCTTTAAGCAATCATATTAAAAAGTACTTTCGTTAGTAAATGTTTAAGGGGCTTAAAACTGGCTGTGTTAAATCACCTGGCCAACTGTATAAAAGTTATCCTGATAAGATGGAAATATATCCTCAACAATTTTGGAAAAGTACTGTTCAGTTACCTAGTGACTCTTGGGGAGTAGGCAGATTGAGGCCCCGAGTTCTATATAGAGTCTGAAACTCTTTCTCATTTTTTATCTCTTGATAATGGCTCTAAAGCTAGAGTCGAGTTACATGTGTAATTTTCAACAATATTGTCATCAACTAAAAGGCCTAACTTTATAATTTAATATTAACTTATCAACTAGACATTCATGTTCATATCACGAAACTACTGTTACTAAATTGTCACATTTAAAATCGAATGATATCTCACCCGCATCTGTACAAAGTAGGTATTCGAATAGAATCATTTAAAGGGCAGAGGCGTACATTTTGCAAAATTTAATTAATTAATTAATTAATTAAAACAGATAGCCACCGCTCTACGACAAAACGGATACACAAACCACACTATCAAAAAAGCAATAGCACAACAAGACCATGAGCCAAAACATGACCTCACCGAAAAATTAAAAGTAGTCTTACCATACATCAAAGGGACAACGGACTGAGTTGGCCGAATTCTTCGAAGGCATGACATGGCGACACCATACAAACCGCACCAGACTATAGGCACAAGTTTAGGAAATCCCAAACTAAAACTAAAACTTGAAAACCAAGGGGCATATAGTATAACTTGCGGAACGTGCGATAAGGTATACGTCGGACAAATGAGCAGGAGAATTTCAGCCCGTTTAGAGGAACACAAATTAGCTGTCAAAAATAAACAAACGAGATCGGCCCTGTGCCAACACCAGCAACAATCGGGCCATAAAATCAACTTCGATAGTTGTAAACAGATCTCACAAACTCCTCACTACAAAACCAGACTAATACGAGAAGCTAATGAAATGAAGAAAACTGGAGAACTAAACAAAAGAGACGACGCCCTGCACCTCTCTAACACATGGAAGACTATTATTAAAAATCAAGATAAAACACAAATAGCTACGCAAAATGCAAACCCGTCAACAAGCAACACACCCGACACGGCAGCGAAGGGGGCGGAGTCAACACCGACCAATCAGGCGCTATACGACCTCCGAGGGAGACATATAAAATAAACAGCTCAGGTAGATCACCTCTCAGTTCACCGTAACAACGCATTGAGAATGCCAAGTGTCTGCAGGATTCCAAGATGAATCAATATAACGAACGGATGTATTCCCGGATAAATATTTCTTCATATTGTTTTTTTTTCACTTCAAATTGTTTGAATGAATATATATTTCGCTTAACTTTATATATTTTGACGTATTTTATATAAGTATATAAAAATCCTTTTAAGTGACATGTTTAAATAAAAATAATAAATGTAAAATACAAATTTTTATTGCCAATTTTAATTTCCTTAAATAGGCCCCCACTAGTTTTGTGCCCAAGGGCCCCCAACAACTTAAATCCGGCTCTGGTTACCTCAAGGCTCTTATCTAGATGTTCTCTTATAAATAACATATTTCTAAGTAATTCCTACAATTTGTTAACTGAAGTGGAAAAGAAATATCCCCTAGAAAGCGTAAACTAGACCGTCCACGATTATAGAAAACATTTATACCAATGCAATTTCCATTTGTTTGGTTTACATAAATTAGAGAAACTTCTCAGTCGTATCTGTTGTTAAAACAAATAAATCATCTAGAAATTGCAGCAGGTAATGTACTTCGCTATAAAGTTGCACAAATATATTCTAGTTTATTAAAAAACATTGCAATCCAAATAGTAAGTGGCAGTTTCATTGCACACCTGAACCTTGGGATGGAATGATAAACGACCGGGCAGAAAATATTTTAAATAAAATAATGCATACATTTCAACGTAAACATTCCTTGAAATTGAAAAATTCAGAGTTATCTTTTTTGTATCCATCTGACTCGTAAATTCTATTAATCCCTTTTATTCTAGACATTCTTGGAATTAATTTAAATATTCCGCAATCACTTTGACCATGTATAATCTTCTGTTTCACTTCCTAAAATTTAATTAACGATCTCTAGAAACAATAATGGCAAGTATGACATTCATTACAATACAATTTGTGTTCTATCTGACACTACTGATAGAATACATTAGTACGCAGCAAAAAAGTGGCTAACTTAGAGTCATTTGAACCGATCAGTCATAGTTCGGCAAGAGGGTGTGGCTTAACAATGTCGCAACCAATCAGAGCTTGTCGAGAGGAGTGGCTTTCTAACGTCACTGGGACTAGTATTGGTTACTTTAGGCATTAGACGAATAATAAATTCAAAGTTAAAAGTAAAAAAATCCAAAGAAATACAGTGATACAAATGAAGCTGTAGTGGTAACTTAAATTCTTCTCGTCTGATTTATAATTACAGAAAAATAAAATTAATTCCAGCTATTTTATGGTACAAATGAGCAAACATAAAATCAGACATCTGGCAAATATTATGAAATTAATAATATAATGATGTACATGAGTCAAAATTCAATCAATGTGAACATAGTGCCATCTACAGAATGTCAGCACTTGAACCATTCGTATACCAAAACCATTATATTGGCCATGCGAATAATGTTAATAAAATGAGTGCAGAGTCACGTAAGAAGACCTTAATCACTCGTTCAGAGGTTGCATGATCACTAACCAACTATTTGAGATATATAAATTAATGACTCCACCAGAGTGTAACCTAATTATATGATTCTCTTTTTTGGTATTAAACCATTATATACTATGAAAATTACCCACTTCAGTTTGTATATATGAAATGTGTTAATAACACGACTATAGCGCTACCGATAGGATCCTAGCATATCTTTGAACCTTTGGCCTAAATCAGTCAAATTTATATTGTCTGTGTGTACCAAAAAGAAACTGCGACGCCACTGATATCTAACTTCAGCTTTAATACGTCACAATGAAAAAAACGGGAAGCCAATACTTGTGCTGATAAAAGAGTTTTCACTCCCCTCAAAGCAACTCCGGTGAACTCCAGGGAACTAAACAAGTAAAATAACTACTCTCGTCTGTTAAGGAGATAAATACCGAAATAGGGACTTTTTATCGAGTTTAATTGGAAGTCCCAAGGGATCGTAGATAAATGTATTTTGTGAGTTATACAAACCCGAAAAATGTCTCATAGACGAAAGTTTATCCATTGCTTGGACATCGAATTCTTATACTACCCCTAAAAAACTGGTAATCAAACTCCTGGATCTTCCTGACAATATTATAAACAAAGAATTGATGCAAGATTTTCAGTTAAAATGGTCAGGTTGGACAATTCTAGGGCACAAAGTTAGCTTGATATGTGTCTGATGATTGTCAGAATCCTTCTTTTAATTTTACCACGTTTTTTTGTGGTATTATATTTTGGAGATGTTTTTCTACAGTTAGCTAATCTGCCAAAATTCACCAATGTACTGAATGGTCCAAAGAACTATATAACCGTTTAACTACTTAACTGTTCCGTTTTATATTCCAGAAAATGTCTTCTCAGTGCAGGATAGAAACAGATAAATACCATTTAGTTTGCTCAACTCAGACTCATTCAAAAGTTGCCGCATTCATTTGTTATTACTTTCAACATGTTTAACAATTATGATATTTACTTTTATTGTATTGCTATGCTTGATTTTAGTTTATTTAGTTAACTCATTAATTTATCCTTCTTAATTAGAATATTGGATCGTTATCAATTATATATGGAATAGACGTTGACAAGCGTGAATCTTCTACATTTATTATAAATAACTGGCATTTCCACATATGACGCATTTGGTATAGATAAAGCGATAAAAAGTATATTCCTGTTAAACTACCATAGTCTTTTCATAGGGTCCACTTGTTGTATATCCCACAATTTATTACCAATTTAATTTATTATGCAAGAAGACAATTTAATGATCGAACCCCTTGGGAAACACAATGGCTGTTCCAGCTTTCAGCTAAATTTGGCATATTTATAACTATATCACTGAAACCACAACGCTATTGAGGTGATAACAGGGGCATAACATATTAACATAATCGTAATTACTTGCTATCAGGTGTTATCAGAGTAAATACCGAAAACTGCCTCCCTATTTGACTTCAGAGTTCTCAAAAACCTTATTCTAGTATTTTCCTTTGCAATAATATTTGTTGCTAAATAACTGCAGAACATGTTTTCAAACGCAATGTACCAAAAAGAGTGTTTTTTATATAAATTTCAGGTGATGCGCAATGAAGTAGGGAATGAAAGGACAGTTTGGGTATCTACCTTGGTGTCATTACAGTGATATAGCTATTTCAATGCCGACTTTTATGTATAGCTGGAATAGTCATTGTATTCTGGAAATGTTTGGAGCAATAATTTTTTATCAATAAATTGTGGAGTTCAATTTAACATCTTGAAACAAAACAAAAACATTATGATTCAAAGTCGACCTTCGAAAATAAAGAATTCTGAGTTAATAATAGATGGTATCCGCACTTTATTAAAGTAATTTATATTTTTTTGTTAGCATGTATCCTCTGACTTATACAGGAGGCGTTATATTGTGAAAGTGATGTCCTTACAAATTCTAGAAAATTAGATCTCCTCAATTAGTTTAATTAACTTAGATCCAAGGAAATTGCAGGTTTTTGTAATATTCCCGATAACATAAAATTCTAATAAATATAACAACCGATATGAACTCCAATTTATGTTATAATGTTAGTCTGAAGTTGCTAGACAATGAAATTCGTTCCTCGAAGTTTCCTTAGACCTCTATCGTCTTGAAATGATTGATCTCACAACGTTTCAATAGCTTTGGATTTGCTTTTGTCATCAGGTGAACGATGGAAAATCACACTCTTAACCGGCCCTGCTCGTTGGTTTGTCGGTGATGCGTATCGGCAGTGGCTCAACAAGAAGTCTCCAAACGTTTTTAATCTGGACTCTGGGTTCGCTGATTGTATTGTCATTAAAGATTATGTAAGCCGTCTCGATGAATTTTCCTTTATACCAGTGCTCTTCGTGGTGAATTACCCTTTCCAGATCCCAGTTGATGTTATGGTGTTCGGTCCATGGATGATTAGCTAATCCAAACTTTGTTAGCTCCCCACTTTGAATAGCTATGTTTTGCTCCCTAACTCTGCTGTCCAGTGGTCCGTTAGTCTTCCCAATGTAGACATTGCTACATTCACAGGCTATGCTGTATATACAGTTTTATGGTACCGCATGATTATCCGGCTTTGTTTTAGTGATCATTCTTCTCAAGGTTTTTCTGACAAGCCTTTAGTGTGTGGTAGTAATACTGTTGTTATCGTGGTTTCCTCTTCCTGTCTAGGTGGTTTATCCAGTTGTTAATGATGGGTTTCCGATATTCATTATCAAAAGGTCTATCCTAAGTTTCATTTGTTCTTTTTTGAGGACCTCTGGTGTGTTGCAAATAGTTTTGGCTCTATGTACTAGTGTTATCATATTATGATTTATAGAATTGTCACCATCAATACTCCCTTTGAAACCCAGACGAGAAAGGTCACCAAAAAATTATATCAAATTGATATCACAATTTAATTTTATGGCATAATCTTCAAATTTGTCAATTCTATGAATAATCGTAATTCTATTACTTTAATTAGTGTATAAAGGAGACTGATTTTGGATGCCAAGAAATTCTTTATATTGTAAATCACCCACATTTTTCAAAAGATTCCTTAGGCGAAATCTGAGGAACAGATAAAAAATGGAAAACAAAAATTCCTTTTTTTGAGGCAGCATATCTCCAAAACCTAAATATTGCTGAAAGGAGTTTTTTCAAGTAAGCCTAATAGCAACACAACGATTCAGAAAATTACTTGCATCACGATCAAACTAAAGTTTGCTGGTGATTTGTTTATACCTCTCACAATTTTTTATGTTCATAACTGAAATTTTTGGGCCTTATGCTAAACGTCATTACAAACCCAATAAATCCTTGATTATAATTCAAATCGTTTCAATTATCACGTTTTCGAGATTTTGGTTAGATTATAATTTAATGATCGAATAAATCTCTTGCCGAGGGAATCCTAGTCGATTATGAAATATTCCTTTCCTGCACACATATACGCACAAGATGGTCGTAGTTTGCAAACCAGACGTGACCTTTTCAGATACCGTTACGTTACGTTATTGTATGTTTCAGTTTAACCTTTCACCCCGATATTACAGACCACAAAATTGCGAGAAAGTCACGTTTATCTGTTGATGAGATTTCAATACGAATATGGTCAGCGGAAGTTGAATACCCTTTTGCCATTTTGAGAGAATATCCACGTTTGTAATTGATTTGATAAAACATGGCATTCGAAATGAGACTAAAAGTCGCATGAAAGTTGTTGAATACTTTTACTGGAGTTCAAAGAGTTGTGTATACAATTTGAAACATTTGGTTGTATCTTTAATTAGTGCCGATATTGTCGTATGTGAAAACCTTTGATATTCTTTGAGTTTTTTACACCATTAGTTTTAATAAAATGAACTCTTTTTTTCAGGTAAGTTCCAGTTGCCAAATGTTGAAAACTAAACTCATCCAAATGCGTAAGTATAATGAATAGTTTCTTCATGAGCATATTTTTAAATAAAATCAAGTATAGATCAAAACAATCACAATCTACATGGCCTAATGTGTTATATAAATACTTAACTATTAACTACAGACCAATATCTCTGATTTCTGATATTGCTAAAATATTTGTAAAATTATTTACAGCCGAATTATGAACTTTTTGAACAAATGTAAAATCTTAACGAAAAAGCAATTTGGCTTTATTAAAAATAAAGGAACAACTGATGCACTTGATGTGGTCACAAATCTTATTCCAGAAAGGATAGATAATAGTTTACCAATAGCTGCAATAACTTTTGTTGACCTAGCAAAAACTCTTGATACAGTCAATCACAAAATCTTACTTGAAAACCTAGGCACCTGTGGAATCAGTGGTATGGCGAATTAATTGATAGTGAGTTATCTTGGCAACAGGATACAACGAGTAAATAATAATAACACAGTGAGTGGATTTATGTCCGTAACTACCAGTGTTCCTCAGGGAACAATACTTGGACCTCTGTTGTTTATATTGAATGTGAATAAATTTCTAGAAGATATGACTAATACACACGATCTTTTCTTACGCTGATGATACCGTAACAATAACTTATAACAAAACTTTTAAAGGTATAGAATCAAAAATTAATCGCTGCCTGATTCAAATGTCGGAATGACTAGCCTTAAATAAATTATCCCTGAATAGAGATAAAACAATCGATGCGACAGTTTACCACAATCCATTCAGGTTCATATACACGGAAAGAACGTACGTAAGGTGAAAGAGTTCAAATATGTAGGTGTCATTTTTGATCCCCATCTAAAATGGGACAAACATATTGAATATATTATAAAAAAACAAATATTTGGTATTTATTTTTTATAAAATATCCAGGTATATGGACACTGAAAAATTGTGATAGTTTATTACGTTCTGTTACATAGTATAATCGATTATGGTAACATAGCATGCTGCAACAGTTACAAACTAAAATTTTAAAAATTTCAAGCAAGAATAAATACTTTTCCAAGAAAAACGGACTGAATTTGGTTCAAATTTTCTCGCTACAATCTCTATTCCGTTCAGTTTCCACAAACTGCTACTAGATACACCTTGATTTTCATTACTTAACTTATCTGTATTTTTCAGAAACCATTGTGATTAGTGAAAATCCCAAATGAACATTCAAAATAACTATTTGCCCCCTCAATAATTAAGAAAGTAGTGTTTTTTAGAGGTATAGAACTTTAAGTTGCCAACACTCTTTTAACCGGCGGCCATCTTGTCAGCTGTCAAGTGATTTATGTTTAGTTTGGTTTGGCATTTCACCATGACTAGACTGACGCCTGAACAACGCTTCCAAATTGTGCAAATTTATTTTGAAAATCATGGTTCTGTTCCAAATACGTATCGCGCAATACGGTCAACATAATCGTCCATAAGACCAATTAATTCCATTAACTATGCAACGTTTTCGCACCACGTTTACTCTAAATAATAATACGCATCCACAGAGATGTCGTATAGTGCGTACAGAAGAATCCATTGCTGCTGTAGAGCGTAGCGTAGAGGAAAACCCGAATCAGTCTGTCCGCCATCGTGCACAGGAATTGGATATGTGTCCATCCACTTTATGGAAGATTGTGCGGAATGATCTTAGTTTGCGTGCTTACAAAATTCAACTCGTTCAAGAATTGAAGCCACACGATCACCTAGCAAGGCGTACATTCGGTGAATGTGTTGAATGGATACGTCAATAAACAAAACTGCCGTATTTGGAGTGATGATAATTCTTAACTTCACGTTGAGACACCGTGACATCCAGAAAAACTGACTGTTTGGTATGCATTATGGTCTGGTGGAATAATTGGTTCGTACTTCTTTAAAAACCATGCTGGCCAGAACATTACAGTCAATGGTGATCGCTATAGAGCCATGATTACTAACTTTTTCGTTCATCAATTGAACAATCATGATGCACACGAGCTGTGGTTTCAACAAGACGGGGCAACATGTCACATAGCTCGTGCCACAATTGATTTATTGAAAGAAAAGTTTGATAACCGCATAGTTTCACGTTTCGGACCCGCGAATTGGCCTCCAAGATCGTGCGATTTAACGCCGCTTGACTACTTTCTGTGGTCGCTAGTCTATGCTGATAAGCCCGAAACGATTGACCAGTTAGAGGATAACATTCGCCGCGTTATTGCCGATATACGGCCACAAATGTTGGAAAAAATCATCGATAATTGTACCTCAAAATTAGACTACGTCCGAGCCAGCCGTGGCGGTCATATGACAGAAGTCATATTTAAATTATAGTGCCAGAAGATTATCTTTCGAATAAAGTGAATTTCATATCAATGATAAAAATTCCTTGTTTTATTCCTTTTCAAAGTTCTATACCTGTAAAAAAACACCCCTTACTTATTACTTAAGTGATGAAATAACCGATTTACTATTACATTTTATATCACTTAAAAATATCTGGTGCTAAGGTTAATATATTTTAGTTACTTAGTAAAAAGTGTTCTAATCTACCAAATACAACACGTAGTTTTCGTTGCATTAAAAAACAAATTAAACCAGCGTACGCGACAGCTGTTGAATCACAATGTGTGTAGCTTAAAAACACATTGGAATCATTACGCTCGTTTAGCTTAATTGAATCCGTTACTTAACAACCTTGACCGACTACTAAAAGCTCTACCCGATCGAACAATACGTCAAGTACCGAAAGTTAATGAGTCATCAGAGACACATCCTACACGTATCGATAGGCAACGAAAAAAATAATGGATATATTTGAATCGATAAATAAAAAAAACGAATTAAAGCGATACAGGGAGAATTTAGAACCCAAAGTGGTATAAAATGATCCCGAGGACGGAGCGTAATTTAGCGAAACATCTGGATTATCCGAAACACGTAATATCGTTTTAATGAATTTTTCATTGTATACAATTTTAACTTGACGCCGTTTACTCGCAGGGTTAACGCACAAATCCGGTTTTTAATCAGTCGTTTTCATATAACTGGTGTGTAGAAACCGTATTTGATAGATCACTGCTGATATTGTTAGGTAGTTTTAGAATTAAATTCTAATTGTCTTTCATTGAAAACATTTATCAACAAATCAAAATTTACAATAATTGTGAAACCATCATATATACAGACTGATAAACGGCAAGAGTCTAAATATAATATCAACAGTTTTAAAAAACTAAAGGAAACCGTAATACTACCAGCAGTTATAAGACGAAAACAAGTGTTGTGAAATTGTAATCTATTTGAGTAGCGTCATAATAATTATATTCAAATGGTAGCAGTTTGTCTCAACCGGCACGAACCAGAACCACACCTTCAGGTGGTGTTGACCAGAGATCATACAGAGAATAGATGGGAAACTCAATGTTATAAATTGTTTTCAAAAATTACCACTAGTGCCCTCTACGGCATCACTATAAGTTACTTTTACAGGACAGAAACCTATAGTATGCTTTTTACCAAAAATTAAAAAAGGGATCTACCATACCTACATTTATTGCTTCAAAAAATACTCCTAGATGGGTGTACTACTATATAGTATATAAATAAAACTACTAATTGGAACTTAATTTTTATTTATAAAAAACAAATAAATACAATTCAATATATAAACTTTAAGAAATACAAAGTATGACAATATGCTTTAGACAGATCAGAAATATTTAAAATACATAACTGCATGAAAATATAAGAACAAATAAATATTTTACGTTATTGACATCCATATTTTAAAATTAAAGGCAAAAATGGGTACAAAATACAGTAAAATGTTATAAATATTTGTTGTTCTTTTACAATACTTTATTATAATCTTGATATCATATATCTTTCACTGATAAAATTATAATAGTAGGTAATTGATTTGTTGACAAAAAGATCAATATTTGAATTATACAACAACCTCTATAAAAATGTTTATCCTTACATATGTTTATTTCTTGCAAATGACGTAACAGCAGGTTCTATCATATTTGCAACTCCAGACAAACAAGTTCTCCAATTGTCATACTAAGAAGTTTTCTCCTACTCTACTTTCTTAGGTTTTTACTAATTTGGATGCACTTGATGGAACTATTCCTATTGTTTTTCTGATTGTCAGCAGCTTCTATGAAAACATAACATGTAAGTCATAAAAGTTTGGTAATTTTCATCTTATGGGTGAACTTAATTAGTTACTAGCATGTTTTTCTACAGACAATACAAAACTCTCTCCTGCAGTTCTTCGGTTACCTGAAACAACATATATGAAACCTTTGTGAAAGCATAACCAAAAAATACATGCATACCAGGTCCATTTACTGTGAGCAGAAATCTGGCGTTCTGTCCAGTACATTCCATTTCAAAAAATATTTCACAAATCACCTTCAGTTTTGCATTAAAGCGCTCTTCATAGTTTATTCTATGAAGCCAGTTTCTAGCATTTCCTGGTTTCTTGGTTGTAAAATGATGCCTAAAAAATAATAAATAAATAAATCAGGCAATAAATACCATAACTCTTTACCTTTTAGAGGTTTTATTAAAACCACTAGGAACATGACTTATGACTTGCCCAAATAGCCATTAGCAATTCTGTATATTCATATCACTTTACTGATATGATATTCCCTATTTTGTATATTTGTATATTACAGCAGTATTATGATGTATATTACAATAAGAATATAAACCGATAACAGATTAATGGCCATTACGTTTACAACACACCAAAACAGAAACAAATAACAATAAAATGTAATGGCGGAATGGCGATAGCATCGGACACGTAAACACGCTTGCGCAACAAATCTTGACAGTTGCGATGGCGCCCTCACGATGAATTTTGTTAAAACTTAAGCTGCTAGTGAGTTTATAGAGGGCGCTCAAAAAGCGAACCGAATTCCCTATGAGTTTCCACCCCCTGGTGTTGACCAGAATAAACAAGCTACTGGACCAGTTACAAAGAACTGATACCAGAGGTGCTTGTTTCCGTTGTGGACGGACAGGACATTTTTAACGCGACTGCAGAGTGAGGCTATCTAAACGATCACCAATCAGGGGTAAGCAATAATACAACCACATGTCCAGGAACCGCCAATCAGTTAGCATAAGGGGCCGAATGTTGACTAACCCTCCACGAGCCCCCAGGACAGTACCCATCCGGGGATTTTGCCGAGCTAGCAACAGCCTAGTGATCATGGGCACCGTCAATTTCCGAGCAATCACCATCACTTTGGACACCGGCGCCACTTTGCCCATTGCCAGGTCCAGACAGGGGAGTACAGAATCCGGCATATGATCCCAGTAGTGGAAATTGAGGACGATTTATACTGGGTATGAACCTAATCAGCCAGCATGGGTTTATGTTCGACCGGAGATATGTTGTTCTTCGATTCGTAAATAAGTAATTTGTATTGAAGAAATGTTCCATATTCTGAATGAGGAATCCGCACAAACTAACACAAGATTGGTGACTGGCCGCGCCCTAGAGACAAGCATGAACTCAAAAGCTTTTTGGGACTCTGTTCGAACTACAGACGACTGGTTGAGGGATTAACCACTACTTCGGCAGACCACTGAAAAAGAGACCTTCCGTTGCAATTAGGAAGGAATGAACTGAAGACGGCTGTATGTTCTAGCTCAATCCTAGCGTTTCCTACGCAGTCCGGCAAGTTCATAGGCGACCATTTCCACAAATATCTCTATGGTCGACATTTCCTAATCAGAACCGATCATACCGCGCTCAAATTTCTGTTAGACAGGAAGACACTGGAAGGACAACTGGCCAGTTGAAAGGAGAAATTACAACACGATTTTAAGGTTGAACACCGTGCCGGCCGTCTGCATAATAATGCCGATTCCTTATCAAGAAGACCCTGTAGAGCAGACATTGAATACAGAACAGAGAGAGGGTACTTCCATCTGACAGATTCGCGTACAAATGAATGAAGAGTGGACAATCCTGTCACTCAAAAAGTGAGGGGCGCCCAGAGAAAAGGTATCCGCCCTCCTTACCGGGATTACCGGAGGTCATCTGGGCATGAATTAAACCTTGGATAAAATTCGCCAACGGTACTACTGGGTAAATTACTTCGAAGACGTCAGAGCTTGGTGCCGGAAATATGACACGTGTGCAGCCAGTAAGGGCCTGAAGACCCGGACCAAAGGCAGAATGCAGCAATACAATGTAAGCGTCCCATCAGAGAGAATTGCCAATGATGTAACGGGTCCAGTTCCCGATACTGAGAGTGGGAACAAATATAAATACTTCAGCAAATTTCGATAAGATTCCGGAAATACACTCTGGTAAAGGAGAAATAATCATGGCATTCGGGTAATTTCTACACTGGCCATTTAAAGGACGATTGTACAAGTAAAGTAATTTAGATTAAAATGTACGGTGTGGTGAATCGATAGCGAAAAAAGTGAACAACTCTAGTATTACTTCTTGTGTGTGTAAACAGTGAATTTATTTTGATTAAGATAAAGGTATTGAAAGTGAAAGTGAATATTTGTCAGTTTTTGAATCCACAGAATATGTTGCAATATTCTGCTTCTTGTTTTAATATGATAGTCCCTAATTATGTTTGTTTTTTATTAAAAAGTAAATTTATGAACTTTCAAAACATCTTGAGTATTTCCTGATCAGACTAGCCTCGGTAATACATTCGGCTATGCAAAATATCTCTCTAAATTATTTAAATTCTTATATTCTTATATTCCAGTGTTAGTTACCCGAAAGTTATTTTTTTTACAAAAATCCAGTTTTTGCCAGTTCTTCCGAGTTTACTCGCTGAAAAGTGATCCCCTCCCAGGTTGAATAAATGTCCATTAAGAAGAATTCCTAATTCTCTACAAGTTTTCCATTGACGGTATCACTATTATTAATTTTTTTTTTCGTTTTTATTTTGTATGTATGTTACCTGATTTCTTCTCCTATGGTGCACCGTTTTAAATGAATACGGTCTTGTTTAATAGAGTATATATCCGGATTGGTGAAACTTCAAATTTTGGAAAAGAATTCTGTTGGTAAAGTGATAAAATTTGTGAATGAACACATGCGTGCATGGAAATCGACCAATATGCCTAATATCTTAGTCGATTTTTCGATAACTCCTTAGGGATGTGTATAGTTTTTTAACGTTTAATCTATTAAGGAAGATCCTTAGGTGTTCTCATATACTTTTCTGCGACGTGCAACTTGCAGTTTTGCAGAAAATCGCCGAAAATCCTAAAATTCTTATCAAAAATTTCATCGAAATGACATAACGGACATTTCCTTCAACTATATTTATGAATGTATTTATATCTGCAGAATATGTTGAATATTTTTAAAATACATTCTGTTTGAGATTATGAGATTATTTAAGTGTGTTTTAAGGTATGTCAAAATCTAATCCCAAATAATTTTTTTTTCTTTCTTGCTCATATTGCTAATTCAGATAATGTGCTTTGGGTAGTGTATCGTAAGATGCAACTGTCCTGATTTGTACTCGTACTCATGCATTGCCTGGTAATAAAGTTTAGTATAAAAATTTAAAGCGGCCATCAAACCTTGTACTGGTTGGAGAAAAACAGCATTACTCTCCACAGCAGACGTAATAAAAGTTCCAACAAAACGTTACATTTTACTCCCTACATCCACAATATACGTTTATAGAGATAATTCGAAATCAGATTCGGAATCCTGCTTATATTTATTTATGAGCGAAGAAGGATGATCGATTTTGTCGGAAACATTTCTTATCTTTGAAGGTTTTTCCGGGAAACTTCATTAATAAAAATACCGTAATAAATCACTGGCATAAATAACTTGACAAGAAAGAACAGCGGTAGCGGAGCATTTCGTCTTCTTTTACATGACTTAAGTTTTTCTGTTGTAGACAAGAAGTTCAAGGGATGTTTGATGCAACTTTTTACTCTACAAACAATTTAGCATTTCACTTTTCAAGCACGCAGGTCGAGTATAACGATGTTTTACGATTTTCTGCTGGTGCTGTTCAGCGAGTGCTGAAGAAATCTTGACAGGTCTCAGATGTTTCGTTTCACTTCGTTTAAGTTTGCTGTAAGAAACTCCACAATGAAAGAAGGTGAAGTTCTACATCATAACGAAACAAAAACTACTAAAGTTGTCTTCTACCACCTAGTTAGAAATTTTCTCAAACACGTAAACATAGAAAATATCATGTCACTGTCAAACCAAGATATATTACTTATTATTTACAAACGAACAAGGAACCAAAAGGTATATATTATGTTGTTGATGTTCTTTAGATACATTACTGTTTATGTTTTTCAAAAAATGACTATAGAAAAATATGAAAATCTTCCAATATCAGTTTAGTTTTTACTTTTTTCACATTTGCCTTGACATTTTTAGCCGTTTTTGTTTTAGCATTTTCAAACTTTTGGCTTTTTAAATTTACCCATTTTATGTTCGCGACATAATAATTTTGAAAATTTTTTATATTTTTAACCGAGTTCCAAAAAGGAGGAGGTTATCAATTCGTAGGCAACTTTTTTTATTTTCGGAAAAATATGTGCAAAAAAAACTGTAAAGATCAATGTAAATCTCAAGTTTTTATCATAAATATCTAGTTTAAATGTTAAGGTATGCCATGAAATTATATCGTACAGGGTGCGTGTAATGGTTTACATTTGAAGTCAGTTTCTTTTAGAGACGAAGTTAAGTGACGGGGCTTATAGTCGCGCGAAATGGCAAAAAATATTCTATTAGCTTATCGAAACGAACTTGTGATATTAGTAGTACATAAGCAGTTGCATACATAGAATGGTTGAAATATAATGTGAAATTGAATTAGTTATACAGGGTGGTACAAAAAATCTTGCATTGGTTGGCACATAAGCAGTTGCGTAAACAAGTTGGTTGAAATAAGAGTGGAGCAAAACTTTAGTTATACAGAGTGGATATTTGCGTTATAGGACGGAGTATAATTACAGTTATAGAGAAGGCTTCAAAAAATGTCAGAAACAGTTGAATATACAGGATGGTTGAAATATAAGTTGGAGTAGAATTACAGTTATACAGGGCGGTTAAAAAGATATATAGTGTGGAACATAAGTAGCTATATTTAAAACTGTATGTTTATTGTTTAGTTTAGTTTAGTTTACAAATTAGTTTACAATTTTTTAGTCTTAGTGTTTAATGTTCTCTTAAAAATAATAATTATTAGAGGCAAGACAGCCGTAGATTTTTTTTGTTTATTTGTTTATTTGTAAAAGTCACGAAATGTTATACATAGAGAGAGAAGAGAATATTTTAATTGCTGCTTATATAAGGTGTTTGAAGTAACGGTGGAGTAAAATTATTGTTATTCAGGGTGTATCAAAAATTTGTTTCATAAGCATAAGCCGTTAGGATATGTGAATTATAGGACGGGCTATAATATACTTATAGACATGGGTTCAACATATTTTAGAAGCAGTTGTATATACCGGGTGGTTGAAATAAATGGTAAAGTAAAATTCTAATGTGGTTCAATAATGTGAATTTTGTTATATAGGGTAGACTATGAGTAGTTGCATAAATGGAATACTAAACATATATATATATATATATATATATATATATATATATATATACAGGAATAATTTAAACAATGGAAAAATAAAAAGTGTCAATACTGTGGAGAGGATTTATACTTATACAGGGTGGTTTTAAAGATATGAGGACTGTTGCAATATTGTGTGGAGTTCAAAGAGACAAATAAATTATATAGGGGTGACCAATACACAGAAGCATATACAGGGTGGATGCAATTTTAAAGGAACTTTATTATTATATGATCTTTAGAAGTTTCTATGCTACCGTGTATATTATCAAATAAAATTCTCTTAGTTACGTCAGAAGTCAAATAATAGATATTTTCTAACATTTTCATTTTACATTTTAGAATTATGCCTTTTTTCATAGTTTCTTAGCCATTGTTGACAACGGGTTCTGATCTATACACCCCGTTTGGAAATGTAATGCAATTTTCGTGACTTGTGTGTGTTATTTCCCAAAAAGTGCTTAAACATTATAGCATCTAGGTTTTACCAAGACATTAAATTTAAACATCTCCTTCTGGGTGTTGTGATTTCTTTATCAGTGAATATATGTATATCAAATTTCACACCACTATTACTTTCTATTTTGGAAAAATCGAATTCTCTGTAAAACAATAGTGACCCCCATTTACCCCATTCAATTTAACAATTTTCGCACAATAATGAATCACATATTACTTCATTTTAACAAAAAAAAACTGATTTTATCGTCTTAATATATCATATTAGTGACTTTAGTGTACAGTAATACCAAGAAATGTTTAACATATAAAAATAAATATTACTCAGTTGATGATATGAACTGACAATTGCTTACAATACTAGCTTCTAAAATTTAATTTGAGTGTGTTCTATTTTTTATAAAGTCATTATCTTGCAAGATTAGATAGAATAGCACTTCTATAACATTGTACAAACTGTGAAAGTAATGTAGCAAAACTCATTGGTTCAGTTTTCCCAACACGATAAAGTAATAATAGGTCCCATCCCACAAAATTGGCTAGTACCGAAAATATCTGAAAGTGTTTAGGATCAACAATTACTAATAATGTTATTCCCATCAACGATTTCGACTATCCAGCACGGAAAACATAGTGCAGTCCCCTTTTTCCTTATCTAGAAGGCATTAGAGGGTTGACAATGTTGTCTTATCGGAAAAAGATATGTTTGTTCTTGCAGGGGATCAAAGATTTATGATCGTTGTGTCAGTGCTATCAGTCTGTCGTGATTTGCGAAGAGAAGAGATAATGAATGTTGTGAAATTTACGGAAATGTTTCCCTAGGATTTCTGTATCGAAAATCAACAAAACATTCCATGTTCATTTCCAAAGGAATTCTTAAGTGTGTGTGCCTGATTTTGGACACAAATTTTCAAATATATGTAGTGTAAAACGAACTCATAACGTATTCTAAACACTAACTTTGAAACAGAATTATTAGAACTTATTGCCATTGGTCTACAAAAAGTCTAATAACTAGAATTAGTAGCTCAACCTGTGGCAGAGTTTACCAGCTTACCAGCGGTTAAAAATTTCCAGCCCACCACATACAAGTTCTGAAAGCATCACAATATCTTTCATCTCTTATATAATTTTTAACCGACTTTCAAAAAGGAGGAGGTTATCAATTCGTCGCCTTTTATCGCTTTTTCTATGTATGTTACCTGTTTCCTTCTCCTGTGGTGCACTGTTTTGAATGAATATCATCTTGTTTAATAGAGTATATATCCGGATTGGTGAAACTTCGAATTTTGGAAAAGAATTCTATTGGTAAAGTGATAAAGTTTGTGAATGAACACATGCGTGCATGGAAATCGACCAATATCCCTAATATTTTAGTCGATTTTTCGATAACTCCTTATGAATGTGTATAGTTTTTTTAACGTTTAATATATTAAGGAAGATCCTTAGGTGATCTCATATGCTTTTCTGCGACGTGGAACTTGCAGTTTTGTAGAAAATCGCCGAATATTCCAAAATTCTGATCAAACATTTCATCGAAATGACATAACGGACATTTCCTGATAAATATTTTAACTCCAACGTAATAGTGCGATAATTTTAGGCACTGGAAGTTTGATAAATTAGTAGATAAGTACGCAATTAAGAATTTTAGATTTGCTTGGAACCGACTTCAAAAATATACTAGATTGGTAGGTAATTAATTTGTACACAATGAGTACCTTTTAATGTTTACATTTTTTACTTTCTGGGTAGGTACCTAACAACATTGAATGTTTTATTTATTTGCTAGAGTTGTATTTTGTTATAATTATTTTTAGCTTTTTAGTTATAGGTAGAAGTAACTTATATATATTTTTTAAATGTTTTATTTTTATGTTTGTTATTCAACGATTTCTCGCAAACGGCTCAAGCAGTTTCGACCGTTTATACTGGATCCTGCTCCGGAGAATAGCGAAGTGGTCCCATATATTTTTCATTAACTTGTACCGTTTCATAGAAAATATGGAAAAACCGATTTTCTAATACAGTATGCTTTGGTGGAGTCGCCGGTATTAAAAATATAGAAAAACATTTATTCGGAACCTGTGAGAAATTTAAAAGAAATTGGATTACTTCCGGGATATCTCGAAGTAGTACCACATTTTTTTCAATAACATAGCTTGCACCGTCTCTTAGAAAATCGGGAAACAATTTTAACAAGTTTCTTATACAGTAAAATGTAGTGGAGTCGCGGGTAAAAAAATATGGACAAAATTTCTATTCGGAACATGGGATATAATAAATTAAAAAGGAATCTAATTAGTTTCTTGGAATAGAGAGCGCAGTAGAATTATATTTATACATGGTGGTGCAAAAAATATTATGTAGGGATGCCTATACAGGATGGTGGAGTAGAATTATCATTATACAGTGTGGTTTTAAAATGTTAGATCAAAAATGTAACATTTCGTAGCCCATAAGCAGTTGCATATATATTACAATATAGGGTGCGATGAATTATAGTTATACAGGGTGATTTAAAAAAAATAGATTTGCATTTACTTGTGGAAGAAGAGAGAATTTCGGTGTCAGCAATTGTGGAATTCGGTACTAATCGTGGGAACTTACATTCTTACATTTGATTGCCAATAATTTTTAGAAATTGATAATGAAAAAAATTAACGTATGTCATTTGCAATCGCACCATTAACTGAGAAATACTAACCTTTTAATTTATCGCATTGCCATAACAAGTCTATCATTGAAAGTTGCTCCGAAAGTTAACAAAGGTGAATTTTAACCTCACACACAAAGCTTTAAAACGAAACATTCCAACTCTAGCGATTGTTTCGTTAACAAACCCAACGAAAAAATTTCTCCACAACAATTTCTAGTTCGTAATGAAAGAAAGTTTATACCGCACAATTTTTGATTTGACTTTGTTAATTACGAGCTCTGCGAAATTCATAAAGTTTCACAACTAAACTTTTCTATGAGACCCTCGAAAAGCTTTTGTTATATTGTTTCCCGATGAGACACCTTACACTGTCACATATTCCCTGGATATACCGAGACAGCCGTGGGGTTATGCAAAGTTATTTGGCAGCAGTATATATATATGCCGAAGTTTTCGTAAAAACGACTTTGTTCGTGAGAACTTGTGAGGGAGTTGCATGTATACGAAGTTTGAAATAGTATAGAGTTGATAATGAAGAAGGTTTGCATTATAAACAGATTAATGAATCAACAATATGATTGGTGATTATCAGTGTTAATTAGCTTGGAACTTGAGAATTTACTATATAATATTGAATGCTAGTGAGTGATTATATGCCCGCAAGCACCGGTGTTCCCTAGGGAACAATACTTGGGCCTCTGTTGTATATTTTGTATGTTAATGATCTTCTAGAAGATTTGGCTGATAACACAATCTTTTCTTATGCTGGTGATGCTGTGATAATGACTTATGACGCAACTTGCCAAGGTCTAGAGTCAAACATGAATCCCTGTCTGAATCAAATATCGCAATAACTAAATAATTAGCCTTAAATAATTTATCCGTTAATATAGATATAACAGTGTATATATGCCGATACAAAAGTTTACGACATTCTATTGATGTATATATACTCACTGACAAAGAAGGAGATGTTTAAATTTAATATAGTTTTGCTAAAACATACATGCTATAGTAAGGAGTAAATAACGCCTACTGTTTAGTGTACATGTTGGTCAACATTAACTTGAGGTTGACGTCTTTCTTCTCGACGTTTTCTTATCCTTCTTCGGTCGTCATGTCCACCCAAGCAGAATCGAAATTCGTCAGACAAGACGGCCTGATATCATTCCAAATTCCAATGTTGTCGTTCTCTGTACCACTGTAGTCTTGCCGTCGATGCTCAGCGGTCAGAGGTAGCACAAGATGGGGTCGGTAATGCTTCAGTCCAAAAAAAACCTTATGCGGCGGCAAACACTCAATACTTATTTCCCATTTAGCTTTTCATGTTGAGATAGTAAGCATAAACCATTCCAGTGTTCCTTTTTACTGATTTGAAAAAAAAAGTCTGTTTATTGTCTTCAAAACTCATAAGCCTTAACATCTTGTTGTCTGCCTGCTGTGATCAGTGTCAGTGCTATTGTCGTTTGAATTTCGTCAACTGTACGTAATAATATCAGAAAAATGGTTTATTTAACAGAAATGCAGAAAATAGCCATTCTACAAATGATTGGTTATGGAAATAACACACGGACACAAATGGAAATTTCTCGCATATTTCATGAAGTTTTTCCAAATTTGCTGCCTGTATCCCAAGGAACAATTAGCAAAATAGAAAAGCAGTTTCGCGAACTTGGTCATGTAAGACAGATAAAAGAAGTAGGTGCCAATGCTGTAAGTGATAATGCGAAATTGGATATTATGCTTGAGTTTCAAGAAACCCCAGATAATTCTGATCGAAAAGCAGCCCCACATCAATTTTACGAATATTAAAGGAAAGTAAAATGTTTCCCTATAAAATGATGCCGACTCAGGATCTCATGGAAGACGATATCGATAGGAGAACGTATTTCTGGATGACAGAGAAACATACGCAATATCCTGAAAAAGTTAATGTTTGGACAGGAATTGTTGGTAATCATATCGTAGGTCACTTTTTCATTGATGACAACTTGAATAGAGATAAATATTTAGAACTGCTCCAAAATATCGTGCCAACTTTGCCAACATATCCTGATCCAGTAAACCCAAAAGTTCCTGACAATACAATATGGTTTCAGCAAGATGTAGCACCGCCCCATTATGAAATCAATGTCCGGCAGTACCCGAACCAAATTTTTTCAAATCGGTGGATTGGGAGGGGCGGATCGATAGAATGACCAGCCCGATCTCCTGATTTGGCGCCATTGGACTATTTTTTGTGCGGATATCGAAATATCGTTGTAAATGAAAGAATAACGTGGCCAGCAAAGGTACCCTATTTAATTTCTTGGAATTTACTTTGGTGAGGGCTTCATTTTCACTGACCATGTTTGTTTTATAAGTAATAAAATCGTTCTAAAATCTACCATACTTTTTTAGAGACATAGAACTTAAAATGAAATGTAAAAACAATGTCGATGTCCATGGTATTAGCTCAGTTTAAAAGTTAGATATAATTTCTGACACATCAATCAACTGATAACTGATATTGATAGTCACTAGAATTAAAGTTGCCAATTTACAATCCAAAAATCTAAAAAAACACCCTTATTTTCAAAAATTTCCTTCGTACGACAACTACATTTATTTTAGTATCTGTTGCAGACTAATTTATACTACTGTATACAAAACTAAACCCCTCAACATAGATAACCCAAAAAGACCAATCACGCTGAGATGTTGAGTAACCTTAGAATATATTTCTATACTAATTACTCTACTTAGAATGTTGTCAGGCCTTTCGCGGCGTTCATTTTGAACATTTCCTACATTGACATTAATGGTTTTTTGCTTTTTTTGTAACGGGTGTTTTTTTAGAAGTATAGAAATGTAAGTTGGGAACACTCTTTTAACCGGCGGCCATCTTGTCAGCTGTCAAATGATTTATGTTTAGTTTGGTTTGGCATTTCATCATGAATAGAGTGGCGACTGAACAACGCTTCCAAATTGTGCAAATTTATTTTGAAAATCATGGTTCTGTTCGAAATACGTATCGCTCACCACGTCCATTTTACGGTCAACATAATCGTCCATCAGAGCAGTTAATTCGGTTAACTATGCAATGTTTTCGCACCACGTTTACTCTAAATAATAATACGCATCCACAGAGATGTTTTATCGTGCGTACAGAAGAATCCATTGCTGCTGTAGAGCGTAGCGTAGTGGAAAACCCGAATCAGTCTATCCACCATCGTGCACAGGATTTGGATATGTGTCCATCCACTTTATGGACGATTTTGCGGAAAAATCTTGGTTTACGTGCTTACAAAATTCAACTCGTGCAAGAATTGAAGCCACACGATCACCTAGCAAGGCGTACATTCGATGAATGAGCCCAAAACAAGATTTTGCCGTTGATCCCGATTTTCATAAGCGAATTTTGATTAGCGATGAAGCTCACTTTTGGTTGAATGGATAAGTCAATAAACAAAACTGCCGTATTTGGAGTGATGATAATCCTCAAGTTCATGTTCAGACACCGTTACATCCAGAAAAACTGACTGTTTGGTGTGCTTTATGGGCTGGTGGAACAATTGGTCCGTACTTCTTTAAAAACGATGCTGGCCAGAACGTTACAGTCACTAGTTGGGTTGTACTTATCTGTTTTTTTGTGACGTTTCGATTTCTTATCAGGAATCGTTGTCGAACAATGTTTGTTTGAATGTTTTGCACTATATTCGTCGCTTGACTTTTTTTTGTGGCAATGTCAATTGACTGATTAATTGACTTTGAAGTTTCCTTTTTGATGTTCATTCGTCAGAAGTTGTTGCCATGCAACCGGTATCTCTACAGAGGGTGTCCCGATTTCTCCATTATTCAACAACATGCAGACACTTTCTTTGATTTTTCTTTTTTTGGTATGTTCTTCTTTAAGTAGTATTTTTGTTTTACTCCAGTCCATTTTGTGTATACCATTGATCTTGATCTTGATCTGTCTATATGTCTTCTTGAGACGTTGTATTGGTGCACTTTTGTTCTAATTTGGAGAGGTACACTGTACATACAATTTTTGGAACTTTGAGTACCGTTTTCCGGTTTTGCTTTTGTCAAGTTTGATCTTAAGGTATTATTTGTTTAAAAAAAGTTTTTACTTGGTATTTATTGCCAATACGTTTAATTTTTTCGGAGAGGCCGGAAACATAGCATATGTTAACGATTTTTAAAACAAATAATACTTTAAGATCAAATTTGACAAAAACAAAACCGGAAAACGGTACTCAAAGTTCCAAAAATTGTGTGTACAGTGTACCTTGTGCCTGCGGAAAAATATATACCGGTGAAACATCAAGACCTCTCCAAATTAGAACAAAAAAGCACCAACACAACGTCTCAAGAAGACACATAGACAGATCAAAATTAGCAAATCATGAACTCACGGATAATGGAACACACAAAATGGGCTGGAATAAGACAAAAATACTAATTAAAGAAGAACACACCAAAAAAAGAAAAATCAAAGAAAGTGTCTGCATATTGTTGAATAATGGAGAAATTGGGACACCCTCTGTAGAGATACCGGTTGCATGGCAACAACTTCTGACGAATGAACATCAAAAAGGAAAGTCAATTAATCAGTCAATTGACATTACCAAAAAAAGTCAAGCGACGAATATAGTGCAAAACATTCAAACAAACATTATTCGACAACGATTCCTGATAAGGAATCGAAACGTCACAAAAAAACAGATAAGTACAACACAAAATACTCAACATATTATACTGGAATACTAGTTGACAAATCTGTAGACCTACTTTCTCACAGTTAAACCTGCGGGAGAGATTTTTCTATAAGAGGGCAATTAGTGTTCCGGGCAGTTTCCACAAACTGCCCTTAGATACTACACCTTGATATTCAAGTACTTCACTTATCTGTATTTTTCAGAAACCATTGCGAGGAGAGAAAATCCCAGATGAACATTCAAAATATTTTTAAAAACCTTTTTTACAATAACTCAAGAGGCCACAAATGAGTTCTTCTGATGCCACCCCAACCAATAATTCCATATTGAATTATCGATTCAAAAAGCGCATGATATATATAAACTGCAGAAAAGTCTAATTCATAAGGGAGGCTCGGTCGCTCATGCACTTCCATATAAAACTCCATCAAAGCTCTTGTTAAATTCTCATTCAGAGTGGATATTTTTATCAACAAACAATATATCAAATTTTCATATTCAATGAACACGAAATTCAAACATTTATTCAATGTGTACGCGTATGCTCCGTGTTGCAGTTTTCGCTTGAACGGAAATAAAATAAGGTTATAATTTTGACCTGTCACATATACCTTGATTGATGGTTGTGAAAACTGACAACAAAATGAATGCATATTTCAGATACGGGTGTTTTCGAACGTTTTTTTTTTGTGGGCTACCATACGCTTTAATATTGCTATTTTGTTTTGAATTGGATACCCTCGAATATGAATTCATACATATTTTTACATACAACACCACAACTGTAGGTCGAAAATAATGGAGGAAAATTGAATTTGAAAATATACTAATCAATTCAATCTAGATTTTTCAATTTGCCTTCACGATAGTTCAAAAAGATGGAGGTTCTCAATTCGTCTGCATCTAAGATAAAAACAACTTGGAATCGGCCATAAAGGCCAGTCTAGAAACATTTAAGGATTATGTATGTTCTCCACAAATTAATAATGTATTGACTGAATCCCACTTTTTATATAAGTGTTTCTGTCTAGTGTACTGCTGTTTTTTTCACATTTGAGTTTTTCAAGGATAAATCTGGAGCTGAAGAAAAAACGTGACTTTTAGACGTTCCTGATTTGCTTAACTTTCCATTAGAGCTAAGAAACCATGTAGACATTATTGAAAGGTGGTGCGAAAATGTGTTCAAATCATTTACCAACACATAAAGCCGAGACAGTAAAAAGCATCAATCTAACTACGAAAACAAAGTACACTAGGACGTCGAATTTGATCATTAAAGTTGTTTAGAATCTATCCAATAGATCTAAGGAACC
The DNA here is from genome assembly GCA_034190945.1 of Octodonta nipae. Taxonomy (NCBI): domain Eukaryota; kingdom Metazoa; phylum Arthropoda; class Insecta; order Coleoptera; family Chrysomelidae; genus Octodonta; species Octodonta nipae. The sequence continues at coordinate 3,611,845 of CM067224.1, read as the reverse complement.
ATATAGACATTATTGAAAGGTGGTGTGGAAATGTGTTCAAATCATTTATTATGAAATAAGGCCGAAACAGTAAAAGGCATCAATCTAACTATTTTAACAAAGTACACTAGGACGTCGAATTTGATCATGACAGTGATTTTTGTTTAGAACCTTTCCCTTAGATTTAAGGAACCACATAGGCATTATTGAAAGGTGGTGCGGAAATGTATTCACACCATTTACCAACAAATAAAGCCGAGACAGTAAAAAGCGTCAATCTAAGTTCTTAAACAAAGTACACTAGGACATCGAATTTGATCATTAAATACTCTCTTCGAGATGTCATTCTTTTGTACGCAAGACAATATATATTATATATAAATATAATATATATTGTTTCTGGTCGGGAACCTTCATCAGTTGCGCTTCCCACAATTGAATGTCCTCTCGAACACTTCTTTATGCATTTGATGCATTTCATTAAATTTGAAGACGCGAGATGTAAACGGCTCCAGATTCGGAACCTCTGTGTACTGATTCTCTTGAAAATCCTAGATGTCGGTCTTACATCTCGCGTCTTCAAATTTAATGAAATGCATCAAATGCATAAAGAAGTGTTCGAGAGGACATTCAATTGTGGGAAGCGCAACTGATGAAGGTTCCCGACCAGAAACAATATATATTATATTTATATATAATATATATTGTCTTGCGTACAAAAGAATGACATCTCGAAGAGAGTATTCAATATCTCTGACAGGTGAAGTAACCTGAAAAATTTTATCGTGACATTCTATCCTAGGAGTTAAGGGAGAACAGCAATTACCCGGAACGGCTCCAGATTCGGAACCTCTGTGTACTGATTCTCTTGAAAATCCTAGATGTCGGTCTTACATCTCGCGTCTTCAAATTTAATGAAATGCATCAAATGCATAAAGAAGTGTTCGAGAGGACATTCAATTGTGGGAAGCGCAACTGATGAAGGTTCCCGACCAGAAACAATATATATTATATTTATATATAATATATATTGTCTTGCGTACAAAAGAATGACATCTCGAAGAGAGTATTCAATATCTCTGACAGGTGAAGTAACCTGAAAAATTTTATCGTGACATTCTATCCTAGGAGTTAAGGGAGAACAGCAATTACCCGGAACGGCTCCAGATTCGGAACCTCTGTGTACTGATTCTCTTGAAAATCCTAGATGTCGGTCTTACATCTCGCGTCTTCAAATTGATCATTAAAGTTGTTTAGAATCCATCCAATAGATCTAAGGAACCATATAGACTTTATTGAAAGGTGGTGGGAAAATGTGTTCAAACCATTTACCAACAAATAAAGCCGAGACAGTAAAAAACATCAATCTAAGTTCTAAAACAAAGTGCACTAGGACGTCGAATTTGATCTTTAAGTTGTTCAGAATCTATCCAATAGATCTAAGGAACCATATAGACATTATTGAAAGGTGGTGCGGAAATGTGTTCAAATCATTTACCACGAAATAAATAAGGCCGAGACAGTTAGAAGCATGAATCTAACTACTAAAACAAAGTACACTAGGATGTCGAATTTGATTATGACAGTTGTTTAGAAAATAATCATGATCAGAGACCCCAAATTTCGAATTTTGCTAACCTGATTCGTGATCAGAGAAACCACCCTAAACCAATTTTCGTGTAAATCGACATTTTCAAAAATTCGTCCGCCATATTGGAGTCGCCATATTGAATTTTAAATCTGACAACGGATTTTGTTTAGCGACCCCCAAAACTCTTTTTTGAGTATTTTGGTTAAAATTGTTATAAAATTATGATTTTCTCAATGATGTTTGACTGAAAAATGACGAATTGTCCCACCTTAAAATCTTTACTGAGGTTACAATTCTATTTTTCAAAAAACACCAAATGGATTTAAAAACTAAACTCTCGGACAAATTGTTTGGTGTGCTGAAAAAAAATTTATACTAAAATTGGAATCGACTGGGGGTGGCTGATTTGAAAAAGAATTTGTAACCAAGTTTTAATCTTAATTTAAAAAAATTCATACTTTTTTCATGAACATATTGTAAAAGAGCAAGTTAATGAAATAAAAAAGCACTTGTCTTTTATTCCCATCTTTTCTATAAGCCTATCATTTCCGATAGCAGCTTACAAATTGTAACTCAATTACAAGCAAACGAAGCTAAACACTGCCGATAAAATTAATTACTTGCAATAAATCAAAATATTCGAATCCGACAGGCACCGCCACCATCATCGACATTATTTTCCCATTTTACAATTCTCGGTAAAACTTAAGTGCAGCTCCGAAGAAACTGCGCCACTCGCTGTTGCTGCTGTTACTGCCATGGATAAATTGAAAAATGAAAATAAAAAATGCATTCGGCAGTAATGGCTTCGAAGGAAACAATCCATCAAGCACGTTTATTTAATTTAGAGATAAAGTTTTCGGCCAAAGTAATATCTGCAGTAAATGTGTTTTCTGTCGTTACTTGCCTCTATTCCGTCGGGATTGGAAATATAATAGAAACTGTCGAGTTTTTCGGTGTACAGTGCGCATTTAGGTGGCTTTCAGCCAAAACTGGAATTCGAACGTCGAACAGACTTCTTTTTGTTTCACAACTACAGTTTAATGTGGAGCTGGAAAAACCGCCTCATAATTTCTGAGAATGTGTAACCTATATCGAATCCATTGTTATAAATAATATATATTTTTGGTAGTCTATATTCCGCTCAACTTGAAAGGGATTTTAAAATACATGCTTAGTTTTGTAGATACAATTTCCTGCAAATGTTCAAAAAAATTCAAAGGTTATATATCGGGCGAACAAGGTGGCCAACCAACAGGACTTCTTCTTCTTTCAAATTAACGAGCGTCATACTATACAGTGTGGAACAGCCAACTGGAATAAATTAGATAACGCATAAAGGAGGCCATGTTGGGAAAAACGCTTCGACACGTCGATTTGTATTTTTAAATGCGCATTTTTTCATATAAAAATATATAGAGCATGTCATGTGACAGTAGCCAATACCAACTATTTTATTTTAAATGCAAGCCCTTGTATATTATTTAATTTTTGGATTCTCCCGAAAATTCTAGACATAATTCATGTACAATGTCCTACCCCTAACTTCAACTGTTTCGGAAATATTCAGTGCTTTCAGCTTTTAGTGTCATGTAATGAATTTGTGAAATAAAATAATTTTCTTTTTTTAACGTTAATTTTCGTAATAAATCTGAAAACACTAAATATTTCCGAAACAATTGATGATAGGTGTAGGACAATGTATATTAATTATGTCTAGAATTTTCTGGAGATTCCAAAAATAAATAATATACAGGGTCTTGTATTTAAAATAAGAAAGTTAATATTGGCCCCTGTCACATGACACATTTTATTTTGTTGAAAAAATACGCATTTAAAATTACAACTCGACGTGTCCAAGCGTTTTTCCCAACACGCTCTCCTTTATTCTTTATCGTATTTATTCCATTTAGCTATTTCACGCTATATACGTACAGCTTTATTCATATGATGTAAATATTCACACGCACACACATAGACTGCGAGCTTATTAGTCGCTAGCAAAATACACCAGAAAAGCACGTACGTTTCACATATTTTGTAAGATTTTTATTTGGTTACAATACACGGTTTGTGTTTATTTCTAGTTGTCGAACCAGTACAAGGTAAATTTTGTACTGTTTTGTTTTTGTTGTTTTCGCCCATACGTTTAATGTTTTAAAATATTAAAATGATTATTAAATTCAAATTCTTGCTTGAAACATTAAATTTTACAATTATTTTATTGGCAACTATTTATAAGAGGAGAGGTATGCAAATATAGTGAAATGCATCCCACGCTTTTTAATCTGAATCGAATTATTCTGTTAATATTTAAATTTTATTATATTTTAATTCTGCTGCAATATAAACTGTTCATAAATTATAATTATTTTCAGCTTTTTAGCTCGGTTTGATCCTAAAGCGTATTTTTTTAGTTTTTAGGGTTCCGTATATACAATATACGGATACCCTTATAATATGACTCAGGATATCTGCCTCTGTCACATCACAGCAATTTTCTCCTAAACTACTGGACGCATGAGGTTGAAGTAATTTGGTATCAATGTATAGTTTGGTGACCCGATCAGGAGTACATATCGTAACAGAAGAAAGTTTGATTTTAGTGGTACTTCTGGGGGGGGACTAAAAAAAATTACTGTTCCCCCCCTGATCTCCGAAACTACTGAGCCTGAAATTTTGAATAAAATAGAAAATATAGAACGTTACCCGAACTTTACAGGAAAAATAAGGAAAAACCATTAATATTGATTTTGGGGGGCAAATTATAGAATTTAATGAAAATTTAAATTTTTTTTTTCAAAGGCATCATGTAATACATCAAATGAAAGGTCGCATCCCCCCCTTATCTCCAAAACCATAAGCTGTAAAATTTTGAAAAAAAAATAGAGGTATAGCGGTTCACCTGAATTTTACTGGATAAGATAAAATTAACTAAGAAACATTCTCCCTGATAATATTAAAAGGGTCCTTAACTAATTAGGACTTTTACTCAGGCTTTCAGTATTAAGTTAATCTGATCATGTCCTTCAACGCAGAAACATATCATTACAACTGTCTAGTAAGGAAATTACACAATGTAGCATCAGGTGGATCAATATCTAAATGTTATTACAACTTTTTCGTCAAAAATAAACAAATTCAAATTCATCAAAAAAAGATCTAAGCTTCTTGTAAAAACGTAGCTTCTAAAAAATTCAAATAATAAATTACAAAAAATACTAAACACAATAATAAAATGTAGACCAAGTTAGTAAATGATAGAAGAATAGCAGTGTTAATTTCCTAAGAAATGTATGTATTGAAGTGTTGAAAAATCCATCACTGTAGAAACCATGATGGGGGTACATTATACCATATAGAGTGCAAAGAAAACGAGCCCCACTTATTTTATTTAATGGAACCCTACCCTAAGCGACAACTCTCTTTAAAGCCTGTTTAAAAAGGAGTTTTTGATATTCCATCAACATCTAAGGAGTTTGCGAATTCAAATGTGGTTCCCATATATTTTTTTGATCTCTAATGTTATTGACGAATAAGAAAAATAAGGAAAAACCCCTAATATTCATTTTGAGGGGCAAATTAATTTTATGACGAATACAAATTACTTTTTGATTTTTTTTTTAAATGAATGTTTTAAAATATATTAAAAAAATATTTTTAAAAAATTACCCATTCCCCGTTTATTCCCCAAACTATAAGACCTAATTTTTTTTGTTTGCAGGAATAATACGAAGAATTCCCTAATATTAATATTGGGGGCTAGATTATAGAATTAAAAGGAAAATAAACAAATATTTTTTAACGCATCATGCAAAACATCAAATGAAAGGGCTCATTATGAGGAATACAAATATATATTTTTCATATTTTTTAAATTAATTGTTTACAAGATATTAACAAAAAGATATAAAAAATTCTCATTTATCGCTTTATTTCCGTAACCATACTACCTAAAATTTTGAAAATAATTACTTGAAATTTATAAGAAAAGTTATTAGAAAACCCCCATAGTAATTTTAGGGATAAATTATACAATTAAATGGAAAATAAAAATTCAATTTTCAAACATATCATGTAATATATCAGATAAGAGGCTCATTATGTGAATTACAAATATATCATATTTTTAAATCATTTGTTTAAAAGATATTAACAAAAATATTAAAACGACTTAATTCCCACAAAACACTATCTAAAATTTTGAAAAATATATTTTATTTGTACTTTTAAATAATTTATCTAAAAGATTTAATAATTTATTATTTAAAACTTGACCTATTTTGCCCTCTATCTTTCAAGCTACAGAGCCTCAAAATTCAGACAGTAGATTATAAAAGGCTTCCCTGAAACTTTATTAGTAAAATAAAACTCTAATGTTAATTTTTGGGGGCCAAATTAGAAAATTAAATACATATGTATTCTTATAAAAATCAAGCGAATCCTGAAGCAGATAAAATAAAAGTCTATGTGTGGAAAATGAAAATGTATATTTTTTATAAATTTAAAACAGTTGCTTTAAAAGAAATTAGGATAAATATAAGAAAATGCACTCATTTCCTGCTTGTCTGAAAATGGAATATTCGAATCTTGAAGGTGGTACGGAACCCTTAGTATGCGAGTCCAACTCGCACTTGACCAAATTATTTTAAACTATAATTATTTATATTAATGACAGAAACCTTACATCATCATTAGTTTCAGCACCACATATCGACTTCTGCTCGCTGACATATTCTTTAGATTTCATACAAGAACTCCGTATCAAGGGGGGAAAATGGCTCATGAAAACTACAAAATATTATCTAGCACGTCTTTAATATTCATATTTACTACAAATTTATTATTCACTTAGCATTAAACTGTTATCAATTTATTCCAAGTTGACTCATCTACTGTTCGTAGGGCTTCTTTGAAATTTTTTCTTAACATTAATAATCATTTTAAAGTGGAGAATATGTTTGTCATACTTCTATTTTGACATTTTGATATAATTTCTGTTTTGAAACTTTATAACATTTTCGACAATTTTGACATTATTGACGTTTTGATATTTTTGACATCTTCCACATTATTAACCGTTTTGACATATATGACATTTTGTACACTTTGCAGGTTTTGATTTTTTTTACATTTCTCAGCATTTTTCAACTATTCGGACATTTTTGACTTTATGACAATTTTTACATTTTTGACATTTCTGACATATATGACGTTTTTGACATTATTTAGATATGACTTTTTGACATTTATGACATTTTAGAAATATTTCACATTTGTTTTCTGAATGTTATTTGTGGCATCTTCTAGTTTATTTTAGATTTTCTTGGGAATAATACCACATCAGAGTTCAAACTTGTGTATATTTTAAAACCAAACGTTTCAAAATCCTATCGGATTTCGTTTTCAATGGATATAAGTTTATAAAATAAAATTGAAATATATGACAATTATTTTGACAAATATGTTTACGTTACTATGGAAAAATTTCTTTGATTTTAAATATACAGGGTGCACAAGAAATTCCAAAGATCATTAAAATCAAAAATTTTTTTTTTTTTTCAAGTTGGAAGAACTTGAAAAAATTGTCTTCAGAATTTATTTGTGGCGTTCCTAGGGACGACTTTCTTTTTAAGATAGTGCATTTGCCAAAAAATGCGATCAAAGAATTCTGATAATTCAGTGATCCCATTAAAGTCATAAGGGAAAACCTAGGAAAAAACCTCATGAACTATCCCGATATAGGGTTGTTCAAAAGGATATGCCCATTGTTAATTTCGTCTTTAATTATCGGCAACCAGACATGACTGAAATCTACGGAAGTAGAAGCGATGCAGTCGTTTTCATTTAACAGAATTAAGGCAGATTCTTTTAATTTTCGTTTTGTGCAGTGTTCTTCTTTGTGTAATATTTCACATTTCTCAACATTTTTCATCTTTTTGGTCATTTTTGCCATTTCTAACATTTCTAATAGTTTTCACAATTTTGACATTTTTGATATTTTTAGTCTTCTTTGACTGTTGACTTTTTGATATTATGACATTTTTTACATTTAGGACATTTTTTGACTTTTTACTTTTTGAGATATTAGCCTTTTTTCACATTTTGGCTTGTCCTTTCAAGTAGACAGACATAGAAACAAAAATTCCAAAAAAAAAATTAAAAATATTTCACCTACAGAGTATATCATTTCACGATATCCAAATAATTTGTTTTTAATGCGCTTTTATTAGGTTCATGTGTACGTATCTATGTAACGGAAACTTTCAACGTAATTTTCACCAACTTAAAGAAGACCAATTAAGTTGAATTTTCCCGTTTGTTGTCTTATTGTCCCTGTTCTTGCCTAAATACAAATTTGTCTATTAACTACTGCCATCTAGTTGGCAATAGTATAACTTGCTGTAATGAAATGGAAAGGTTACGCAAACATGAAGTAAACTTTTTAATTATAAATCCTATAGACATCGTTAAAAGGCTAAAAACGCTACAGTAGCAAACCTAACAAAAACGCAGAAAATAATTTTTAATTATGAACAGTTTATATTAGAGCAGTAGAAAGTCGAACAATCAATCATGATTAATTGCCTCGAAATAGAATAAAATTTTAGTTATTAACAGAATAATTCGATTCAGTAAATGCTTTTTACTCTGAATCGAATTATTCTGTTAATAACTTAAATTTTATTATATATTTGTATTGAGGTAATTAATCATGATTGATTGTTCGACTTTCTACTACTCTAATATAAACTGTTCATAATTAAAAATTATTTTTTGCTTTTTAGTTCGGTTTGCTACTAAAACGTATTTTTTAGTTTTTTTAGACTATAATTATTTATATTAATGACAAAAACCTTACACCATCATTAGTTTCTGCACCACATATCGACTTCTGCTCGCTGACATATTCTTTAGATTTCTCAACGAAAAGAACTCCTTATCAAGGAATAAAAAACTTGGCTCATAAAAACGATAATTTATTCTCCGGCACGTAATAGAAGAGTTCATAGAAAGGAAAATCTAATTGGAAGCGACAGACAAAGATTACTTGTTAGCATCCATCACTGGCTCTGTTGAATCAAATAAAAAGCCACTTGTAAGTATGATAAATCATGTTGTAAAGTAACTTTTCGCGAAGTTATCGCAGTTCTCTTTGCAAGTTTTATGGTAAGTATTTTTCTTCCTGTCGATGTATCTCGGGAAGTCGACTTGTTACTTATACAGTGATTGTCGAGCATCATATATCTTGCAGACGTATTTCTTTCGTTTGAGTGAGATGTTGTACATAACGTTTCGGAATTGGTTATTGAAGAAGATAAGCGGAACATAAAACGTTATGGCTGTTTCGTTATTGCTTTGAAAAATGTATACGTTAACCAATTTTTATATCCAATATATCGTATTAGTATCAATGTGAAGTTATTTTCACAAATTGAGATAGAAACCTAGTAGAGAATATATCAGAAAGTTTCTAGAATGACCCAAATTTTTTAAACAGATCTTGCATAACCACAAGTTATTTACTGATGGTCAAAATATCTTGTATCAAAGAAATCAGAGCCTGTATATTTTTATTCTTAAGCCTGCAATACACGTTGGCCGAGCGTCGCAGAGTGAACGCCAATACCAATAGGCTATTGACTATGTCATATAATATAGTTTAAGAGACCTAGTGAGGCCCCTATACTTGTTGCACATGACACGGGGACTTACTAAGCCCAACGTGGCGGACACGGCGCAGGCCCAGGTGAGATCGATTTTTGGTCTATTTTAAACGTATTTGACCACGTCTGCCGTTTTGAAATTGTACAATATATTATTGTTATTATCGAAAAACAACAATGGCAGACCATTATCGCGCGTTTAACATTGTAGCAGAATGTTTTGAAAGTGCTGAAAAAAATTAAATTTTGAAAGTAACTGACCAGATCTGCCATTGATATATTTTATTTATTGGGGTCTTATAAACCCATTTTAATAACGGCAGACGTATTTATTGAGGACACACTTCAGCTGACAGCAAAATCTTATCTACTATCCGGTCAGATGTATGCATAGACTGTCTATAGCTATCCTTTATTTTCCCCCTAAAAATTACCGTTTTTACTCACTCTAGGCTATAGTTTTCTGTTGTAAATAATATTTAAAAAAATATAATGATAAAAAATAAAGATGTTTTGAAAGAATTTCAAATATCTAGATATTATAAAAGTATTTTGTTAATTGATCAGAAAATAGTTACTGAAAAATTGATAACTATGAACTTACCAGAGATTTGGGTAATTAAGTTGGAAGTTGATCTCCTTCGAACCATCAATACTACCATACTCTAATGGATCCAATGTCGTAGGTTGGTTTTTGTGGGCATTTTTCCAAACCGTTGAAATGCATTTACAGGTAGTAGTAAGGTAAAATTCAAAAGGGCTACTAAATCTAGCCATGCGTTTTTGAGAACGGAGTAAATTTGGCACTTTTCTGTTTTTTTGGCTATAGAGCAAAAACTATGCATTTTTTGACGAAATATACCGTACGATTTTTTGTAGAAAATTGAATTTCCTATCGAAATGATATTTTTAAATTAATTTTTTTTATATAAAATAAACTCCAAAAATAAATTTAAAAAATATCGAAAAATTTTCAATTTTTTTTCTTTTTTTCTATTTTTGGTTATAACTTTTTTCTAAATAGATTTAGGTATAGGCATTTCTTCATAAAAAAGAAAGCTTTTGAAATTACTTTTAAAGTTGTGGGAGCAGGAGCAGCAGAGGAACGGATTGGGAATAGGCCATTTTTCGATTTCTGCCAACCCCAATCAAGTGGATTTAAAGCATTTTGATTCCACTGCTGAATTTGAAAATATGTCCTTAATCCATGCTCTTTCGTAGCATTAGCTGTAGGGGGTAGTTGAGCTAGTGAAAATTTTGCATTTTTAGATAGCCTTTGAAAAAGCTGATAATGGTAGTTGCTTACTAAAACTATCAGTTTTCACACCATACAAAGCAATTTTTTCTGCAGCTGATTCAATGCCTTTGTAATTGGTATTGTTTTCTATAAATTTTTCTATGCTTTCTTGCAATAACAGTATACACTACAAAAGTAACGATTCAAACCTGTTTACAAACGAGAGAGATTTTTAGAAATATAAGATACATTTGAGATATATACGTCTCAAAATTCTATTTTGATTAAATTTTTAAATATATTTAAACATAATGGGTTTAAAGCAAATGTAAAAGGCATTGCATATAAAAATTAGTTTTTAAATTATTACTTTAAAGATGAATTAAGTATTAATTTATGTACATGTATGTAAACTGACTTTGAATTAACAAAATAAAATAATTTTTTTATTAAATTATTCTTACATATTATATTTATTGCATAACAATCTTTTTTTAACGTTCAAATATGAAATAATGGACTTTTTAAATAAAAAGTATAAAATAAAAAAAAATGGCTATTTTCAAACGTTTATATCTCCATCAATTTCAATCATTTAAAGATAAGTAATTTCGAAAAACATATTTCCATTTCATTACCGCAAGTTCTACTACTTCCAACTAGATGGCAAACGCAGCGTTAATTGACGAATTAACAAACGGTAAAATTCAATTTAAAGAATTGTATTGTCATCGGCCCTTGACACGTGTGCCAATTTTCACGTTAATCTTTAAGTTGGTGAAAATTCCGTTACATAGATACATACATATCTACACGTCAACCTAATAAAACCTTGTTTAAAATATAACTTCCTAAGGGTGCAATTTAAACCACATGTTAATAGGGACTTTGGTTTGTTTGAGTTCTATACGCAGCAGAAGTTTGGAAACCTATTTTAGAAACAAGCTGTATAAGGAGATAAAATGTGTTTGAATACTTGTATGTTTGTAGGAGTTAATGTAAGTGCTGAACCAATTCTAGTTTTTTTTATCCAACTTGTAGCTATTAATATTTTATTTTTTATAAATTATTTAATGACTGAATGGATTCATATTCATGTTATATTTATAAAACAAAATTTAGTAAGTATATATTTTCTCCTCAAATAAAGTAAACTGAGTTTCCGAATATCCTATCATTTTTTGGAGGGCAGGTGGGGAATTAAATATTGTTGAAATCTCGAAAATCTTGAAAATCAATAGAAACAAAATTTTTGAAATAAAACAAAAGCCAAAAAGAAAATATATCACTTTTACTTTCAAAAAATCTACATGAAAATCAAAAACACCTAAAATGTAAAAATACCAAAAATGTCGAAATGCTTTATCAAAAATGACAAAAAAGTCAAAAACACCTTAATTGCCATAAATGTCAAAATTATCAAAATCCTCAGTATAATATCTCCAACAAATAAAAATGTCAATTCCCAAAACACCAAAACCATTGAAAACTGTCAAGATACGTAACTACAACTAAAATAATTAATTACCCTATTTTTCGAGATTTTTAGAATACGTTTCAAGCAAAAGTTGCCTATAAATTTCAAAAATATTAATTCAGACAATTGTTCAAGATAAATAATTTACAAACATAAACCCTGAATATGCATGCTATAAATGTGTCACCCTGTGTATTTACACCAGTTGAATGAACATTCTGTATACTCGCTGCCTTTTATATTTCGGGATTAGAGAACAAAAACAAATATTAATCATCGAAAATCGCTTTATTGTTTTTCAAAATATTCCCCATGAAGATCTATACACTTTTGCATACGTTTGAACCAATTGTCCAAGCACTTTTTTCCACTCTGATTGAGGTATCTCCAAAACATGCATTTTAAACACAGCAACCGCTGTGTCGAAAAACGTTGACCTCTCAGTATATTTTTTACGTACGGGAATAAAAAGAACTCATTTGGTGACAAGTCAGGACTATACGGCGGATGACTCATCAAATCGATGTTTTGAGTCGTCAAAAATGCAGTTGTTTGAGCCGATGTTTGAGAGCTCGCATTGTCGTGGTGAAGAGTGATCCGTCTTCGGGGGTTGGTTTACCTCATTTCTTGGAAGACAACTGGCAAACAAATGGTTCTGTACCACTCAGAATTGACTGTTCTGCGTTGTTCTAGTGGTACGGTTGCGACATGTCCAGTTTTTCCGAAAAAGCAGGCGATCATTTGCTTGGAAGTGCTTCGTGGGCGAACAACTTTTGTTGGATTCGGCTCATCTTGAAACACCCATACAGTCGACTGCTGTTTACTTTCGGGCTCATACGCGTAAATCCACGATTCATCACCTGTCACTATGTCATAAACGTGTTTTGAAGCACCGCGATCGTATTTTTGAGATTTTCTTTCGACCAATCGACACGAGCCTTTTTTTGAACGATTGACAAATTGTGTGGGATCCAACGCGAACAAATTTTTTTGACCTTCAAATGTTTATGCAATATTGAATGTATGCTGGTCCCACTAATGTGTAAGGTTGACTCAATCTCACGATAGGTCACATGACGATCTTCACGAAATTCGTCTTGGAGTGAACTACGACCTCTATTGAATTCACCATACCATCTATAAACAGTGGTCCTTGATGGAGTTTCATCGCCAAAAAATTAAATTAAGTTCATCCATGCACTCTTGCTCACTTAATCCACGTCGACAGTTGTAAAAAATAATCACACGAAAATGTTCACCATTTAATTCCATTTTTTGGCCGAGATGAATCCTTTAAGTTACTGTAAACAACACATAGCGCTCGTATGTCAAAACGTTCTGAGTACGTATTACCTCAAAAATGTCAAACTTTACGATAGAGCTGTCAGCTGTCAGATTGCAACACTAGGGTCGTCCAATCCCGATATATAAAAGGCAGACCTCGTTATACAGAAGCTCTATACGTACACCCAATATACTAATAACATGTATACTGCTCCACATATGTCACCATGTATATATACAGCTTGTATCCGTGTACAGTATTTATTTACACTTTTTTCACACCCTCTAGACTTACACTCCTTATACTTATATCCTGTACACTCACAACTTGTGTACTTACACTGTGTTAGTAACACCCTGTATATGACACCCTGGAGACTTAGACTCTATTTACCAACTCTATCCCGGTCAAATTCTGTCGGCAAAACAGGGCACGGTCAAAATTTTTCCACGATCAAACCAATAATTCATATTTGCTGACAAATCTCGTATACAGTTGAAAAGGTGACATGGAATGATTGCAGTATACGTTTCAGACAATTCAAATCTTTTTTTTTTAAGAAGAACTTTTCTTCTAAATATTAATCATAAGAAGAAGACACACTGTGTATAAAGATCAATTGAGAACCTCCATCTTGAACTTGATTAACTGACATTTATTTTGCTTTAATTCCAAAATATTTATACGCCGTGTTCCGAACAGAGACATTTCCTTTTTTTAATACCAAATTACTATATAAAAGTCTGTTGAAAATAATATGAGACCCCTGCGGGATCCCTCTTAACAGAATCCAGCTTGGACGATCCAAATTCGTTGAACCCGTTTCGAGTAATCGCTGATCTAACAAAAAAATCCCTGCTTCTTGTTGAAGTCGGTTAGAAACCGAATCGTTCAAATCCATTTTTAACTTACATCGGACGTTTCAATCTCTCAACACTATCGTTCCATAAAGTTAAATGTCTTTTGTATTTACTTCCGAATTATAACTTGTTATAAGTTGTATGTTCCCCTAGCAAGCCGTGTACCTCTCTCGACCTCGTAATTAAGCTTTCCCGTAACTTATGTAATGGATATAAACTCTGCAGACACCGTAAATTGCTGGACGGAGATGCAATTTACTAATGCATGCTATAAGAAGGTGCAACTGGGAATGTAAGTTCCACGTTAATGACGTTATGATCACAAAAGTAATTGTGGTATCAGGGAAAACTTTGCTTAAATCTGCCAGGGTGTAATGTACTCACGATGGCGGAGCCTTTTGTTAATGGTTACCAGGAGATGGATGGAAAATTTAATCTGTATTGTCCAATATTTGTCCATTAACGTTTACTGGAAGAGAAATGTCTGTTTAAAAAAATAAGCAAAGAGTAGCTGTCATTTGAGACTGAACGATGGAAGTAAAAGCGTCCTACGAAATACACTTCCTGTCTCTGATTGTTTCTTCTTCCAATTTGAAAAGGAGATCTTCAGATTTTTGTTATAGGATGGTGCATTCGCCAAAAATGCGACCAAAGAATTTTGTTAATTCAGTGATCCCATTAAAATCATAAGGGAAAACCTAGGAAAAACCTTATGAACTCTCCCAATATTGGGTTGTTCACAAGGACATGACCATTAGCAATTTCTTCCTTAATCATCGGCAACCGCTGAATTCTACGAAGGTAGTAGCGAAACAATCGTTTTCATTTAACAAAATTAAAGCAAACTCTTTTAGTTTTCTTTTGGTGTTGTCTTCTTCTTTGTGTAATATAACTGAATTTTGAAACTGTATTTTATGACCAAGGTCCCAAGCTTTAGATTTTTCAAATTTGAAAAATCCAAAATTTGTGAACATGCCACTAAGTGGCATCACTCATTGCTTAACATTCCAATAAAGATCTTTGGTTTAATGTAGTCTTCTTTTTGTATGCAATCGTGTTTGAGTACCTTGTGGTTGGATGCCACCCAAAAAGTTAATTAAAATAATAAATTCACAGAAATTCAATTATTCGTTAGGTAAGTGAGAAGGGAAATAAAAAGGAAAAATATGTTTATATAGCAAACTTGGTGAAATATCGGAATCACTAGCGAAGTCGTCCAGGTACTAAAAAAATAAAACAGAATAAAATTTCTATGTCTCTAGCTGTAGAAACTTTAACTGTAAACTTTCAGTACTAGTTTAATCAGTCGCAACATTTTTTATGAATTATGGATTCGGTATACCATGATCGCTCTTTCATCTTAATCCGTTTTCATAAATCCAAATCGAGCTCATTCCTGGTGACACATGCTATCGATGAAATATATAATACGATGGAACGTTGACTCAACGAACAGTTTAATTTAAACGATGCCTACGAAGTTACATTAGCGAGAGCCGAATTTCGTTTGCTCAATAATAAATGGACAGGAAATTTCCTGCACAACATTTCGCCCGTTTCGAACTTCATCAGATTAAATCGGTATCGATTTTGCGAAATGCAAAATGAACCCGGACCGGCTAAGGCGATATGTTTACTTAACAAAATGAAATCATTGTTTTAGTCAACAAACAAAAAAAACATAAGGTTTTTGTTTTCTATCTCGATTGAGAAAACTTTTCTTTGAATGGAACTGATTTCTTTGTTCCGAACTCGACAAATATTGCCGTCTGAGTTTCGGAAATGCTTGACGTGCACTCAACCTGGATTGGATCGTAATAATTGGCTGGAAAATAGTTTTGCTTGTCGTCTGAATGGCAGAGCAAATGCAAATTAATTTTTTTCTATAATTCAATCAGTTTGAAAAAATTGTAATGAATTACAAGTTTCCATGCACAGAATTTAACTTTTTCATTATTTTGGCATTTTTAATGTTATTTGATACTGGAATTTCGCCATTGCCAACATAATTGACATTTTTGACATTTTAAAGAATATGACATTTTTTATAATTTCTATATATTTTGTACAATTTGGACATTTCGTACTTTTAATTGCATTGGACCAGTCAAATGTAAAAAATGTCAAAAATGTCGCAAATGTCAAAAAACTTAAAAATGTTTAAACTGTCAAAAATGTCACAAATGTCAAAAAATGGCAAAAAATAAAAAAATGTCAAACGTGTCATAAGTCATAAATGTAATAAATGTCATGAATATTATAAATGCCAAAAATACCATAATGTCTCAAATGTCATGAATGTGATTAACATCATAAATGCCAGAAATAAATGTCAAAATTCACAAGAAGTAATGTCGATTTTAAAATTTGCAATGAAACACCCTGTATAGTATTTTAGTTTCTGATAAAACATTTTATTGCGAATACAAAAATATCGGGTTTGATATTGTTTACTTCAATACCTACCGAGATATTAACAGAAAAGTAATTAAGGAAAGGAAAAATCTAATTGTTTTCTGAATGTTATTTGTGGCATCTTCTAGTTTATTTTAGATTTTCTTGGGAATAATACCACATCAGAGTTCAAACTTGTGTATATTTTAAAACCAAACGTTTCAAAATCCTGTCGGATTTCGTTTTCAATGGATATAAATTTATAAATTAAAATTGAAATATATGACAAATTTTAATTTATAAATTTATATCCATTGAAAACGAAATCCGACAGGATTTTGAAACGTTTGGTTTTAAAATATACAGATTGTCATATATTTCAATTTTAATTTATAAATTTATATCCATTGAAAACGAAATCCGACAGGATTTTGAAACGTTTGGTTTTAAAATATACACAAGTTTGAACTCTGATGTGGTATTATTCCCAAGAAAATCTAAAATAAACTGAAAAATCTAATATCCATTAAAGAAAAACATAATCATAATTATTAACTAAATCTAAGTGGTTTTCAAAACATTGAAACTTAACTAAACTTAATGTATTAGATGTTCAAACTTCTTGACAATAAGCAAGTCGGTTTTTAAATTCTATAGTAACATTAGCTATTACTTCTGGTGTAATTCTCTGGATGTCTTGAGTTATTCTTGCAGCTAATTCTTGCAAATTATTTGGTCTATCAACATAACCCTTAGACTTTAAGTAACCCCACAGAAAATAGTCTAGTAGATTAAGGTCGGGACTTCGTGCAGGTTCTTCCAATCCATCTGTGAAAAAATGTCCTACCTAAATGATCTCGATAAATGCGAGCGTAATGGGGTGGTGCTCCATCCTGCTGAAACCAGATATTATTTGGTAATTGTCCATTTACCTCCAATGCCGGAATAACTCGTGTTTCCAAGAGCTGTAAATACCTATCTCCGTTTAAAGTTTCTTGTAGGAAGAAGGGTCTCACGATTCTGTTGTTATAAATGCCGGCCCAAACGTTCAATTTTTGGGGATGTTGTGTATGAGCCTCTTGTACCCAATTAGGATTACTTTGCGACCAGTAGCGGCAGTTATGTCAATTAACCGTACCATTTAAATAAAATGTAGCCTCGTCTGAAAACACCACATTTCTTATAAAATTATTATCACGGTTACAAATATCCATCATCTTTTCACAAAATTGCAAACGTCTGTTGAAATCGCCTTCGGAGAGTTCTTGAACGAGGCAAATTTTGTATGGATGATATTTTTCTCACCTTAATATCCTTCCTACTGAACGACGGCTAATTCCATGCATATTGGCGAGGTAGTGGATAAGTGAGGATTTTCTTACAAAGATATAGCAACATTTTGAGCTACACTTTCATTACTTGCACTTTTTAACCGTTCACTTTTTGGTAAATTGCTAACTGTTCCACTTGTGTCGTACCTTCGCAAAGTTTTCGTCACTACTGAACGGGATATTTGTGTATTCGGATGAAAAATTTTAAAAAGATCACAAACTTCTTGATGCGTCCTTTTCCTCTCCCCATACCCAATCATCATTAATATTTCTATTCTTTCTCGTTCACTTAATTCGGCCATTTTACGATCAAATTAAAACAATACAATCTTTTTACGTTCAAATAAAAAAACTAATAACTTATTTTGACAACTACTGTCACTTCTGCAATGAATTTCATGGACTACTAAACTTGATTCAAATTAAATCTGCGCCTGATTCAAACAAACGCACGTGTATTCGACTATGGAACAAGCAGTGCTGTTGGCTGTGACGGTATAATGCCACCGATTGGCCAATAGAAATACAAATCCTTACCAAGCGGTTTGTTTATATCGGGTGTAAATGAAATCTGAACCGAGTTTAGCTACCATCGAATTTTTCCTTTCCTTAGTTACTTTTCTTTTAATATCTCGGTAGGTATTGAACTAAACAATATCAAACCCGATATTTTTGTATTCGCAATAAAATGTTTCATCAGAAACTAAAATACTATACAGAGTGTTTCATTGCAAATTTTAAAATCGACATTACTTCCGGTAAAACAGGAAGTTCAAAATTGTTCAACCACCTTCCAAATTTAATTTTGAATTCTCTAATAATTCCAGAGATATTTACTTGGTTTCACACATTTGCCCATCACTGTATATAATATATATTGTTTCTGGTTAGGGAACCTTCATCAGTTCCGCTTCCCACAATTGAATCTCCTCTCGAACACTTCTTTATGTATTTGATACATATCGTTAAATTTGAAGACGCGAGATATAAGACCGACATCTAGGATTTTCGAGAGAATTAGCACACAGAGGTTTCAGGTTACTTTACCTGTCAGAGATATTGAATACTGACAGGTGAAGTAGCCTGAAAATTTTATCATGACATTCTGTCCTAGAAGTTAAGGGAGAACAGCAATTACACGGAACGGCTCCAGATTCGGAACCACTTTGTGCTAATTCTCTCGAAAATCCTAGATGTCGGTCTTACATCTCGCGTCTTCTAATTTAACTCCACTTGTCAAAACAGTACCTAATTAGTTTTACAGCAGTACTACAGCATCAGCTGAAAGACTTATGCAATTTAAGATGTAATTTTATTCTTTAAACTCGCGTATAACGAGTGTTAACACTCATACTCAGAAATAGCATTACAACTTGTTTCGCGTGTTCCAGTTCCCTTCTTATAAAATAGATTCACCAACTAATGAACGAGCCAAAAAGAAACTCCCGATAATTCTGACGAAGTAGACCGACTCGTTCGAAAGCTCTACGATGCAGACACTTCCTCCTCCATAACAATGAATCTTCACGTTGTAAAGTTTGTCGAACTCTGGCCTGTTAGAAGGGGATTTCGATTTTACGGTTACCGAGCTTATTCTGAAAGTGCCATAATTAGGATAAGTCACAGCAGAGTAGAAACTAGCTTCGGGGCGCATACATTTAATGACATAATCAGTGTTGTTGGAATTAACTAGGGAATTTCATTATCTACGGGACAGTCTGGACGTCGACAGGGAGATGTTTCGGGATGCTTGCATTAATTTCAACTTGATTAGGGTGGTAGACTGGCTGCAGCGTATATAAATTACAACGTTCGATAAAAAAACAAAACTGGAAAGTGTTAAGCTTGCTGATTAGAAGTAGCTAAATGAAACCTACAAGTTTCAATTAGTGCAAATAGAGTCTACTGTGAGCTACTAGAAGCCTAGAGGGTTTAGTGGTCAGGATATATTTAAAATATACTCAATAACAAAGAAATTGCAACACCTAGAAAGAGATGTTTAAATTTAATATTGTAAATAATTATTTGAATAAACAAAAACAAGGAGTTTACCCTTTTTAACCGACTTCCAAAAAGGAGGAGGTTATCAATTCGCCGGCAACTTTTTTCAGGTATGACCAGCGATTATTGATAAAGGCTTGGCCAATTTTGATTATTTAAACTGTATTATATTAAAGAACATTACAGGAAGGTACCATATAATTGTCTATAACATGAGATTAACGGTTTTCCAAAAAATCAGAAAGAAAATAGTAATTAAGAGACTACATTTCAGTGAATTTCGATAAATCTTCACTGTTTTCTCTAAAGCGGCTCAAGCAATTAGAATATTATAAATTGCATTCTACAAAGATATGTTCCAGCTTGATTCCGTATCTTCTTCTAGAACGTAAAACGTACCATTTTTCTGAAAATCAGAAAAATATGTGCAAAAATACTGTAAACATCAACGTAAATGTCAATTGTTCATCATATATATCTGGTTTAAATGTCAAGATATGCCCTGAAAGTATATCGTACAGGATGTTTGTAATGGTTTTCATTTTGATTCATTTGAAGTCATGTTCTTTTAGAGACGAAGTAAAGTTACGGGGCTTATAGGCGCGTGAAATGGCAGAAAATATTCTATTAGTTTATCGGGACGAAAATTTGTTATGTCGGCGATCTTGTATATGGTATACGGTAGTAGGTGTGTGCGTGCGTGAATATGATATTAGGTGGTAAATAAGCAGTTGCATACATAGGATGGTTGAACTATAAGGTGGAATTGAATTAGTTATACAGGGTGGTTCAAAAAATATTGTATTGGCTGGCACATAAGTAGTTGCGTATACAAGGTGGTTGAAATAAGAGTGGAGCAAAACTGTAGTTATACAGAGTAGATATTTGCGTTATAGGATGAAGTATAATTGCAGTTATACAGAAGGCTTCAAAAGATATTAGAAGCAGTTGATTCTTCAGGATGGTTGAAATATAAGGTAGAGTAGAATTACAGGGCGGTTAAAAAAAAGTTGTATAGTGTGGAACATAAGAAATTGCTTATACAAGTTGTTTGGAGTAAAATTATTGTTATTCAGGGTGTATGAAAAATTATATACTGGGTGATTGTAATAAATGGTGAAGTAAAATTATAGTCATAAAATGTGGTTCAAAGATGTAAATTTTATTATATAAGGTAGATCATGAGCAGTTGCATAAATGGAATACTAGACATGGGACGAAGTAAAATCATAGGTATATAGGAATAATTTAAACAATAGAAAAATAGAAACAGTCAATAAGGCGGAGTGGATTTATACTTATACAGGGTGGTTTTAAAGATATCAGAACCCTTGCAATATTGTGTGGGGTTGAATTATAGTTGTACAGGGTGGTTCAGAAAATTATAGACAAATAAGTTATATAGTGGTGACCAATACAGAGAGAAGCATGTACAGTGTGGATGCAATATATAGTGAGCTAGAGTTAAACTTATAGAAAGTGGTCCAAATGACAAAACAAATAAAAATAGTTAAAAAATATTTGGAAAATGTAGAAAAAGAATACAAATTGGAGAGGGAAAAAAGGAGAGAGATAACACTACTCTAAAATATTCAATAGAATTGTACCTTAAATCAGATAAAAAAGGAGATATGTATATTGAAAGATCATGGAAACTAATAACCCATATTTATTTGAAGTGTATTTAAAATACAGCTATTTCAGTAACGACCGAAAGAGTTTTTTCTAAAACTGGTATTATGACTTATTTAAGAAGCAACCGACTATTCCCAAAATATTTATATTCCATAGTATTTCTTAATTCAAATTGGGCACTGCGTGAAAACGTATAAATGTGTCAGAAATAATAATTACAAATTGTTACTTTGTACTCATTATGTAAATATTAGTTGTTATAATAAATATCAATTTAATGAATTGTTTATTTAAAAAAACTGTTTAAAACTTCAATAGTTAAATTGCGATTTACAAGTCGTTGCCTCGAACAAAGACTACTTACTACCCTATTCAATGGCACCCCATAGCATAGCGCCTATTGTTCGGTGTACATGTCACTCAACAACAGATTGAGATTGACGTATTTCTCCTCGAAGGGAGTCTAATCCTTCTTCGACCAACATCTCTACCCAAGCAGAATGGAGATCCATCAGAGAAGATGACCTGATGCCATTTCACATGCCAATGTTGTCGTTCATTGCCGTCGATGCTCACCGATCAGAGATACCACAAGATGGACTCGATAATGCTGCAGTCCAAAAGACCTTATACGGCGGTAAACCGTTCGGGCACTTAGAAGATGCCCTTGTCTCCTAACCACACATCAGCCATATTTTGAGTTTTCGAAAATTTGTCTTTAAAGGCCACAAGTTTTAGACGTCGATCTTGATCTTCATTTGTGCCCCTTCGACGGCCGGTGCTTTCGCTTCTCCGATTTTAGGTAATATCAAACCACGCTTGATAACACCTCATAGCGCTAGTTGGATTTCTGTTCTTGTGGTTACCGATTTCTCGAAATGAAAAACCCGCCTCCTCTAATTCAATAATTCGACCTCTTTCAAATTCACATAGCTGGCGATACTCTAGGCATTTTAACATTACTAAACATAGATTTTGGATGCCATCAAATTAGTAAATTTAAAAAAATGCATTTAACATTATCTGAATTTTAGGCTTAAGTTAATTGAAAATGGGATGATATTTACCTAATACGTCTTTTCACTGTCAGCAACATATAATGGCGGGGATTAATTTCCTTGTACATCGGTTGTTGACATTCCCTCTCAATAAAGTGAGGTTTGAAAATGAAAAGAAAACTATTAGACGAAAAGCTGCATGTAATGGTTATCCAACAGATATTATAGATAAATTACTTAGGAAGAAACGGCTTCGGTTACGAATGAAACAAGTGTCAACTTTTCGAAATGAGTCACAAGAACAAAACTTTGTGTCGGTTTCGAACATACGTTATACTAGGGGCTTTAAGAAAGTTTTTAAAGAACTTGGTATGAAGGCAGTATATAGAACAAGTACAACACTACAGAAATTGTTGGGCAATCCTAAAGATAAACTTGCTGATTTCGAGAAGTCCGGTATTTATGAAATCAAATGTAATGATTGTGATTTAAAGTATTATGGACAGACATGCAGATCTCTCAGTACCCGTTTCAAAGAGCATATTGCCCATTTGAAATACGGACGAGCAGATCGATCTAGCGTTGCACATCATATTTTAAAACACAACCACTCTGTAGATTTATCTTCTTTAAAATTGGAACTGGACTCTTACGAAAGCATTATGATTTATGAAAATAATAAACTAATGAATTCAGATAAGGGTCATATTCCATACAGTTCATTGTATAGTTTACTTTCTAAGAATCCATAAAATAAGTATTAAAAATGTCATTACTTAATAATGTAGCGTAAAAGTAGGTAGGTAATTAAGGATTATCCTAATTTACATATTTGCATAATATAAAATCTACTTATCTTTGAAATCTGTTATTTAGCATTCAGGTACTTAGGATTTACCCCTTGTACTAATTACTTAAGTAAAGTTTAGTGGTAGGTATAAATAGAGAAAATGTAATTTCCATTTAGTTTGGGTTTACTCCTTGAAGATGACAACTTAGAGTTGTTGAAACGGTGATGAGTGTTTAAAATAAAGGTTTGGTATTAAGGTGCAAAACTGTGTTTTTACATTTGTGACACACCAAAGGTTCCACAGCTTTTCCATTCCTTTATTTATCTTTGACTATTATTTTCAATTGTGTTATACACAACATACAAAAAGCCTAACCATTTTCAAAATTTAAACACCATGTAATAATTGTGACAGATACATTAATTACATTTTTACATTTACAATATTAATTAATATAATTACCAATGCAGGCCTGAATATACGAAACAGTTAAATATTACCCATTTTTCCGCGACTAGAACTCACATTATTCACGAAAGTTATTATAAACTCGTAATATATCGGAGCAGAGGTGCTATAATTATTCCCTCTCAAATAATTCTGGAAACAAATTGCATTTGTCCAGTTGAATTGAATAATATATAAATATTTGAGTTTGTTAATTTATTTTTCTGCAAGTTTGGGTTTCAAGTGTCAATAGCATTAAATGCATACCCGAATTTTAGCCAAAATATCTATATTCAATTCAGATTTATTTGAAATATTAAAATTTGTATAATACCAACATTGTTTTAAATACTTATTCGTACATTTCGGCAGTTTTGAAATAAAACATGCATGTGCTCCGAATAAAAATTGCAAATTAGGTTATTAGATTAGTTATTAGATAAAAGAATAGGGCTGATATTTCGTTTACCACTCAGGCAATGGAAAGTATTAAGAAAAAAACGAATTGAATTACATACTTTATTTTATAATAATAAGTAGTATGATATAAAAATTTAATAAATCTTTAGAGCGTTGATATGCTGGGAAATACTGATCCAAATCCACACGCAACTAGAATCATCTATTATGTGACGTACATTGTTCTGTATAGTCTGTTCTAAGATTAAAAAGTCACATATAACAAAAATTAAGGCCTTGTAATAGTCTAGGACAGGGTTCGGCAACATATGACCCTCGGGTCACCAAATGCCCCATTTAATAATTTCAAGAGACCCAATTTAGTTCGAAACTTAAAGTATAATCTGCATACTAGGCTTCTGCAACCAACAGCACAGCATTATACTAATTTGGGTTGCTTATCTCTAAAATATAAAGTAATATAATGATCCAAAAGTTTCTTTAATACTCACATTTTGGTTGATTTTGACCCGTGGCCCAAATAAGAGTGCCGATCAAGGACGTTCAGACCCTGCCGATGATACTTATTACTAGCTCACTTTCCCCAAACTCTTTACACCGGAATTCTTTTTCTACATTTTTTGAATTCGTCAAAATGACGAAATGGTGACGACCACCAATTTTTGACATTTTTAATTTGGAAACAAAACAAAAGCACTACATAAAAAGAAAAAGTAATTATAATATAGTTTTTCTTATAAAAATTCTTTCCATTTATCTCTATCACTCAAAAATGCTGTGAACTTTAACACACCTGGATAGAGAATGAGGGAAAATTGGAAACGTATGCCCAGTTTGGCTAAAACCGTAGATTAGATTCTAATTAACTAGCATTGTAAGAGGTTTACTTTGTGCGGAATCGACTGGAAGTGTCACCATCGGAAATATGTGGCATAATAAAGGCATTGTATATCTTTGGAAGAGCTTACTAGATGGCTAACTGAATTGTTATCTAATCGTCCGTGAACATTTAGATAAACATTTATATTGTTATGAAACGAGCTGAATCATATCTGAATAGACAATAAGAGATTGAAAAAAGCAGTCATTGATTTTTAAACTTAGCAGTGAACACGAAGTCAGTGTTTTTTTTTTGAATAAAAGCTATTTTTTCGGGAAATTAAAGTTTTAATTCTCATCACAGTCTCCTTTTAACTCAACTCATTTAGGTGTTCCAGCTCCTTCCAAATTTTTGTCCTCCAAATAATAGGTTTTATCAGGACCCTCAAAATAGGTTTTTCAATGATGACCACTTCCCAAATCTCTTACCGCCTCGACATTTCTTCTAATATGGAAATGGTAAATAGTCACACGGTGCTAAATCTGGAGAATATGCGGGATGAAGTAGCCCAATTAATATATTTTTGTCATAGTGACTTCACACGTCATGATAACACAATACTGTTTTCTTGGCCAAATACGATTATTTCTACTTCAGGTCAACATCGAATCTATCCAAAAGGTTTGAATAATATTCGTCGGTGATTGTTTTATACTTTTTAAGCTATTCGATGTGAATAACACAGCATGCATTCCAAACAACTCTAGCCACGAACTTGTTGGCCGACATTATTGCATTTAAACTTACTTTAAATCCAAAATCGTCTTCAAACTGCACTCAAATCATTTCGTAATTTTATAGGCCTAGTTTAAAAAATTCAATAAAATCAATTTTGTTCTCTGGTGTGGTATTATTGCTCTTCAGTTATTTTGATATATATTTGAAACAAAACTGCAGCACACAAAACCCTAAACCATATCTTTTTACCAACTTCTAAAAAGGAGGAGGTTCTCAATACCTTATAACTCCGTCATTTATAATCCATTTGGATAATTCTTGTTTTGTTTTAAAGAGTATATTTCCAGATTGGTCCCATAATTTCTTCATTGACATGACATATACGGTTTTTGAGAAAATCGGAAATTTACAATCAAAATTGGCGAATGCGACAGTATTTCCTGAACATAATTATACAAACTCGAAATCCAGGATAAAGTGAACTTAAAATGGATTGGAATTAAATAAAAAACATGTATTTTACACACCAATATAAGGAGCTTCATAAATTAAAAAAATACTGTTAATTGTTTTTAAAAACGTTGTTTATTCTGTAATATACTAGGCATGCCAGTTTACCACCAATCTAAAGATAATTTCCGAACATCCATTAGTGAAATAAATCATTAGGGAGTAGCTAATGGCAGTGAGAACTGCAAAATAACATTATACAAATAAAATACTACAAGAACTTAACGGTAGGGGATAAAAAGTGTATGCCGAATTCTATATGAAATGTAATGAAGCGACTGTCACGCAATAGTTAAATTATTATTATTAGATTAATACAGAAAATAGCGCTTTAAGAGTAACAAATGCAACACTAAAATATTTTTAAATTAAAAACGACATTGAGAAACATTTTTAATATTTTTTTTCAACCAGACTTTTTTATAGCTACGCTGATTTGAGCACAAACTTCACAAATTGCCAAGTACTTGAAGACCAAATCACCAAAGAATACTCGCCGCTGAAACCCCACCGGAAACACAAACAAGGCTGGCATAAAATCTACTTTAATTACCTCTGTTTGGATCCCAGACTCAGCGGAAATATCCGGGAGTTGCAGCTAACTGAGAGCACCTTTTGGAACGACTTCTACACAGCTATTTTTTATGTAGACAAAGGTACGAAAGCGAGGCCGTACCATCACCTGCACCAAGCTTCCAAACTTTTCAAACAACAGAAACAAAGTGCCAACAAGAAACTAATGAAAATTTTCGATATATGGAACGACAACAGAGGCGTAGTTTGTCTATACACTTTCCACAATTCAGCACCAGCTGAAGCTCACACTCGAGAGACAGCTGTGATAAAGGCCTTGGAATTGTGGAATTTAACGAATGCCAAACAAGGGGTATTTTATGGGAAAGCCAAAAGTTGGTCTGATGAGCAGAAGAGATTGTTCGAATAAACGAACACAAAAATTACATAAAAAAACGACAATTTGAAAAATCCAAAATTTGTGAACATGCTTGGGACCTTGGTCATAAAATACAGTTTCAAAATTCAGTTATATTACACAAAGAAGAACACAACACCAAAAGAAAACTAAAAGAGTCTGCTTTAATTTTGTTAAATGAAAACGATTGTATCGCTACTACCTCCGTAGAATTCAGTCGTTCCTGGTTGCCGATGATTAAGGAAGAAATTGCTAATGGTCATGTCCTTGTGAACAACCCTATATCGGGATACTTCATAAGGTTTTTCCTAGGTTTTCCCTTATGATTTTAATGGGATCACTGAATCAACAAAGTTCTTTGGTAGCATTTTTAACGAATGCACTATCTTATAACAAAGTCGCACCTAGGAGCGCCACATAAAATTCTGAAGATCTCCCTTTCAAATTCTTCCAATTTGAAAGGAACTTTATGATTATATGATCTTTAGAAGTTTCTGTGCTACCCTGTATATTGCAAATAAAATTCTCTTAGTTACGTCAGAAATCAAATAATACACATTGTCAAATATTTTAATTGTGCCTTTTTTTATCCATAGTTTCTTAACCAACAGACAACGGGGTCTGACCTAGACTCCGAAACGTTTGGAATATACAGCAATTTTCTTTAAACTGTGGTGTTATTTCCCAAGAAGTACTTAGACATGGTTTAATTCAATCTTAAAAATTTCTTATTATTTATTAATGACGTGTAAACACAAAGTTTTGGCACAAAGGTTGGCATACATTTCTTCTACCTACTGACGATTTGTCTCTTATTTTTTGTACTACCCTATCGTATGTCATTCTGCTTATGTGTCCCACTCTCTTCTGATTTTCGTTATTCATTTGTTTATTCTTTCGACCGTGCATGAAATCCTAACTTCAACACTTCTCACCTGATCCCTTAGCGATATTCGTCATGATTAATCCTAGTATTCTCATTCAATGGCAGTACTCTAAGTCATCATGCTCCCTATATTTATACTGTCGATATGCATTCTCATTGGCTGATGACTTCGCTCTTCGCTCTTTGCATCCTCTGTTTTTCAGCACAATCGACGATACTCTATTGAGATTCATTGTTTCTGTATGCCAGTTGTCTGTAAATCCTGGAGTAGAAAGTAGCCAGATTCCAAAACTTAGGCATCTTTGAACTAGGGCCATATGTGCGGGATTTCACACCGCGTTTCGCCAGGAAAAAAACGCAAAAAAATAAACTTTACTATTACAAATTTCCCGCCCCAGGGTCAGTGTCGGGCGCATTTTTCACGCAGTCTTGAGTGGCCACACTAGTGGAAACGAACCCGATATTAATTTCTAGTTCACTATTTCGAATGCTAAAAGATTTATAAACTAGTGTGCAGAAATTTCCGTTCTTTACATTAGGCATATAGTTAATAAAAGTCAGTAGTTGAAAAGAGATTTCTGGATAGTTGTTTCCACATAGAAGGCACACGAATGACTGTATCCAGCATGTGTGGCCAAGGTAAAGCTGGATTCCAGGCGCGTGTAAAACGTGTTCGTGTGACCTATTATGTGGAAATTCGAAAAAACCTAGAAAACGTGGCGTAAAATCCCGCCCGTGTTGCCGTAGCCTGACAGTGTTTGTTCGGCGACCTCTGACTTATCTGTCTATGCTATCTGCTACTCTGTATTCGCATAAACGGGTGTGGTACCGATGTATACTTCACCACAACTGCAGAGAATTCGGTATATCCTCGAAGTTGTTAGGGGGCCCCAGCATCCTCGACCGACCTTGAGGATTGTTGTATGGTATTCCTAGATTTGTATATTGTTGACATGTTGCGTTTTTTCAGAATATTCCTTATTCTGTGGCTTACTATATTCAGGCGGATCCAGACACGTGTTTCCTGCTACCCTGTACTAAATTTACCTAAATATAATTTTAAACCCGGATTTCTTGAACTGTTACATTGAAAATAGTCGTTCTGAAATTTAAACCCTTAAGCGGGGTCCAGATCTATAAAAATTTGCGCCGAATGGCAAATTCAACGTAATTTTTTGTGTATGCGGGAGAATTTGTGTCAATGTGGACGTTTTGACGCACGCAAGAATTTATTCGACAGCCAACGCACGCTATCCATACAGAGTCGGTTTTTCGACGAACATCAAAGGATTTGCGCCGCATTCAGTTATTGATGTGGACGCGTTTGCAAATTCTGCCATACGAAATTTCTGAATTTGTTAACTAACCTCAGTTTCACCTGACATTTGACATGTTGTGTTTTTAAACAAATTTGTGATGTCAGATATTAGGAGAACATGTGCAGCTTTTATTGTTTTGTATGACCATATTAAACAGAAAAAAACAAAGATCAAGAAGACGCGATGCTGCTTCCAATGAAATGCGTTCAACATGTTGTTCATTGGCAGCTTAAATCCACCAAGTGAAATAGCCTCTTACCGTCTCTATTGCCCTCTCTGCGTTGCCACAATTTTGTGCATGGCAGGCTATCTCCAGAAGTTACATGCTCTAAGGTTATGAATGAACATTGCACGTTATCTCCAGAAATATATAGTCGACAGGAATTTAACAATGACCAAAGTCATTTTTCTGCTTTCTTGAATTAATACCGGCGCCATCTAGTGACGGAAGGTAATACAAATACAACAATATTAATTCAGGAATACAACTTTTTGAACTTCTACATGTTAAGCTTTTAAACACAGTATATTTCAATTATTATTCAGAAGTCTTAATGTAAAATGTTTACTTTGTAATATGAAGCTAGTCAGTACAAAACTTTAATGCTATTATTTCTGACTTGTGACGTATGTCAAGTCTTTAATTTTAATGTGTGCTGATTCTCTCGAAAATCCTAGATGTCGGTGTTACATCTCGCGTCTTCAAATTTAACGAAATGTTTCAAATACATAAAGAAGTGTTCGAGAGGACATTCAATTGTGGGAAGCGCAACTGATGAAGGTTCCCTTACCAGAAACAATGTATATTATATATGATATATAATGTATATTGTCTTGCGTACAAAGGAATGACACCTCGAAGAGAGTATTCAATATCTCTGACAGGTGAAGTAACCTGAAAAATTTTATCGTGACATTCTGTCCTAGGAGTTAAGGGAGAACAGCAATTACACGGAACGGCTCCAGATTCGGAACCTCTGTGTGCTGATTCTCTCGAAAATCCTAGATGTCGGTCTTAAATCTCGCGTATTCAAATTTAATGAAATGTTTCAAATACATACAGAAGTGTTCGAGAGGACATTCAATTGTGGGAAGCGCAACTGATGAAAGTTCCCTGACCAGAAACAATGTATATTATATATGATATATATTATATATTGTCTTGCGTACAAAGGAATGACACCTCGAAGAGAGTATTCAGGTTTTTATATTAATTGAATGTTATATTAGTTTATTTCGTATATATTATTGATTTTCTATAAAAGAAGAGAGTGTTAATATATTGCCTGGCCCCTGTTTCTTACACAGAGGACTAAATGTTATGGGTTTTTCAAGAGCAATGTAGTGTGTGGTATCGGTCGTGGTGTCAGTCTATAAAAGAAGAAACTGTTCATATATAACCTGGTCCCTGTTTCTTACACAGTGAACTAAATTGTATGGGTATTTCAAGATCAATGTAGTGTGTGTTGTCGATCGTGGTGTCAGTCATGGTGTCGGTCAAGGTGTCAGTCGTGATGTCGGGCCGAACGTGTCGAAACAAATGAAATTTAAAGTTATGCATTTTATTCCCTTGCATATTTGTAAGTGTTGAGCCCTGTTAAGAAGTGTCGCTTCAACAAGAATGTCTTGTTGAGCTCAAATGCTTCCAGAACCGAATACCATCAATAAACCTTGAATTCTGCATTTTAATTAAATTATTCCTCATTCCGTTTACGTCCCATAAAACATTCTAAAAAACCACTCGGTTCAAAAAAAGTCTGCTTCCAGACAGACAATATTTTTCGTTAATCCAGCACACTGCACACTGCGTGACCTCCGTCAGCTCGATTTGTAGATTTTCCAGCTTCCACTTTGGTGAACTGACAAACCTCGCAAAATAACGCCGAACCGAATGCGGCCGGTTAGTCGGCGTGGCATGGTCGGGGGGAAATTAACTGGTACTTTAGATATGCAATTATCTGGGGTGGCAGACCTGATACGCGACGCAAATTCACCTCACGGCTATGTATCTTTTAAAGCCACTGATGATGGATGATGGTAGGACGGAACGAGGGGTAACAAGTCGAGGGTATTAATAACTGGATCAGAATTCAAATGTCAAGAAAAGGTCTCGAGCATTACTGTGAGCTTTTTGGGGTGTAAAACTTAAAGCGGGTATTAAAATTCGATACTCGTTTGACGGTGGATAAACCGCTCGTCTGGGATGTTGTAATATACGAAGTTTCAGTTCTCTTTCAGAGCATACAGGCCTACCGTCAAAGGGAAGCAAACTGAATAATTTGCAGGGAAAATTTTGTTACTAGTGTTCTTTTAAAACATAATTGAAACCCTAGTTAGATTGAGACTTCTCTGATTCAAATTATTCTTATTCTTTGTCAATAGTTAGTTTCTTTAACTCATCTAATTAGGTTCTAATGGCGACAAATGCAGAGATATTATAAACTTACAGAGAAAATTTGTTCATGACTGCCTAAGTTCCTGTCTGTACCCTACTATTATCAAAATTTCAGGAAAAAATATGAAGAACAACTATTTTTTCAAAAAGAATGAACTAGTGATTCAGTGGCAGTATGTGAATGATATATTGACTATTTGGAGATAAACTTAAGTCATCTAATCATAATGAATCTTTGCCCTCAGTTAGTTACTGTAAACTAATTAAAATAGCTATGAAACAAAACTGGAATGTGATTCTTTCAATGGGTAATTCTAACTTAGCAACGGATAAACTAATTGAGACTACTACTAAATGCATAAACCTAGCAACACTAAAATCCAAAAATAACGGTAAGAAATCCAAAATGGTTCTTAGGAAGAAATGGATAACTTCTGCTATAATGACTTCATGTAAAACTAATGAAATACTTTACTATATATGGAAATCTGATCGAAATGAGCAAGCCAAAACTGAGTACAAAGATTATGTAAAAAGTCTATAGACAAAATTATAATCACAGCAAAATTGAATTATGAATCTCATCAGACTAGACGAAAAAGTAACGATTCTAGGAAGCTATGGAAAATAATAAATACCAAAATAGGAAAAAAGCGAGAAAACAGAACAATATTGATTATTATGTTTTTGTTGAAAATAAGAAAAGAAGAAGAATTCATCATCCTCCAAACTCTAGATTTAAACTACCACCACATGACAATAAAACAACGACATAAAACATTTGAAATTTAGAAATGGTGGGATAGATGAAATTCATGCGGAAGGAATCAAAAGTCACTCCTGCTTTCACAATCTACATGGCTCATTGTATTAAAAAATGTTGAAATAATACCTACGTATAAGAGTGACTATAAACCCTTAACAACAAACTACAGACCAATATCTCAAAATTTCTAATATTTAACAAAATTATTATTTTATTATGATCTGTTTGGAAAAATGAAAATCTTATCGAAAAAGCAATCTGGCTTTATTAAAAATAAAGAAACAACTGATGCAGTTGATGTGGTCACAAATCTGATTCTAGAAAAAATGGATAATAGTTTACCAATAACTACAGCGACCTAGCAAAAGCTTTTGATACAGTAATTCAGAAAATCCTACTTGCAAAACTAAGCAGCTGTTGAATCAGAGGTATAACGAATAAATTTTTAGTAAGTTATCTTGGAAACAGGCTGCAACTAGTAAAAATTAAAAACACAGTGAGTAACTTTATCCCCGTAGTACCGGTGTTCCTCAGGGAACAATACTTGGACCTCTGTTGTTTATATCGCATGTGAATGACTTTCTGGAATATATGACTGATGACACGATTTTGTCTTATGCTGATGATACTGTGATAATAACTTATGACAAAACTTGGCAAGGTGTAGAATTAAAAATGAATCACTGTCTGAATCAAATATCGGAATGGGTAGCCTTAAATAAATTATCCCTGAATATGGATAAAACAGTTTATATGCTTTTCGATAATCAATGCGACAGTTTACCACATTCTATTGATATTCATATAAACTGATAGAACTTACGGAAGTTGAATGTGTTCAAATATTTAGGTATCATTTTTGATTTTTGATCTGTTATAAAAAAACTAAATATTTGGTATTTATTTTCTACAGAATGTCTATAATATACAGACACTGAAGCATTGAGAATGGTTCCTCTGTTCCATAGTATAATCAACTATGGGAATGGAGCATACGGAGGAGCTTACTTATGACAATAATCTTAACTTGCTGCAACAACTACCCGCTTAATTTACATCAAATTTTCTCGCTACAATCTCTATTGTATCACTATAGAGAATTAAGTAATAGATAGATTACATCCAATACCAAAACCAGATGTATAAGTCTACAGTTGCCGAAAATGAAAAAGAGAAGTAGCGAGACAAGAAGTCTAGTCATGGCCATTAAATTGTTTAATGAACTCCCAAATGAATTCAAAACACAGGGAAAACCACAGAAAAATGGAATTAAAACAATGGATTCTAAATAAGGTTTCATAATTTTAATGATTTTTCCTTCAGTAAATATCAAACAAGAGTATTAAGAATATAAATATAAAGAAACATAATTAAGACAAATATTAGAGTAAATTTGTATACTTATTTTATTTTTCTATAATTTCCTATATTTATTTATTAGTTTTAGCTTTTTAAGATTATTTAGCAATTATATCCCAGTCCTAGCACAGGCAACTAGATTTCCTCTGTAGGTGCAATACATTATGATTATAATTATTTTTTTTTGTATTAGCATATTACTGGTTCACAATAAATAAAATAAGAAATTTGAATTAATTACCGACATCAACAACAAGAACCAACTGTACAATTCACATCAGAAACTGAATAACAAACTACTTCTTTAAATTTTAATAAGACTAACACAATGGTCATTTGAAACAGAAGGTTTAAGGAACCCAAATTACACTAATGATATCCCAGCTTTATCTCTAATCATCCAAATACAGATACCCTGAAGTCCCACTATTCAGATATCAGGTTGAATTTAGAAAGTGATTAATTGTTTCAAAGGTAACTTATTGAAATTACCCCAAAAGAAAAGGTAGGTGATAAGTGGTGCAATTCCTTCTCTTCATTTAGTATAACAAACAACTTTTTAGACCCCTTCTCATCAAAAATGCAACATGAGAATGCATAGAGCCTGAAGAAAAGAGCTTACAATAGAAAAATTGTAAGTACTTATTTATTTTACAGGTACTTTTGAGGTTTTATACACTTTCAAATTGATTAAAAATGGCACTTGTGGTTGTATATTTCTTGCCAATATGCATTTTGATTGAATTATATTATTCGGGAATTGTGGCTGCCTTTACTGCATTTAAGTTACAGACAGAAAAAAATGGGGTATATTCCACAATTAGGATGTCACATTCTTAGGTAAACAACTTTGTGAAAGCGGTCACTGAAACTGAATGCATTGAATTAGACCGCATATCCAATCATTTTAATGGCGAATCAATAAAATTAACCAAAAATTATTTAAAGAACCTAATGAATATGGAAGAAAGTGTAAATTAAGTACGGATCTCAAGCATTTATTCTTTATTCAATCGTTCTTAATATTAAAGAAAAAACTAAATTGATTCGGTCAATACTTGGTTGAAATTCATTATATTAATTAACTGATAACATTGCAACCGAAATTTCCACAATTTACGCTTTTTTAAACTGTCCGACGTGTTTCCACTAATGTCTTTGTCAAGGGACTAGACTAACTGGGTATTTCTTAAAATTACCAGGTATCTTTAAGTTTATTAATCTCCAATGATTCTAAAAGGTTTAATTTATTGCCTTTATTTTCTGAATGTAATAATTTAAAATTTTCGTCATAAAGATGATTTGCTGTTACTAAATGTTCAGCATAATGAGAATCTGTTTTTTTTTATTAATCAAAGAATTACGGTGCTCATAGATACGGTTTTGAATGCAACGTTGCTTTTTTTAAACTTGGCTTGCCAAAATAGATTATACTATTATATGAATCATTATTGGTTTTCCTCTCTGGCTAGTTTTGAAATGAAGACCCTATATAATATATTTTAAATCTTAAAGAAATACTTTTATTATACGATAATAATAAACAAAGAACAACAAAGTCTAAAACTGAGAATCTTCAAATATATTGTATGAAAACTGTATCACAAAGCCCCCAAAGGTTAAGGCACATTTCTTCCAACAGTCCATATTTCAATTAATATAATAATTATATTTAATTTTCATTACTTGATCCCAGTTTATAATAAATTAGTATACGTTATAATTTGAAACGCTAAATTATTATTATACAAACTCGGTTCTTACAATTCTGATACTGTAAACGTTCGTTTTCCCTTAGGGCTGTGCGGAATTTAAAGCGCCACATAAGAAATTCGCATTAAATTTTTCCAGATAATAATTAATATTCCACCCACATTTTGACATGGTGCAGTTACCGCTTTCCAGGGTCGGTTTTAGCCTCGAGCCATAAAAGTAAAATGGTTCATTACAGGGGTGAATTCCATTTAATATATAATCATTTATCATCATTTAGAGCGAAAGATATATAAAGTTTGATGGTTTGGGAAAATCGGCAGAGGGGCTGCAGCCGAATGGAAATTTGACGAATCAATATTACCTAAAACTGTTTATATTTTATAATTTAATATTAACGTCTACAAAGGCAAATGTATTGATTGATTTTTTTTATTTGAAATTCCATTCAACCAGAAAGGGTTGAGTGATCATTTTAAGATAAATTACAGAATGTTTTCTAAAAGATAGTTGTGGCATCTCTGATTTGTATTTTTTGGGGAATTTCTTGAAAGTATGTATATTTCAAATAGGCCAAACGTTTCAAGGTCTAAATCAGACCCCGTTTTCAATGGTAATAACTTAGCACAAATGGCAAATGCACTCTTATAACAAAATCGTACCTAGGAGCGACACATGAAATTCTGAAGATAATTCTTTCAGATTATTCCAATTTGAAAAAGCTTTGGGTTTCACATGATCCTTAGAATTTTTAGTGCTAATCTGTATATATCAAATTTGCAGTAAATTCACTTAGCTATATCAGTTTTATTGTTAAACATTTAATGTCAATGATCTGCATTTTGTTTATTTTTTTTAATGAGTAGAAGGCTTTGAAATGCCCCTATTATTCTTGTAATATTTTGGACAGCAACTTCTAGTTCGGGTGTTGGTATTTACTGGTGCTGTGTAGTACAAAAACTTCTTTTTTCGAAAGTTCCAGATGTACGTAGCCTTTGATGAAGGCTGGTAAACGTTCAATAAAATATTAAATTCAGTTATATATACTATATACATCGAGAATTCAATCAATTGAGGAGAGCATTCAAAGAATTGAATAATATCGAAAAGTTAGTATCGTAATTTCTTTGACAGTTTATAGTAAACCTACTAATTTTTTCGTTCTTTTATTAGATTATTTTTCTAAAATAAATTTCGTCGTCCCGCCACTTGATGATTTACATTTTATGTAATAATTTCAAATCGTTAAGCTTTATGAAAAGACAATACAAGAGATAAAAAAAGTTTCTAAATAAATCCGGCTATCCAAATTTATTTTTTAATGAATGAAAATTATCTAAAGTTTTCTTTTATTATTTTTTATATACAGCTAAAGTTTTTGATTCGAGCGTACGTTTGGTAAGACACTAATTTTTACAAAATATACTTTAAATGTTTCACACAAAAAAAGTTAATTAGATCTGTGAACTGCATCGCATTATTGTAATATATCCATCTACGAAGAAAATCTGGTTTTGATATTTTTTTATAAATCTCATCAAAATTGGCTTTTGGCCAAATTTCTTGTATGATGTTGTTTTTTTATATATAAGCTTTTATGTCCATCAAGATCTAAATTCCTCCATTCATAATACATGAGAGATGCTTCCATATATCTTTTTCAGACTGTACATAAAGTCCGAAAACAAATTTATAGGTTCATTTTGATTTTCTTTACAATTATACCAATGAAATGCTTAATACGTAAAAAGTTGAATCACATTTTTCTAAATACTCAGGTTATAACTTCATTTACGTTTGTACTGTTGGAGAATTAGTGAATATAATAAAAGTAATAAATACGCGAAGAAGAGAGTACCTCATTTTTTAAGCCACCCCCTGTATATGCTTCTGGGTATTGATCACCTAATATAACTTACTGTCTATCATTTTCAAAAACTATAATTCAACCCCATACAATATTGTAACCCCCTAATAATTCACCCTGTATAAGTATAAATTCTCTCCACCCTAATTACGGCTTCTTATATTGTTTGAATCACCCTGTGTACTTATAATTTTTCATATTTTTTTAAATGCCCTGCATAACTATAGTTTTACACTACTCTTTGTTTAAAGCACCCGCGGCTAACATTTTTGAACACATATTTATATAAGTATAATTATACTCTGCCCTATAATTCAAATATCCTAACTGCTTTAGCTAATATAACAAATTTGTTATTTACCCTGTATACCGTTCATTCTACTCCACCCTTATTTCAACCACTTATACTACGTATGTTCCACAATATATAATATACTTGCACCACTCTGTATAATTATAATTCTACTCCACCCTTATTTCAACCACGCAACTACTATGTGCCAACCAGTACAACATTTTTTAAACCACCCTGTATTACTATAATTGCATTACACCTTATATTTCAAACATCCTTTATATGCAACGACTTATATAGCACCTAATATCACAATATATTTAAATGATTTTTTGGACCCACCTGTAAAACTGTGAGTTTCAACCCCACACATGGCTTGCTGCTCGAATTTCGATATACAGACACCTACCCTAGTGTTGCAATCTGACAAGTGACAGCTCTATCGTAAAGTTTGACATCTCGGCCAAAATATGGAATTAAAACGTGAACATTTTCGGGCGATTATGTTTTACAACTTTCGACGTGGATTAAGTCAGCAAGAGTGCATGGATGAACTTAATTTAATTTTTGGCGATGAAACTCCATCAAGGACCACTGTTTATCGATGGTATGGTGAATTCAATCGAGGTCGTAGTTCACTCCAAGACGAATTTCGTGAAGGTCGTCCAAAACAGTTGTTGTTCCGGAAACCATTGAAGCTGTGCGCGAACTGATATTGCACGATCGTCATGTGACCTATCGTGAAATTGTGTCAACCTTACCCATTAGTGGGACCAGCATACATTAAATATTGCATAAACATTTGAATGTCAAAAAATTTGTTCGCGTTGGATCCCACACAATTTGTCAATTGGTGGTGCTTCAAAACACGTTTATGACATAGTGACAGGTGACGAATCGTAGATTTACGCGTATGAGCCCGAAAGCCAACAGCAGTCGACTGAATGGGTGTTTCAAGATGAGCCGAATCCAACAAAAGTTGTTCGCGCACGAAGCACATCCAAGCAAATGATCGCCTGTTTTTTCGGAAAAACTGGACCTGTCGCAACCGTACCACTAGAACAACGCAGAACAGTCAATTCTGAGTGGTACACAACCATTTTTTTGCCACTTGTCTTCCAAGAAATGAGGAAAGCCAACCGCCGAAGATGGATCACTCTTCACCACGATAATGCGAGCTCTCACACATCGGCTCAAACAACTGCATTTTTGACCACTCAAAACATCGATTTGATGAGTCATCCGCCGTATAGTCCTGACTTGTCACCAAATGACTTCTTTTTATTCCCGTACGTAAAAAACAACCTGAGAGGTCAACATTTTTCGACACCTGAAGAAGCGGTTGCTGCGTTCAGAATGCATGTTTTGGAGATACCTCAATCAGAGTGGAAAAAGTGTTTCGACAATTGGTTCAAACGCATGTAAAAGTGTATAGATCTTCATGGGGAATGTTTTGAAAAACAATACAGCGATTTTCGATGATTAATATTTGTTTTTGTTCTCTAATCCCGAAATATAAAAGGCAGCCCTCGTAAAAAGGTCGCCGGCAGAACAAATTTTCCTTTCTAAAAACTAATTGAATATTTTTGCCATCTCACGCAATGCAGTTTGAATCATCAAAACGGTTTAAGCTGTCAAATTGATAATCCAAGTATTCCATTCATTTAACATTTGGTGAATGCGCCGGTAACAAATTTAACCTACAATACTTTGTTCGTCGATATTAATCTGAAAGCCTTTATACGAAATTGCAGGCTGTTGTTTAGCGGTTAGACATTAATTATTTTTGCGTTTTAAAAACAGGTCGTAATTTGATTTTGTCGTTACAGAAATGCGGAAAAGACAGCAATTTCCTCGAATTAAATATAAAATCGATTCGCCATTAAATTAAGGGAAAACTCTCTCACCTGTTCGCGAGCCGGCTTAATATTAAAATATCCACTCGGCCAGCCAGCCGAGCAGTCATTTCAGATCTCTAATCGAAAATTTCACCACGATTTGATTTACGTAGAATCGTGTGGGGCATAATCAGTCTATTTCCGATATTGCGGGGTTCGTTGCTACCCTGAGATTTCGTCTCGATAAATCTCCGCCAAATCGCACACACACAAACACAGAAAAATGTCCTCGATTCCCACTTCAATTTGAGCTCATCTACTTTGGTGTGAGAGAGGAAACTTTCGCTTAAGTTGACAGAAAGAATAACCTTTGCGAGGAAAACAAGCCGTATTCTTCTTCCCATCGTTTGGAACTTTCATTAGCTTTTTCTCTCAGAGAAAGTGCAAAGATCAATAGAAAGAGATAATGCCTTGTGTATTCAGTAAATGAAAATTATTTACTAAGCCTGTTTTCTCTTCTTTTGAACTGGTGCAAAAAGAAGATGTAGATACTTTAAACTGTATTTAGGTATTTTCAATGACGTACGACGTCTTGACGCGGCTTGATGGCCCGGCCCCCTTTATTTCCACTGGTCAATCAGAACACACCATTTCCCGACACTAAGCCTACTTCAATGAAGATGTCTGGCGCAGTTGCAGATGAAACGTTAGGAAGAAATTCCAATCGATCTGTGCTATCCAATCCGAAAAGATCTTTTCACCGTTTGTAATGCGCAGGTGCGATCGATATGTTAAAAAGGCGGGAATATAAAAGTTTCGGGCACTTTTCACAGATATGCATAGTGAAATAGTATCATTACCCACCGTGATTACCCTTATTATCAATGATATTAACTGAAATATTAATTGGTGGCGCTATATTAAGTTAATGGTAGTTAGTGTTATTTTCGTCCACAAGGCGAAATTAAAGCTGATCTATTTGACAGGTTAGGACAAAAATGATTTGAAGACGCGAGTTGTAAAGACCGACATCTAGGATTTTCGGAAAAAAGAATGACACCTCGAAGAGAGTAATCAATATCTCTAACAGGTGAAGTTAACCTGAAAATTTCATAGTGACATTCTAACCTAGAAATTACGGGTAACAGCAATTACATGGAACGGCTCCAGATTCGGAACCTCTATGTGCTAGTTAGAGCATGTACATCTGAAAGTGGCATGTAAGCATTGTTATTGTTAAGTGGTAAAATAGTCAATGTAGTAGATCAGTATTGATTTTTCGGACGCGTTGTAGCAACTTTCATATTAAATATTCTGTTTTTAATGTGAATTTAATTATTTGAATAAGATATTATTATCACAACCTTCCCGAAGGTGTTGTGTAAAAAATTGTCAGACAGCGGACAATAAAGAATGTATTAAATATTTAAATTCTTCCAGTGTTTTCTTTAATATTCCTGAACTTGATTGAAACCGCAAATGACGAAAACTACTAGGTTGCAAAGAACAATTTTCCAATTATTATTATTATTCGAATATTTTGCCAGGAGTAGTTCGAGCCAAAAATTTGGGGTTGTCATTCATTTGTCAAAAAAATATTTCGAATACCGATATTTGATTACATATTTATTTTCTTTTTATTTCAATAGATTTGTCAATATGTGTGAACAATTTTAATCATTACTTCTACTTCTCCGATTTCTCCACAACTCTGTTTCTTATAAAAATATACTTTTTACAATTTCATAAAATAGGGCTGAATTTCGACCAATGGGCGACCACTAGTATTTCGTAAGAAGCTTTCGCTTTCTCAAATGACCGCCGCTCGTTTTAAACTTATAATCAGTATTTAAAATTGGAACACAACTATAAGAGGAATCACGTAAAATAATAAGTACAAAATGTAACAAAAAAATAGCCGAATGGATAATCTTCTGCTTTGGTAACTCGGTTAAAACACATTATGTAGCTATAATGTAATTCATATAACAGTTTATTTCTTTGAGGTATTTATACTAATAAAGAATTGCAAAAGTAGAGGTATTATTGAATACTTTAAGCCCTAAATGGAAAAAAAGAAGTCCCACTAGACAGTATTTCCGTTTAAATCTGTAAGTACACATCTTACAAATGTATTTCGAGATAATCTTCTTAAAGTCTCTCAGACCGAAGTGTATTTCTTGAGGCAACTCACGATGGGAACGTCTCAACGGTTTTCTTTCTGGAGATTGCACATATTGACAGCCGAACTCCGCGACTGACGTTTATTCATTAATCTTTTCGAAGATTTCTCCCTCGACATATACCTGAAAATGAGTTTTTTTGCAGCGAGCATAAGAGAGTTCAATTTCGGACACTATTATCGGTTCTACGTTTTTATGTGAGTTATTTTTTCTCTGCCCGAGTATTCTGCGGTGAATTATAAGCTTCGAAAAGTTTATTAAAGGTGACGTAAGCGTGTGTGGTTAATGGCGAAAATATTGAAATCTAGAAACTATTCAAGAAGGATAATGCCTTTATTAATATAAACTGTAATTTTTATATACAGATATATATCCACATATTTAGAACCATATTATTCAACGTATGACAGCGGTTTCGAACCAGGAGTTCTCGTCAGATACGCTTCCTTGAATGACAAGTTCTAAAGTGAAATACTTGGATGTAATACACAACAGTAAGACAACAGTCAGTGTATTGAACCTAATAGATGTCGGTGACATCTACCGCCTACAAGGTAGATCTATTAGGTTCAATACACTGACTGTTGTCTTACTGTTGTATATAAAACACTCGAGCCACCTGTTAAGAGTATGGTATATGTTGTAGCATAGTATGGCTTCATATACTTAAATTACTCACTAGACGGTAGATGTCACGGACATCTATTAGGTTCAATACGCTGACTGTTGTGTTACTGTTGTGTATTACATCCAAGTATTTCACTTTAGAACTTGTCATTCAAGGAATCGTATCTGACGAGAACTCCTGGTTCGAAACGGCTGTCACACGTTGAATGATATAGTTCTAAATATGTGGATATATATCTGTATATATTTTTACTTATGTGTTTTTACATAAAACACTCGAACCATTTGTCAAGAGTATGGTATATGTTATAGCATAGTATGGCTTCATATACTTAAATTACTCACTAGACGGTAGATGACACCGACATCTATTAGGTTCAATACACTGACTGTTATCTTGAACCTAATAGATCTACCGTCTAGACGGGAGATGTCACCGACATCTATTAGGTTCAATACGCTGACTGTTGTCTTACTGTTGTGTATTATCCATATCCAAGTATTTCACTTTAGAACTTGTCATTCAAGGAAGCGTATCTGACGAGAACTCCTGGTTCGAAACGGCTGTCACACGTTGAATGATATAGTTCTAACTATGTGGATATATATATTTTTACTTATGTGTTTTTATATAAAACACTCGAACCATTTGTCAAGAGTATGGTATATGTTATAGCATAGTATGGCTTCATATACTTAAATTACTCACTAGACGGTAGATGTCACCGACATCTATTAAGTTCAATACACCGACTGCTGTCTTACTCTTGTGTATATTACATCCAAGTATTTCACTTTAGAACTTTTCATTCAAGGAAGCGTATCTGACGAAAACGCCTGGTCCGAAACGGCTGTCATACGTTGAATGATATAGTTCTAAATATGTGGATATATATCTCTATATATTTTTACTTATGTGTTTTTATATAAAACACTCGAACCATCTGTCAAGAGTATGGTATATGTTATAGCATAGTATGGCTTCGTATACTTAAATTACTCACTAGACAGTAGATGTAACCGACATCTATTAGGTTCAATACACTGAACTGTCTTACTGTCTTACAGTAATTTTTATATTTTCATGATTTCGCTCTTCGACAAGTGGAGAAATTTTATGGAACACGATTTGACTGGCACTATACTAAGAATACCAAAAGCATTTTAAAGTAAATTAAACGATATAATATTTTAAAATAAAAAGCAGTTGTCTAGCGACTCTGTTACCACCTTCAATTTTTTGTATATCTCAACACTATCGTTAAATAAACGTCAAAGAATGAACGTGTCTACAAATATCAGAAACTAATCAATCTATCAGACTATAAAAATCTTAAGAGCTCCTACTTTTGTAGGCAAGTAGGTACCCACCTACTTACTAGACCCTTAGTGGAATTAAAAGAAATAATTCCACATTTACACTTGTTAAATTAAGTTTAGGTTGCTACACATAAAGTTAAAAATACAAAAAACAATAAGTGCTTGTTAATTAGTAGGAGCCGCAGATCATACGGAGAGCAGGGCCGAAGTACTTAAACCTAGCCCAATCACTCCTCGAGCGCCACATGCCCTCGCATGTTTTCAATTATTAAAAAACGTGGGGAATATCACACCAATGATGATTAACCGTAACATTTGTTTGTAAACGTGATCGCAGACATTGACGAGCCTCGTTACGCGGACTTTTATTTACTCACAATAGGTATTCGACCTGAAATAGCTGAAGCTGAAATTACAACGACGTATATACGTTCGATTGTATTGTCGCTATTCAATCAGAATAGCAATATCGTTCACTTCCGATGTGTGTATACCGGCAACTGACACGTCAACTTGCAATTCTATTTCGAGATCCCGCGGCTCCGAAATCCATTACTCGACGTGAAAGTATTTTCCATTTGAACAGTTGAACATGACATATATATGTATCTTCCAAACCGTAGACGATAGTAATAATGGATACCGTAAACATGCTGTGTGGTTGTGTTTGCAGGAGCTTCGTCCAACTGGGCAATAAAAGACAATTAAATATTTAACCCTTCATTTCAGGAATTTTGAAAAATAATGAACAAAAATTAAATTAGTGTGCCTGTTGAAAAACTACAACAATATGTAAAAAGATAACTTAAGAAATGTTTAAATTTTATGAGTCGATATTACAGGAAAATTATGAAAACAGGGTGCAGCCCGACAGCTAATGAAGCGATACGAACCGTTGGCGTCGGTACGTACTAACTCCCCGAAATGATTGTATACCAAGTTTAACTAGCTCGAATGATAGAGGATTCTATGTGGAAACGATCAACCC
Source organism: Octodonta nipae (assembly GCA_034190945.1). NCBI lineage: Eukaryota > Metazoa > Arthropoda > Insecta > Coleoptera > Chrysomelidae > Octodonta > Octodonta nipae. The sequence continues at coordinate 3,567,177 of CM067224.1, read as the reverse complement.
ACGTTCGGCACTTGATGGCATTTTTGCCACGGACACCATGTCAGCTGTCAACCGCGATATCTCTATGACCTCTGATATTTGAAATTAGGGCCACCAACTATTTGACCAGTAGCGTGCCAAGACCAAGTGAGGGGTTGTGACACTGAAACCTTTCCCGCGCTCAAGCAGGACGACTGGAAGGATTAATAATCACAAATAGTTCCGCGTCTGTCAGCGAAACACTAAATAATTAATTCATGCATCAATTTACATCACAAATGTACTATGCTTTACATATATAACATATACAAATATCACTAGTGGTAATTTGTTTGTCTTCACGATCGGAATGACATAAAGTACGCGGGTACCACATTACCTCTTATAGAATAGTTCGTAACAAATGTGCAACAGCCTTACAAGTCTAAATGTAAAATTGACAACAGACATTTCGTGACTTGTGGTGTTATTTCCCAGAAAGAGCCTTAAAAAACAAATTCTATTTTACCAAAACAATATTGAATTTAAACATCCATCTATGTGTTGCGATTTCTATGTCAATATAATGTAATATCAAATGTTAAGGTAATGTCATCTCACAGATTGATTATTAATTATCAACTTATAGTATATATAACAAATGTTTGAGCAAATCTAACGGTATGATCTTATCTGGCCGAAACCTAATTTTCTATTCCATACTTTTGCATAACACGGTATGTTGTCCAGCATCCAAATCAAGTTTTTCTCAAGAGCGTCATTTATTTTATTAATGAGACTTCCTTTCACAGTTCCTTTTATCTTCTTAAAAGTTAGTAAAACAGGATTCAACTGTCTCATTTAAGTTCCTCTTCCGTAAAAAAACCCGGAAAACTTGTTTTTTACTTTTAAATGAACAAAGGGGTTAAAATGCGTAAAAAATTACCTTAAAGGGGTCGTGTACAAATGACGTTACTTGCTAATAAAGTCGTAAAACATTTCCGTGAATTGTTTTACTTGCGAAATAAATTTGACAGTAATTTTTAATTCAGCTTAGTACTTCAAATATTTTCTTTATTTGCATTCTCATTATCACCGTTTTTACAATCACCAAGAATTGAAGAATTTGTATTGACGCGTATGTATTTTTTAGGGCAACGATTTCTTGAAAACAGCTCAACAGATTTTACTAGTTTCAACTGTATACTTGTAAGCTTGGCTCATTTGATAGCCATGGAAAAGTCTTCTAGCTTGGGTATTTTCTACTTCGTAGATAAGAGCTGGAAGGGTATCTATGAGAAGAACTGAAATACAATATTAAAGAAAACTGAAAACATGTGCATAACAGGTCTTATACTTACTGAAATGAAAAAGACTAGGGAGTGAGGAATTGGCCTTGAATCAATAAACTGGTGAAGAAATGTACTGAAAAAGAAAAAAAAAACGAAAGAACTTATCCGAACCAGAAAGGACTTGAGATAAAAGAACAAAGGCTCAAAGCCTTGGTGGAAAGAATTGGACTGCCAAGAGGTAAATTAGTAGTTTGATATGGATTATGGGGCAAACCTTATCCGCTGCCTCTGTGAAGATTGTTAAGAGGCAAGTGTCTGTTTCTACCTTTTCAGATTTATGCTAGTTTTTACCTCTGGTCATTCAGTATGAAAACCTGGCAGGCGGCAGGAGGTTGGTATGAGTAGTAGGCGACTGCGCAACTCCCGTTCCACAAGCTCCGTCACTGTCCAGTGCCACACACTTTTTATCTTTGACATACAGTCACATAAACCGGGCTGTCTCTATTGATTCTCCCGCCAAACAAAAGAAGAGGCATACTGAGTTCTGGAATTGTTCTGATCCATGACAATGTCCGTCATTTTGTCTATTCATTGGGTTTTCTTTCCTCCATTTTTTTTCCTGTAACAGATAAGTATTTAAAAATTGTATATGTAGAACAAAGTGTAGTAAGGCAATTTCGTAAAATTGCCCGGATTACTGGCTGTTTGTACAGAGATTCTTCCTCACAGTTTTTCTGAGAGAAAGAGATGTCTATAAAATGATCAACCAGTATTCCTGTATATAAGTAATGTTTTGTATATTGTGTAATACTTATCTGTGTATGGAGACGTTTCAACTCCGAGTCTGGAGTCGTTGTCAATCGTTTAGTGTTGTTTTCGAGGTTTTTTCTAAAAAAATTTCGCTTTGATCTTAAATTTGTTGTTGAGAATTTGACACTGACAATTGTCAGTGTCAAATTCTCCAGACTCGGAGTTGAAACGTCTCCATACACAGATAAGTATTACACAATATACAAAACATTACTTATATACAGGAATACTGGTTGATCATTTTATAGACATCTCTTTCTCTCAGAAAAACTGTGAGGAAGAATCTCTGTACAGACAGCCAGTAATCCGGGCAATTTTACGAAAGTGCCTTACTACACTTTGTTGTACATATACAATTTTTAAATACTTATCTGTTACAGGAAAAAATTTGGAGGAGAGAAAACCCAATGAATAGACAAAATATTTCAAGAACTCCTCAACAATCTTTTCGAAATTACAATGTCCGTCCTCGCTGTCCGACTTCTTGTGCAATTACTTAGTGCCGAGTGATTTCCATCTATTCCCTGAACTGAAGAAGTTGCTTGCGGCAGCGCTACCAAACTGATGGGGAGCTCAATGAACTCACTTCAAATCTCTGAGATGTTATCAGAAATATAGGTACATATTTTACTTTTAAGCAAAATTCATATGTGCTAACAAACCTCGTTTACAGTTTAAAAAGTGACATCTAATAATTACAGTATACTTTTCAGACAATGCAAATCTGTTTATGAATAGTAAATGTCATTCTTAAAAAAAATATACAGACTAATTGAAAATCTCCACCTTGAACTTAATTAACTCACATTTACTTTGATTAATTCAATTTCTTCTCAATTTATTATACCCGCAGTTCCGAACAGAAACATTTCCATATTTTACTACCAGCACCTCCACCAAAGCTTACAATATAAGAAAGTCTGTAAAAAAGTTTTTCCTGATTTTCTAAAAAACGGTACAACTATGTTATTGAAAAAATACGAGACAACTTCAGGATCCCCCGGAACTATACCATTTCTTTTAATTTATTATACCCCAAGTTCCGAACAGAAACATTTGCATATTTTAACCAGCTCCTCCACCAAAGCTTGCTATATAAGAAAGTCGATTAAAAACTAACATTGTACTATATGATTGTTAGCGTACGTTAAAATCTTGTAAGGATCACTTAAAGCGTTACCTGGCGTGTAAGGGGCGTTAACAACCCAGAAGTGTACAGTAAGAAGTTGCCTCTTCAAAAATAAAAATGAATTGTTATACATCGAACACTTTTCCCAGTGACTAAACTCAAATACAGTAAAATAATCGCATTAAAGGATGTTTGTAAAACGCCGATCTCGTTTACTGGGTTTTAATCATAACGTGTTAACCAGATTACTGCACATACGTCTGCAATCTCTTGACTAACATACGTACGTACGTACCATTTAAATTAAATGCACAGTGGATAGAGAATTCACACCAATGTCATATGAAAGTTGGAAGGCACTGCATAGACCGGGAAACATCCAACGTTTGAACCTACAGAAACGATATCCTTAATGAAGGCTTAATTACAACGATAATTTGATTTAACTTGTCAAAACATTTGCTGGGAAACTCAGCTGAGGTTTTCGTTTAGTCGGCTTAATTTATTGAGTTCAACGAAATGCGACGTTATAGTGTTAATTTGTTGTACTAATTAAATTTTTATAAAATGAATTGTTATTAGATATACAGAGTTCTGAACAACATAAAGTGTGGAATAAATATTTTTTAAGTAACAATTCAGGTTAAATCCTAAGAAAGATTCCTAATGACGAAATTGACAGTTTTTTTCTTTGTGTTTTTTATTTTTAATTATACAAGGCGAATCCAAATATCTATAAATTTTATGTCCGGTTATTAATATTGTTATATATCAGTCATGGGCAGATCAAGCGGGGAGGGGGGATAGGTGGCAAGCAACATTATAGCAAGAAAATCTTATACCTACCCAAGATTTTAAATAAACTACTCTTCGGTGGATTCGAAGACAATATCTACAGCAAAATATTATTTATTTTAATTACATACTACTTTTCTGAAACTAATAGAGATGAGTTAAACGTAATCAGCGGTTCCACTACTCCTGTTTCTGTCGTGTGGTCGTTTTTAAAATCGATCTCACTTGCTGTCGAAGACTTCCTGTTACTGCTAGAAATATCAGCCACACGTTTTATATTCGTAATCGTACACACTAGAAATAAGTTTTTCTTGGCTCTAGGTTTTTTAGTCCGGTTTTTATTTCGACAGAATCCCTCTGTTAGGAATTTCATATTAAACGTTGTAACACTGCCCCCTGCAATTCTAATCCTCCCGATCAGAATTGCCTTCTCCATGATTTGAAGCTCCAAATGGACCCTTCATCTTGGTGCTCGGATTCCGGAGAATACGATACCCCACGTCGTTGTTCCTTTTAACTACTTCATAGGGTCCATCCTAAGCTGATATGACCTTGGGAGACTGGCCCTTACTCCTCTGAAAATTGTATTGCCAGACCTTATCTCTTTCTTGGAACTCGACTAAATTTGCCTCGAGACTGTAGCCAATCTTCATGCTATAGCTGGTTGCCAACATCTACGTGTCGGCTAATTGCTGCATGGGCAGCATGCTTTGTCGGAGTTTGTCCGCATAATCATTGACTTCATAAGATGGTTCTTCTGAATCACAGGGCAGTCTCAGCTCCTTTCTGAACAAAACTCTGGCTCGAGTCAGTCTTGTGTTATTGTCTACGGCTGAGCGATAGCCCGACAGGAATGGGGCATATCCTCATACCAATCACCTTGGATAGATGATCTACCAATATCATATTGTAGATACAAGGGTGTGATTTTTGTTTTCATGATGCCCAACATCATACAAACCTGCTGAAATACGTTGGATTCAGAGTTATGCCCTTGGTTCGCCCTTGGTAACTCCAGCAGTACACTAAACCTGGTGTTCCACCAATACCGCTGTCACCGTGGTTGCATCCTCCAGATTGAGTATGGCGAATTCCTCAGGTCATTTACTAAATTAACCATAGCGACCAAGATGTTCTAGTTACCCCTCTCAGACTCGCGGAATGGGCCAACAACATCTATGGCTATTCTTCCAATTGGGACACTCTGTTGCATTCGGTACCTTGTCCTAGTCATCGTATCCTTATTAGCAGCATAGGTGTCATAGTGTCTTCTAAGTAATTTACCCAGTAATATCGTTGTCGATTTTTTCCCAGAGTCTTTGTCGTGCCCAGATAACCTCTGGTAATCCCATTATGTACTTGAGTCTGGACGACTGGTACCTTTTTCTTTATGACTACAAGTTGGGACTCTCTTAACCTTCCATTCTCTGCCTTCAAGAGGTCTCATTGGGCCCACAATGACTTCAGGACACCCGAGTATTTAGCTTCTACGTGGTCTGGTTGCTCCTCTTTTCTTATACACATTGTTCTGTTTTCCAATCTTCATTCACCTACATACAAGCCTGTCGGATATGTACTGTTCTTGGTGGTGCTATAGTTGCGTTGAACAACTTTGACTTGTGATCTGTCTGGTTAATGTTGGACACTACTTCTCGAAGGAACGGCTCTGATTCTTTTTTAATATTAGAAACTGCTTGGTATGGTATGCCTCTACTTCCAAAACATGCCACAGAGCTACAGTACTATTCAGTAACCCACTAAATCATAGGTTTTGTTGAATTTCGATAACTTTGATAATGCTGATAAGACTTTGTGTAGACCGTTGGTTTTTAACACCCTCTGGTAGATCTGGATATATATGGATAGTGTGTTAACCGGCTAATGACAGCTTCAAACTCTCCAGCGTTTTGTACTTTCCCACGCAGATGCACTTGGTGTACTTGACTTAGTCATAAATCATCATATATCTTATGTAATACTGAAATTATCTTTCCGAAGTTACCCTGATCATCCATTGGAATGCACTAAAAAAGTTATATTGCTGAACCTCTTAAAAAATTACTATAAATGTAGACTTTTCTCAGCAATTCCAACTGTCAATTTCGACCACTGTTATATTTTCAAAAATTCGACTATTTTATTAAATACCAAACCAATAATTTGATGTATCTAAAGCCATAGAGGAATTCTGTCCGACTTAATTTTGTATCCCATCCCCTCGAATCTTGTCTCTGGACTTGTCGGTTACTGAAATACAAAATTAACCTGTCTAATCTTTAACCCTTATCAGTTACATGTCCAATTTATTAAATCATTATAAGTCTAGAAAAATAATGTGGCAGTTATCAACTTCAACGGCTCACTTAAATATTCCTTGTATTCATAAAAGCGTAGCCTCATTCGGCTACAAAAACAGATGAATAATTTAAATGATGCTTTACTTGAGTATGAAAACAACATCTTTCCCCCAAGTTTGTCCGAACTGAATGAATCTCCGAAGTGATATAACTTATTTATTACGAGCACCGTTCTACAAAAACTTTTCTAAAGTCTCGAGAGTTATGCATTGTGATCGAATACGAAACTTGTTCAAACTTCGTTTGAAGTTCGTGGAAATGTTCCCAGACTATTTAAGAAATTCTTTTTCCATTATTTGAATAACAAATACCCAACACAATACGAAATCCAAATGTTGTTTAGCTTCGCTTAAGTTGTACGTTCGATAGTTTATTCGGCGTGTGGGCAGTTCGACTTTCCATTGTTTTATTGTTTGTGTTTGGTTCACGTTTGATATGAATATTATTTAACAACTTGTTATAACACTTTCACTTAGCGATCTGTGTGTTGCCAGGTTTAATTCTCCTATGCCAGTTTTGAAATTTTTGAATAAATTTTTATTTCAAGAAATACGTGTAAATAGAAGTGAATAATTATTTTGCAAAAATTTATATAAGGCAAGTCGAGTTTTTTTTATCCGCTATTTCGAAAATTAAGTTATTGTTACCTATATTCTTCTTCTAAAATAAACAGAAAGGATGTTACACATTCTGTGAAAATTCATAGGATGCACATGTGGCAATTCTACAGAAACATTAACGCAAAAAATTGAGATTCTCTTTAAATTAATACAGAAAACTGTACTATTGAACAAAAGATAAGTGCAGTGAGACATTATTTATAAAGTAATTCAATTTCTCTAAAAAACGAAGTAGGCTTGAGAATTGGTGTATATATTCCTCGCGTGATAATAACTGCTGTTAAAATGTTCTCTTGAAAATGACTCCAAAGCAGGAGTCGAAACGTCGATTATATAATACATTCAGACCCGGTTCTCACCCGGAACCTAGCCTTGTTCATAGCAATGACCGCGGAAGCCTCTCAGAACATTTCATTCGCCTCTACGGGGAGGATTTCTTTCAACTGACTAAAACATACAGCAAACTTCTAATTCGAAAATCTCTGCTTCTTTGTGATCTTGCTTCCCTTAAATCTTGCAGAACCCACAACATCATTCCGAACACTTTCAAACTAAATCATAACACTTTTTCACGATCAATTTCCAGTATTCTTAACAAAGCAAGTTACGCCCTATTACGAAATTCCATCAATTCAATCAGATATCAACTTGAACAAACCAACCGAAATTTCTATTATTGTTACTCCTCATTACATATTTTCAACCCTCATCCAATTCTGTGGGACAATTTTGATCGCATTTCGAGCGATAAAGCGGCACACTTGGCTCAAAAGAAAACAGTGACTCAGAAACATAAATTAACGGGACTTATTACAAAACGAAAACCTCACTCCCTCAGACGACTATCCACAACTTTTCTGACTTCTCCTTAGACTCTACCAGTAGACATGTCCTATCCAAAGGTTTCAATTTTGCAATGACGCCAAAAACTATCCCAACTGAACGAATCATTTCTCAAGTTGAGATAGCTTTAATTGAACTAACAGATATTGAGGCTGAAGATACTCGTCAAGACATTGCTAGAGTACTCCGCACAACAAAGCCACCAAAATCAAACCTAACTTCCAACGAAAGACGCATTAAAACAACTACGTGACAACGGTGACATAACTATTCTTCCTGCCGACAAAGGTAACGCGACTGGTCTTCTCAACACTAAGGACTATATTTACAAGATGAAATCTTTACTCCACACTCCAGACTACGAAATAAGTAACCATAATCCGACCACTTACTTAGAGAAAAAGACCAAGGAAATAATCAACACAACACATCTTCCTCTTGACGTCAAAAAGACCATTATTCCTGAAGACGCGAGATGTAAGACCGACATCTAGGATTTTCAAAAGGAATGACACCCCGAAGAGAGTAACCATTATTCCTCTTGAAAATTTTTCTAAAATGCCCAAAATTTACGGACTACCCAAGATTCATAAATCGGACATTCCTCTTAGGCCCATTGTCAGTTCGGTACAATCTCCGACCCAAGAATTATCCCGGTACTTAGCGCCAAAACCCTCCAACCTCTAGCCGAACAAGCGTCCTCGTACTTAAAGAACTCTTCTTCCTTTCTAGATATGTTAGGCGCTTATAGAATTTCATAAAATGATATCCTGATTAGCTTCGATGTTGTATCTCTTTTCACGAATGTCCCCATTTCAGAAACGTTAGATATTCTAAAAACAAAACACAATATCTCTTCTGACATCATCAAACTCGTACAGCACTGTTCTTCTAACACATATTTTTCATTTCAAGACACTCTGTTCAAACAAGTACGTGGGGCCCCGATGGGTTCACCTCTTTCTCCAGGGCTTGCTAACATTTTCATGGAACAAATATATACCCAAGCCCTAAACTCGTCTAATTTAAAACCATCCTTCTGGCTTAGATATGTTGATGATATTTTTGTCATTTGGCCTCATGGCAGAGATTCGTTAGACTTCTTTCTACAACACCTCAATGGTATACATTCTATCATTCAATTTACAATGGAAATCGAATCCGATTCTTCGCTCCCGTTTCTTAATGTCCTCATAACAAAAACCAGCAATGGCACATTCTCACATACAGTCTATACGAAACCAACCCACACCAATCGATACTTAAATGCCCAATCACATCATCACCCTGCCCAATTAAGTTCTGTAATGAAATCTTTGGCCCTTAGATGTATTCACTTAACAGACAATGATAATAGACAAAACGAACTTAATAATCTTCAACAAATCCTTCGACAAAACAGTTATCATCCAGACAACATTGCACGCATATTTCGTCACTCGCAACAACCCCGGAGTACACCAACCCCATCAGAAACAGACCAACAACACCGGAAAGCCTTCCTTCCGTACATTCGAGGAGTCACTGACAAAATAGCACGAATCCTACACCGACATCAAATAAAGACAGTTTTCAACATCAGTCAAACTATAGCCAACTTAACCGGGAACCGTAAAGATAAAGTATCTAACGAGGATCAAGGAGTTTACGAAATTCCTTGTCGCGATTGCCCAAAAACCTACATCGGTCGTACAAATAGGCGCCTCAACCATCGAGTATATGAACATACTTTGTCAGTTCGCAAAAAAGATCCGACTTCAGCTCTCGCGCATCATAATATCCAAACAGGACACTCTATCAACTTCGAGGACAGTAGGACTATCGTATCTCTTAACTCCCTTAGGGCATCTACTATTCGCGAAGCTATAGAAATAGAGAAAAGATCCCTCTGTCTAAACCGACGCGATGACAGCTCTCGCCTTCCCACAGCATGGACCTCCGTAATTGCCAGATTAAACAAAGCAGACACGCCCACCAACACCCAACCAATCACAACACAGCCTCATCACGTGACATCCCCTTCTAACCCAGCGCCAACTATAAATAAAAGAAGCAGAGCAGACTCAAATTCAGTTCAGTTACCTAGTGACTCTTGGGGAGTAGGCAGATTGAGGCCCCGAGTTCGATATAGACTCAGAAACTCTTTTTCACTTTTGTCTCTTGATAATGGCTCCAAAGCAGGAGTCGAAACGTCGACTATATAATAAATTTAGACGCTGTTCTAGCTTTGTTCATAGTAATGACCGCGGAAGCCTCTCAGAACATATATATATATATATATTCTAGTTACTATACCTGTACCCCGTACATAAATAATTATTTTTCGCTAATAATTTTCTAAAACTGTTAAATGCAAAACCAACAAACTCGAACATTTCTTTAAAAACCATCTTTAAAACTGTTGCCTTCGCTGCTTTTAAATAATAAACTTTTCAGTCAGCCTTCGGGTAAATTTTAAGTCGGGAGTAAAACTGGCGCCCGACCCTCACATTAAAGTTTAATGGAACTTTCAAATATACGAACGTAGTTCTCGGAATAGATTTTTATTTGTATCGAATGACCGCTTTTTAAATTATTACAGTAATAACAGTTTTCGACTTAAAGTGCTCACTTGATGGCTTACTGCTAATCATCTAGCGACTTACTTTTATTACGCAAGTTTAAGATAAGGAAGGGTCGTTAACATAAAATAAACAATTTGAAGTTCTAACTAATTTACATATGCATGTACTTCGACATTTTGCTTGAAATTAAATTTTTTTCTTCGTATGTATGATAAAGAATATTCTTCATGCATGTCTCCATTTCTTTATTTAAACCTTTAACAAACAATAAACCAACTAAACTAAAGAAAATGATCCTTGATGTATTCACTGCATTCGTACTATGACGAGAATTCATCCGATAATTCTCGGAAAGGACATTCCTCCGACATTTCTAAGAAGTCGAAATGTTCGGCTGGCGCATCGAGGTCGGCGGCATGTTGCTTAGATGTAATTCTCGAAGAATCTAGCCTGGTCTCGGCGGCTCTTTGATGTTCTGGAGAATTCCGAGAAGAAATATTTACATACGGAGAGCTGAGTAAGCATTCAGTCGGTATTCGACGGCCGTATAGTGAAGTAGAGATAAATTGTAAACAGTTCTGTAAATATAAATTGTGTTAAAGTAGTGGAAATAAATTAGAATGAGCTGGACTGTGTTTTTAAATAAATCCAAGAACTGAACTGAACCCGAGTGTGAAAATAAAAACATTACAGTACTTCTTTTGCACGAACAGTCGTTGTATAAACAACTTTTTTCAAAGAAACTCATATCTTATATCAGGTAAACGAGGTGGCCCCCAAAAGAACCACCACGAGTACCGTTTCATTGGACATTTACTGAAAAATGTGGGGGTGTTCCATCATGCTGGAATCACATGCGACAGTTTATCAGTATCACCAGCCCACATTTTGGTGGAAAATTGGTGTAATGCATTAGCTACTCTCAATAACTCTAGATTCATGCCGTTCCCAGTTTATAAATTGTGAAAATGTATTATTCTTTCCTACCAATAAAATCCATATATAAGGAACAACTCTTGAACTCTTATTGTTGCTCATATAGAATCCTTAAACATAGAGGATATGGATATTCCCAACCCTTGTGAAACAATTCTTGTACTTGCGATTTTCATTTTTCTCAGTTTTATCACTATTCTGCAACTTGAACAGAATGCCGGAATTTCTTACCTACATTTATATGAACTGTTTTCTCTTTCTTGATTCGCCATAGGTGCATATTCTTGAAACCCCTTGCATATAAAATGTTCATTTCCCAATCTGGATTTTTCGAATCTGAAAAACGTTTATTAATCGTTTCTTTCAAAGCAAAAAGTGCAGATGGCTACTTAAAAATGTGAAATGCTAAGAAAAATCTGCTGATAGCTCACATTCCGCTATAATGACTGTATCGTCAGCATACCAGTCTATTTTACTTTCACTAGTTGTTAATTTGTAGGTACTGCATGTTGTTTAACCTCCACTATAATTTGGTTCATTACTATATTAAAAGTCGATAAAGTCCAGAAAAGGTACTAAGTCATTATTTTGATTAATTGGCACGCCCTATGTACAAATAACGTTTTTCTCGTGTGGTCACCGTGAGCATGTTCATATTGAATAATTTTCTTTTTTGGTGAAGGCGCCGAGCAAAATATTTTTTGCTTGCTGAATCAGAACTTCAAAGTCTCATTTTTATATATATGTAGAAGATAAGATGCCAGTTATACCCCCTCCCCTCTCTGCCTGCAATGCAGGTGATTTACTTAACTCAGGGTAGATATGTCACTGCGTCGTGTACATCTCTTTAGAATAACTTAACCATGTAAAAATTACAATTTTATTTCCAACCTTCCCAAACATATTTATAAAACATTATGTTTATGTTAATAACTTCATAAACTTTGTAAACCACGTACTTGTGCCTCCCCATTAATCAACTCTCTAACATCCCCTCTCCCCCTTGGTGATATTTAGTTAGGTTTTAAGCTGATCTAACATTATATGTATCTCGAGAACGACAACTTCGGCCCCCGAAACTGTTGGGCAAGCAACGGCCAGCGCTCACTCAAGCGAGACTGAGAAGACAACACATGAAATGGACTAGCGCCATGAATGAATTTATAATCAGCACGTTTTACAGAGTTACGAGCCTGGGCCAGGACAAGGCTAGATACCGCAGAACATTTCATCAAGAATTCTGTCGTGAGTACCCAGAGCATGAGGTTACCGAACAGAGTCGCAGATCAATATCCTGTCATCTTGAGAAATATTCTTATTTTGGCTGAACAACTAGACACAATAAAGAGCGCGAAGTACAACAGATCCAGAGCATGAAACACCTTTTGCACAAAGAACGTACAAGACTCAAGAACTTCAACAAGAACAGCCAAAAACACGCTGACCTGATTGAGAAGATCCAAGCAGAAATGGAGAGAGCTCTTATAGAGTACAGTGGAATACATCCACTGACTAGACCAACTCTACTCAAAATAAGATCTTCAAAGACATTGGGTACCGTATTGCAGGCATTGAACAAATTTATCTTGCCAAACTATATTTTAGGTGCTAATACGTTAGAATCGCTACACACAAACATCTACTGTGCAGCAATAGCCATCTGCAGAACAATTGGAGTCGAAATAACATCAAAGCAAGACCCTCCCCAATTTAGAAAAACTTCTCGAATTCCACCTTGGCAAAGAAGGCTTGGAGGGATAACCAATTCTCTTCGGAAAGACATTGAAGGACTGACCGAGTACCAACAAGGGGTCAGGAACCACAGAAGAGAAAGACTTGTCAGGACTATCATGGACAATAACCGAATCCACTCTCAGTGGGATGGAGAAAGCATCACATCTTAGCAGTGTCTGGGCAGTCTACGACAAATGCTCTCCGTCTACACAAGTCGATTGAGAAGGTAAAAAAATTAGTAGCCAACGGAAACTAGACAACATACTACACAGTAAAATCAGCACATGTTAATCTAAAATTTTTAAGTTATTATGTGCTGTCAGCGCATAATTATTTGACATTTAAACATATTTGTTTTTAGCGAAGTGCATATTTTCTTGTTCTAAAAGTGTTAAAGCATCTATACAGGGTGTTTCTAAAATAGGTTTCCAAACTTCTGCTCTGTATCGAACTCATTAAAGCCTTTTTCTTCTATTTTTGACAAAACTATCGAAAATAAATAAAAAAAATGCGTGGGTCTTACATAAATTCTTACGTTAAGTAGCATTTGCTACTCCGTTTTTCGATTTGCAAATGATAAGCGTCCTATTTATGTTTTTATCAATTTTCTTACAATTTTCTCTACAGATTTATAAAATCTTAACAATTTTATCTTCATGAGAAAGATTGGCGCAACTGCATACAAGAGTACAATGGTCGCCATGCATGACAATTTTGTATATGTGGCGGCCATTGTACCCTTATCCAGGGTGAGTTTTTTTATGATCAGTATGGGGATCTCGGAAACTAGCAGAAATAAAGCAATGTTTAAATTGGGAATGATTTGCAGTTTTACTATCCCAATTTAATGACACTCGCAGATTTTTGTAAAAAGTCATGGCTTACTAGATATATTGAAAAAACCAAATTCTGTCGAATTAGTCAAATCCCTCTAGCTTCTTTGTTTTTGATTTCATAAAAAAGTGTAAATATCAAAATTGAAGGGAATTGTATCCCGAATTTGATGGTCATGTCCTCGTTTGCGTGACAGCTCTCATTTTCGGGATATGACACAAACTTATCTTTTTTTGAATGGAAACCATAGTTGGCTATGACCTCAAAAATCGAACATTTTTAGAGCTTTTCAACGATATAATACTCGACATAGTTATTCATAACAATAACGGAGTTATGGGTGCTTTTCTCTCTTATTTTCACTTTTAACAATAGATTGATTTATTAATAACTATTCCAAAAAACATTGAACGATTTTTTTATTAGGTATATCAGATATAACAAAAAAAAACTAAATAAGTAGGTTCTTACTAAAAACTTAAAAGAAATTAAAGTACATAATGAGGGTTACAATTTATGTTCGAAAAGTCCACCACTGCTATTTAGACAAAAATTGCATCTTTTTAAGATTGACATTACCGCTTTCCTCACAGACCGCCTATCAATTTCTTCAATTGCTTGTAATACCGCCTCCCTTAGGTCACCAACTGTCTCATACCTTCTTTTGTATACTTTGTTTTTTAGCGCACCCCATAAATAGAACTGCCAAATCGGGAGACCGGGGCGGCCATTCGCATGTGCCACTTCTTCCTATCCAAGAGTTTGGATAAATATTATCAAAGTGTTGTCTTACTAATAACGAGTTATGAGCAGGTACTCCATCATGTAGGAACCACTCAATTTCTAAACGAGTTCTCAAATTCAAATTATGCAACTTGTCTTGAAAGGTGTGTGCAAGAAATGCAAGTAAGTGATTCGTCATAGATAAAAGGCCCCAGAATAGTAGACTCTATGATACTATACCAAACATTAAAACAAAATTTTATCTGGGGTCTTCTTTGTTCTACATGGAAAGGGTTTTCTTTAGCCCAGATATGCTCATTGTGTCTATTGAACAAACCGCAATTAGTAAATCTAGTTTTATCTGACCTTAACACCTTTAATGGAAACTGTGGATTGTTAAGGCACATGTCTATAAACCATGTACAAAACAAAATACGTCGATGTTCGTCACCAGCATGCAAAGTTTGAAAAACTGAAAGTTTGTACGGGTGGAACTTGTGCGCTTCCAGTACCTTAACTACAGTTCGTTGAGATGTGCCAGCTTCTGCCGCAATCTCACGAGTTGATGTAGATGGATTTAGATTTACCATTGTCAAAACATTTATTTGTGCTTCTTCGTTAATTTGATTACGTTCCTTAGGTGGTTTAGTAAAAAATCCATATCTGCGTAAACTATCGTAAAGCCTCTTAAATGTACATAGAGCAGGTTGACGATGATTAAAATATCTATGAAAGTATTTCTCAGCTGCACGAACTGAATTTTTATGGCATATGAGATAACATTCCACCATATTATTCGTTAGAATATTCCATTTTATCACGAAAACTTGTCAATATCGACTGTCAGTTCAGCACTACTAATGGAATTACTCTCAAATGAGGAAACGTCAAAGTGAAAACAATTTTTTCATGGCTACTAACTTCGTTATTTTTATGAATAACTATATCGAGTACTATATAGCTCTAAAAATGTCCGATTTTTTGAGGTCATAGCCAATTATGGTTTCCATTCAAAAAAAGATAAGTTTGTGTCATTCTCGAAAACGAGAGCTGTCACGCAAACGAGGACATGACAGTCATATTCGGGATATAATTCCCTTCAATTTTGATATTTACACTTTTTTTATAAAATCAAAAACAAAGGAGCTAGAGGGATTTGACTAAATCGACAGAATTTCGTTTTTTCAAAATATCTAATAAGCCGTGACTTTTTACAAAAATCATTAAAAAGTGACATTAAAACTGCAAGTCTTTCCCAATTTAACCATTGTTCTATCTCCGCTAGTTTCCGAGATCCCATACTGATCATTAATAAAAACTCACCCTGTATACAGTGACGCCACCATGCGGTTGACGTTCCGTGAATCTTCCTCATACAAATCGATATTTCCAATGATTTTCGAGTAAACTGAGTTTGAAAATTACTCTGTTCTTTAAGTTATTAGGCCAAAAATTTCTTGTGAATAATAGAAAAAAAAACAGTTTTGTTTGATCCCAATTAAGTGCATATAACTTCCTAAGGGTGCGTTTTACTGCACATGTTAATAGGGACTTTTTGGCTTATTTTAATGAGTTCTATACACTGCAGATATACTACACAACAAGATTTTCTTGATGTTTATCTTAACGCAAATGGAATAATTTTACTTTCCCGGCGCGTTCACCAAATTGAATACTAAAGTAAATAAACACATTTATCATTGGTCGACCATTAATAACGTGACGTCCAATAGGGGATGTGAACTCTTTATAAACTCTCTGCTGAACATAATTACGCATACCAGAAGATAATAAGAACCCCGCCTTTGAATGTCATCCCATGCTAATTCATACTACGTATATCACTGCACCCTGTATATCTGTTGAGAATAATTCAGTATAAAAAAATAGAATCATAAACCACAAACTTGAGAACTTAATAAGATAATAAGTTTTTGTTAATTTTTAATACCGAAACCAATCATGATATAAAAAATTATACCACCGCATTATTATCTTTGATATTCATGCTAAACACATTATTGCAATTTCTGTGACCTCAGGTAGCATTTTCTCCCAATACAAATCCCCTGTGGCAAATATTCCGAGGAGGTAATCTTTCTTGTTAAATATTTGAGGTTAAATAAGGGGGAAGAACAAGGTAGATTTTTTCAATTCCGAAACAATTACAGGTGGAATGTGTTTACATATGGTTTGATAGAAAAAAAGCTGGTAGGTGGACTTTCTTGAAACAGAAACATACTATTAGATCTAAAAACTGATAAGTTGTGTCAAATTGAGTTAATATGTTGTACTAATAACAGTTTAGTAGGCGGTATATAATTTCAAACGTTCTGTAATAACTTTCGGTTCCATTTACGGACAAGATAGATTTTAATTTTTTTCAATCCAGATAAGTATATGTTAATAGGAAAAAAATATGGTTAATTTACTTTTTTTAATTTTGTGGCAGATGGCAGCACCATACGACTACTGGCCTCACAGTAAACATTTTTACTATCAAACCCTGAATTTCATACAAGCATTTAAGTAATTTATTTAATTTCAAAGGTTCTGTAATAACTTTCGGTTCCTTTTACGGACAAGGTAGATTTTAATTTTTTTCAATCGAAATAAGAATATGCTAATAGGAAAAAATTATGGTTAATTTATTTTTTAATTTTGTGACAGATGGCAGCACCATGTGATTATTGGTGCCACAGTAAACATTTTTTTTATCAAAGCCTGGGTTTCATACAAGCGTCCCATTTGATTTTTAAAAACAAACATTCCAAGGCATATACATATTGAAGTTGTAATTTTAAATGGAATACTCTGTATATTATTACATATTTGGAATCCTCAGTCAATTTTAATATAACGGACCGTTTGGACATAAAAACTTAAATTCACACGAGGGCTGCCTTTTATATTTCGGGATTGGACAACCCTAGTGTTGCAATCTGACAACTGACTGATCTATCGTAAAGTTTGACTTTTTTGAGGTTATACGTACTCAGAACGTTTTGACATACGAGCACTATGTGTTGTTACCACTAACTTAAAGGATTCATCAAATGGAATTAAATCGTGAACATTTTCGTGCGATTATTTTTTACAACTTTCGACGTGGATTAAGTCAGCAAAAGTGCATGGATGAACTTAATTTAATTTTTGGCGATGAAACTCCATCAAGGACCACTGTTTGTCGATGATATGGTGAATTTAATCGAGGTCGTAGTTCACTCCAAGACAATTTTCGTGAAGATCGTCCAAAAACAATTGTTCTTCCGGAAACCATTGATGCTGTGCGCGAACTGATATTGCAAGATCGTCATGTGACCTATCGTGAGATTGAGTCAACCTTACACATTAGTGGGACCAGCATACATTCAATATTGCATAAACATATGAATGTAAAAAAAATTGTTCGCGTTGGATCCCACACATTTTGTCAATCGTTCAAAAAAAAGCTCGTATCGACTGGTCGAAAGAAAAGCTCAAAAATACGATCGCGGTGCTTCAAAACACGTTTATGACATAGTCACAGGTGATGAATCGTGGATTTACGCGTATGAGCCCGAAAGTAAACAGCAGTCGACTGTATGGGTGTTTCAAGATGAGCCGAATCCAACAAAAGTTGTTCGCGCACGAAGCACTTCCAAGCAAATGATCGCCTGTTTTTTCGGAAAAATTGGACATGTCGCAACCGTACCACTAGAACAACGCAGAACAGTCAATTCTGAGTGGTACACAACCATTTGTTTGCCAGTTGTCTTCCAAGAAATGAGGAAAACCAACCGCCGAAGACGGATCACTCTTCACCACGACAATGCGAGCTCTCACACATCGGCTCAAACAATTGCATTTTTGACCACTCAAAACATCGATTTGATGAGTCATCCGCCGTATAGTCCTGACTTGTCACCAAATGATTTCTTTTTATTCCGTACGTATAAACAAACTGAGAGGTCAACGTTTTTCGACACCTGAAGAAGCGGTTGCTGCGTTTAGAATACATGTATACCTCAATCAGAGTGGAAAAAGTGCTTCGACAATTGGTTCAAACGCATGCAAAAGTGTATAGATCTTCATGAAGAATATTTTGAAAAACAATAAAGCGATTTTCGATGATTAATATTTGTTTTTGTTCTCTAATCCCGAAATATAAAAGGCAGCCCTCGTAAATGTTCAAAATGCTGACCCCTAGTTGAACGCAAAAGCAAATTCTTCGGTGAAAAGAATACAGAACCATTATTAATATTTCTTGGTTGACAGTTGCGAAAGCACTCCTTATTCACACTTTGTTTCGTCTATACTTTTTGTTTAAGGTACTCTCACAGAAAAATCTAGGGGCGTTATTTCTGGCTATCTAGCTGCACAACGTATTGGCCAATCCCTTCCTATCCAATTTTGATAGAATGCATTATTATGCCGAACCAGTCACAACACAGGCACGGTTCCCCACCTTGCTGAAAGTACATATCCCTTAACTGGACAAGTAAAGTTCAAAGAAATTGTTATATAAGAAATTTAAGTACATGTTGAAATTCAAAATACAATCAAAGAAAAATGGAGCAAAAACATGGTTGTTTAATATTCCTGCCCAAACATTACTTATAGATCTCTCCTGACTAGATACGTAGAAAAAGTGTGAGTTGTTTCCTTTTCAATTTTTGCTCTACCAAATGCAAAAATTAATTCTGATTTGAAAATCCACCTCTCGTAGCTCTAGGTGAAATTGGACCTGATAAGGATATAATTTATACTTTGATATTACTCTCCTAATAGAGGTTCTACTTATTTCAAGATTCAGCTACCAGGTACCCACATGGGTATCTTCTACTTAAGCAGCTAGAATACTGTCTTCGTTATCATCAACTATCACTGATTTTGACAATTCGTTTTTTTGCGAGTTGCAAACACTTCCTGTAGCAATGACTCTTTCCAAAAGATTGTTAAATGACTTGCTAATAGTCGATCATTAGAACAGTCTCCAAGAATGGAAACCATATTGATGATTTCATTTGGAGGTTATGCACCATTTTCAGTAACGTAGTTTAACAATGAGAACCAATAATATCTAAAGTACAAATAACAGTATTTTCAAAGTGAAATTAAGGTTACAAAACTTGAATATATAGGTAACTAGTCTGAAGACAAATTGTAATAAGAAAGTATAGGTTTAGGACCTGATAAGGATATAATTTATACTTTTATATTACTCTCCTAATAGAGGTTCTATTTATTTCAAGATCCAGCTACCAGGTACCCACATGGGTATCTTCTACTTAAGCAGTCAGAATACTGTCTTCATTATCATCAGTTATCACTGATTTTGACAATTCTTTTTTTTTTGCGAGTAGCAAACACTTCCTGTAGCACTGACTCTTTCCAAAATATTGTTAAATGACTCACTAATAATCGATCATTAGAACAGTCCAAGAATGGAAACTATATTGATGATTTCATTTGGAGGTTATGCACCATTTTCATTAACGCAGTTTAACAATAAGAACCAAAAATATCTAAAGTACAAATAACAGTATTTTCAAAGTGAAATTAAGGTTACAAAACTTGAATATATAGGTAACTAGTCTGAAGACAAATTGTAATAAGAAAGTATAGGTTTAGGTGAAATTTAGACCAATTTCAAGTTTTACACAGTGTACCCAATACCATTTCACTGACACTGCATATTTCCGCAAAAATATTACCATACATTTTTGGCTAGTACCAATATTTTTTTAATATTAATAACTACCTTCCCTTTTATTCTCGGTCAGCTATTAATTAGGACGATAATATCAGGAAAAAAATCTAGTATGCAATTAACGAAAACTAACGGTTAGTGTTTCACAGTGATATCACATTAGATCAAGGCGTCGATTGTTGATTTTCCATTTGTGGAAACTCGGTAAGTGTTATATATGTCACTCAACATTCCTACTGATTCGATTAACTATAATTGATCGGAAAGATTTGTTGTTGTTTGATATTTCACAATTGCATTTGGTATTGGAATTCTAATAATCAACACCAACATCGAAGAAAGATTTCGTAATTTTCTTAGAAATTTAAATACAAATTTTACCGGCTCATTAAAAAATATGAAATAAAATTCATCTTCTTCATCTTCGCTTTAGGTATTAAGTATATAGCCTCTTTTCTTCAGCCTACGTATACACTGTTTTCTTTATCTTCGTCGCCACTTAAATCAATAAATAAATACTAGCATTATTATTCAACAGTTGCCCATTTACAGAATAATATACAATTTAAATTATACCTAAAGTTGATAGTGATTGAAAAACTAAGGTAATTGCAAAAAGTAAATAAAGAAAGCAAAGAATAAAAGCATACAATACGAGGGCTGCCTTTAATATTTCGGGATTAGAGAACAAAAACAAACATTAATCATCGAAAATAGCTTTATTGTTTTTCAAAATATTCCCCATGTAGATCTATACACTTTTGCATGCGTTTGAACCAATTGTCGAAGAACTTTTTCCACTCTGATTGAGGTGTCTCCAAAACATGCATTCTGAACGCAGCGACCGCTTCTTCAGGTGTCGAAAAACGTTGACCTCTCATTTGGTGACAGGACTATACGGCGGATGACTCATCAATTCGATGTTTTGGGTGGTCAAAAATGCAGTTGTTTGAGCCGATGTGTGAGAGCTCGCATTGTCGTGCTGAAGAGTGATCCGTCTTCGGGGGTTGGTTTTCCTCATTTCTTGGAAGACAACTGACAAACAAATGCTTGTGTACCACTCAGAATTGACTGTTCTGCGTTATTCTAGTGGTACGGTTACGACATGTCGAGTTTTTCCGAAAAAACAGGCGATCATTTGCTTGGAAGTGCTTCGTGCGCGAACAACTTTTGTTGGATTCGGCTCACCTTGAAACACCCATACAGTCGACTACTGTTTACTTTCGGGCTCATATGCGTAAATCCACTATTAATCACCTGTCACTCAGTGATAAACGTGTTTTGAAGCACCGCGATCGTATTTTTTGAGTTTTTTTTGGACCAATCGACACGAGCCTTTTTTTGAACGATTGACAAATTCAAATGTTTATGCAATATTGAATGTATGCTGGTCCCACTAATGTGTAAGGTTGACTCAATCTCACGATAGGTCACATGACGATCTTGCAATATCAGTTCGCGCACAGCATCAATGGTTTCCGGAACAACAACTGTTTTTGGACGACCTTCACGAAATTCGTCTTGGAGTGAACTACGACCTCGATTGAATTCACCATACCATCGATAAACAGTGATCCTTGATGGAGTTTCATCGCCAAAAATTAAATTAAGTTCATCCATGTACTCTTGCTGACTTAATCCACGTCGAAAGTGGTAAAATGAAGGTACTCACAACTCTAGTACAGCGACTAGTTACATTAAAATTGACCAAACTTAAGATAACAGAACAATCGATCTGTCCATGAATAAATTTATACAGTAACGCCAGCGACGCGAATCTTCTCCTCTGTTCCAGCTGTGTCATACTCGTCCTCTTACATAAATCATTAGTACTAATTCCCCTTACTGGATTAGAGCCATCCACTTTAACAATAAGAAATCTTTGAAATCTTGTTTGGATAACTATGCGGTTAGCCGGAATGCAGTCAGCCGTCAGGTTAACCACAGTCAAAAACATCTATGAAAAATTAGTTTTTGTGCACATTGTCATGCGGCTGCCGCCCAACCTTTGCGGTCGCTAGCCGCGCTGCGGCCCGACTGACGGCCAGCCGGACAGTTGCTATACCCAATACGCGTTTAGTAGTTTGCGGTTGGTCGGCATAGATGACGGACGTGTGTACTGACGGGCTAAAAACGAACGCTATGAATTTTGATACAGATATAAAGTATTTTATTTTACTTAAGTAATTTCGAAAAGATTGTTGAGGAGGTCTTGAATTATTTTGTCTATTCATGGGTTTTCTCTCCTCCAAATTTTTTCCTGTAACAGATAAGTATTTAAATACTTATCTGTTACAGGAAAAAATTTGGAGGAGAGAAAACCCATGAATAGACAAAATAATTATTTTACTTACCTTAGCACTATCGTTAACCGGAGTAAATGCTTTTCCGAAACCATGTATCATTCTTTGTTATACCGTTTCTCAAAATTTTTAAAAGTTCTTCAAATGATTTCAAACTTATTCCAGTGTATCCAAAAAACTTGTCTTCATACTATTTGAGCTCTCCGAAAAATATTTCAAAATGTTTACTCTCCTCTCGTGTTTGCAAATAAGGATGCACCCAGTATAATTTTCTCTTATTTTCACTTTTAACGTAGGTAGCCATGAAATAGATTGATTTATTAATAACTATTCCAAAAAACATTGAATGATTTTTTTATTAGGTATATCAGAAACGAAAAACTAAATAAGTAGGTACTTACTAAAAATGTCAAATGTTACCATTGGAATAATTTGTGGAATCTGGTTCAATAAAAGATGAAAAAAACAAAACACATCATCGTAGTGGACGTTCAGAAGAAAATATTGCAGCTGTTACTGCTAATGTTGTTGAACAACCAAAAACATTAATGTCTAAGTGCTTCTTGGGAAATAACACCACAGTTTAAAGAAAATTGCTGTATATTCCAAACGTTTCGGGGTCTAGATCAGACCCCGTTGTCAATGGTTAAGAAACTACGGATTAAAAAGGCACAATTCTAAAATATAAATTAAAATATTTGACAAAGTGTTTTATTTGATTTTTGACGTAACTAAGAGAATTTTATTTGTAATATACAGGGTAGCACCCAAATTTCTAAAGATCATATAATCATAAAGTTCCTTTCAAATTGGAAGAATTTGAAAGGGAGATCTTCAGAATTTTATGCGACCAAAGAACTTTGTTGATTCAGTGATCCCATTAAAATCATAAGGGAAAACCTAGGAAAAACCTTATGAACTATCCCGATATTGGGTTGTTCACAAGGACATGACCATTAGCAATTTCTTCCTTAATCATCGGCAACCATGAACGACTGAATTCTACGGAGGTAGTAGCGATACAATCGTTTTCATTTAACAAAATTAAAGCAGACTCTTTTAGTTTTAGTAACTGAATTTTGAAACTGTATTTTATGACCAAGGTCCCACGCATGTTCACAAATTTTGGATTTTTCAAATTGTCGTTTTTTATGTAATTTTTGTGTTCGTTTATTCGAAAATTCAGAGGTCTAGATGTTTCTCCAATATAGAATTTATTACATTAAATCCCTATATGACAGAGCAAATACCAACTGTTCTAATATCAATAAATTCAATGAAGAAAAAACGTTTATAACCAATGTACTTTCTGCCAATTAGTAGTCAAATAAATTTATTAATAACGAGTTAAACAAAATGGAATACCAAACAATCCCTAACAACCAACATCAAACTTCACCAAGCAACACTGACTCCCAAGATAATCACATTAATACAATAACTATACCATACATACAGGATCTATCAGTAAGACTAAAAAGAGTGGGAAACAGATATAATATCAAAACATCATTTAAGACAAGAAATACACTAAAATCAATTATATCAAAAACGAAACCAAATAACAAATCAAAATACAAAATATTGCATTTATAAAATACCGTTTGAATGTAATAAATTCTATATTGGAGAAACCTCTAGACCTCTGAATGTTCGAATAAACGAACACAAAAATTACATAAAAAAACAACAATTTGAAAAATCCAAAATTTGTGAACATGCTTGGGACCTTGGTCATAATACAGTTTCAAAATTCAGTTATATTACACAAAGAAGAACACAATACCAAAAGAAAACTAAAAGAGTCTGCTTTAATTTTGTTAAATGAAAACGATTGTATTGCTACTACCTCCGTAGAATTCAGTCGTTCCTGGTTGCCGATGATTAAGGAAGAAATTGCTAATGGCCATGTCCTTGTGAACAACCCAATATCGGGATAGTTCATAAGGTTTTTCCTAGGTGCACTATCTTATAACAAAGTCGCACCTAGGAGCGCCACATAAAATTCTGAAGATCTCCCTTTCAAATTCTTCCAATTTGAAAGGAACTTTATGATTATATGATCTTTAGAAATTTCTGTGCTACCCTGTATATTACAAATAAAATTCTCTTAGTTACGTCAAAAATCAAATAATACACATTGTCAAATATTTTAATTTATATCTTAGAATTGTGCCTTTTTAATCCGTAGTTTCTTAGCCATTGACAACGGGGTCTGATCTAGACTGTATTTGAAATATACAGCAATTTTCTTTAAACTGTGGTGTTATTTCCCAAGAAGCACTTAGACATTGAAAAATATGCCACAAGTATCATTCAGCAAACAACAAAAACATCAATTCGTCATCGTGCACACCAACTGAACATTCCAAATACCACTTTATTCAGAATTTTGCACAAAGATCTTCGTTTAAAGGCTTACAAGATTTACATAACGCAAGAAATAAAGCCAACAGACTTTGGTTTACGTCGTCAATTCGTTAATTAGGCCATACAATAGAAACTTGAAAATATAATTTTTTTTCAACAAAATCATTTTCAGCAATGAAGCACATTTTGATTTGGGTGGATTTGTTAACAAGCAAAATTGTCGAATCTAGGCTGAAGAAAATCCTCGACAAATAATGGAAAGACCGATGCATCCACAAAAAGTAACTATTTGGTGTGGTTTTTTTGCTGGTGGAGTGATTGGTACATACTTTTTTGAAGATGACAATGGAAATGCTTTTACTGTGAATGGTGATCGATATGGAACGATGATCACTAACTTTTTGTGGGATGAATTGGAGCATATTGATGTGCAGAATATGTGGTTCCAACAGGACGGTGCAACATGTCATTCAGCAGCAGAAACATCAATTTTTTGAAACAGAAATTTGGTAATCGAATAATTGCTCGAAGAGGAAACTTTAATTGGTCCCCTAGATCTAGCACCTATAGATTTTTTCCTATGGAGCTATTTGAAAAAAAGGTCTATGCCACCGATCCACAAACAATTGATGACCTAAAGAAGAACAGTATTGACTGTTTTCAAGTAATTCAACTGCAGTTATGCCAGAAAGTTGTCGAAAATTTTGGCAAAAGATTAGAAGCTTGTCCTACAGCAGCAGGTGGTCACTTAAAAGATATTGTTTTACATTACTAAAACGAAACAATTGTACTATCTTTTGAAATAAAAGATTTGATCATTCTCAAATAATTTTTGTATTTTATTAAAAATTTAAAAATTAACCTCAAATTGGAACATTGCAGAAATCCAAATTAAATAATGCATTGAAAAATTTTGTGTACTGTATTAACTACCATCAATTGATCGAGATATACTAATATATATTGAAAGTTATGTGCTTTCAAAGTACCTATCGTAAAACTTTTCTATAAATTATTTAAATGCGCTTTTCCAACGCAGGTGAAACCTTATGCTCAACAAAAAGAGTAAATAAAAAATCTGTAGCTCATTACTAAAAGTGCATCTTTGCTACTCTAACTTTCCGTTGAAATCATCAACTGTCTTCTAATTGCAACATAAGCCGCATATTTTGCTAAATTATTTAGTAATTTGTCTCAAAGCGAATTTTAATTAATAGTCGGTAATAGCTAAACGAAAACGTGAATACGTAATAACCCGAATTTCAACGAAAAATTCTCCGCTTCACTATTTTTCCAGAGCGATAAGTAACTGCAACAAAAAACTCGCAGCTAGTCTTTAGTGAGCTTCATAAAAGCTTTTAACCAGTAACCAAAAAAGAGACAATAGAGGTCTTCCATACAATAGGAACTAATTAATATAACATCATCTAAGATTATATCTCGAAATGATTGCTTGTTGCGGTTGGAAAGGATTTTCTTTGTGCCAAGGATACGCCTGGAAATTCTTGAGATATTCCACAAAAGCTTCAGCTGTATCGGCTTTTTATTAACGGTGGAAAACGTCGGAGACAAGGGTCTATTTTTATTTGCGTAATAAAATCGAAATGATGATTCAGGTTGACAATCAGACTTTACAATTCTGTGGGTCAATAGGCCGGATTGAGGACAGCGGCGTGCTCTATTGGCAAGATGAAACACTTCTAGTGTTCTTTGGTCATCAGTTATTCATTGTTTTCATTATGTTATGTAACAACTCATGTGTGATTCTAAACTGTTATTCTAGATTGTGTTGGTGGCAATTTTCTATACTGCTGTCTCTGAAATTTTTGGTTTTTAACCGACTTCCAAAAAGAAGAAGGGTCCCATATAATTGTCTATAACATGAGAAAATCAGGAAAAAAAGTATATAAGGGAACTAGATTTCAGCGATTTTCAATGAATCTTTACTGTTTTCTATAAAACTGCTCCATGCAATTTAAATATTATAAATTGTATTATACAGAGATATGTTCCGGCTTGATTTCGTACATTTTTCTAGAACGTAAAACATACCATTTTACTGAAAATCGTAAAAATATATGCACAAAAACTGTAAACATCATGGTAAATGTAAAATTTTTATAATAAATATCTAGTTTAAATGTCACGATATGCCATGAAAGTATGTCGTACAAGATGTTTGTAATGATTTTCATTTTGATGCTTTTGAAATCGGTTTATTTTAGAAGCGAAGTTAAGTTACAGTCGCGTGAAATTGCAGAATATATTACATTAGCTTATTAAACCGAATATTCGTTATTTAGGAGATCTCTTCTGTGTGGAATACGGTTGAAGGTGTGTGCGTGCGTGCATGTAATATTAGATATTTGCGTTATAGAACGGAGAATAATTACAGTTATACAAAAGGCTTTAAAAATTGTCAGAAGCAGTTGAGTATATAGGATGGTGAAATAAAAGGTGGAGTATACTTACAGTTATACAGAGCGGTTTAAAAAAGTTATATAGTTTGGAACATAAGCAGTTACTTTGACAAGGTGTTTGAAGTAAGGGTGGGGTAACATTATTGTTATTAAGGGTGCATCAAAAATTTGTTATATAAGCATAAGCAGTTAGGATATTTGAATTATAGGAAGTAG
This sequence comes from Octodonta nipae, assembly GCA_034190945.1. Lineage (NCBI taxonomy): Eukaryota > Metazoa > Arthropoda > Insecta > Coleoptera > Chrysomelidae > Octodonta > Octodonta nipae. The sequence continues at coordinate 3,539,581 of CM067224.1, read as the reverse complement.
GACGGGGTATAATTATAGACATGGGAAAAAAAAATTTAGAAGCAGTTGCATATACCGGGTGATTGAAATAAATGGTAGAATAAATTTATAGTCATAAGATGTGGTTCAAAAAGGTGAATTTTGTTATATAGGGTAGACCATGAGCAGTTGCATAAATGGAATACTAGACATATGGGGAGAAGTAAAATGATTGATATACAGGAATAATTTAAACAATAGAAAAATAGAAACAGTCAATAGTGTTGAGAGGATATGTACTTATACAGGGTGGTTTTAAAGATATCATTACCGTTGTAATATTGTGTTGAGTTGAATTACAGTTGTACAGGGTGATTCAGTGAATGATAGACCAATAAGTTATATAGGAGTGACCAGTACACAGAAGCATATAGAGATAGATAAAAAAAGAAGATATGTCTGAAAATAGTGATTGAGTGCACATGGTTTCTAAACTGTTTTTATTTTAAGTCAATAAATATAAATTATATGTACTATTTTTCTAGAGTCTTGCGATATCTACAACTGGGCCAAGCACATAGTCAGAATTTTCATTTTCTGTTGAATTGAATCTGTACCCCAAAATTCAATGTGCGGGGTTGAACTTCCTAATCTCCCGCTGCCTACGACCTTGGCAACTACCGACACGTATCTACAAATTTTCCTTAAACTAAATTTCGATATTTTTCATGTTTCAGACTTATTTCGTTCTTCTAAACTTGTTTAAAACTTTTCGCTTCGTAATTGTTACTTTTTTGTACACATACGTGCTATTATTTTTTTATTTTCATCAGATTTTTTGCACTAAAGTAATATGATTACATACGTCATCCCTACAAATATATATGTATGCAAAATTACAGTATAACAGATAATTTTTAGGAGCAATACCAGAACAATGTTTTCAATATACAGGATGAGCCAAAAATATGGAAACCTTTGAATAACTCTTTAAGAATATATTTTTTTGAAAAGTGTTAAATACAAAAGTTTTAGCATTTTTCCCTGGCTATCTAACGGTACTAGATCTTGACCTTGACAATGACCAAGGTAATATCGAGGTCAAATGCATTTTTTGAAATGAGAATAAATTTTTTATTTCGGTTTCGGAAAGAACAGAAAATTTTACGTTCAAATATAATCTTGACCACGATCTTAACCTTCAATGTCATTTCAAAGGCAACATGTTTTTTCCAATAAAAGACCCCTCATCTTCCAAATCAAATTGGGAAATAGTGGATAATTTTACGAAAATTACCTTGACGACGACCGACAACGTCATCCGATTTTGGTAAAATCTATTGATTTTTTAAATTTGCATCCGCCATCTTCGATCCGCCATTTTGAATTTAGTAAATGTGACCTCAAATTCGTAATCAGCCACCTCAAAAACCCCCTGTACTAATTTTGGTGAAAATCTATTGATTTTTCAATAAAAAAGCATTTGACCTTGAATGGTAGCGGAATAGTGTTCCCATAATTTTATCTTTAATAATCAAATGACCTTGTTCTATATTGCCACAATATTAAATAGAAGAAACTCTATATTAAATTACCAATTATGAGTAATACTTAAATTGTAACAAAATAGTGTCAATTATTTTAAATCATCTGATATTTATATCTATTAATAAGAATGACACAAAGAAAGAAAACAGAGCGGCAGTCATCTGAGACGGAACGATGGAAGCGAAAGCTTCTTCCGAAATATTCTTCCCTTCTCTCGTTATCTCACTGTCTCCATTTTTCTTTATTTGTGTCACTCAGTAATGGAAATAAATATCAGGTGAATTAAAATAATTGTCACTATTTTGTTACGACTCAAGTATTAATCCTAATTTAATTTTTAATTTAATCTGCAAAGAAATATAAGTTTAGATATAGATAGATAGAGTAAGTGTTTGTAAATAATTTTGTTCATCTGAATAAGTATTTGAAGACAAGAAAATTTCGTTTTATTCTTAGCTAAGATCATTACAAACACATAACATTTATACAAAACAATAAATTATATACATATATATTCAACGGTAACAACCATTTAAAATTTTTAAGTTCCTATTCTATGTAATATTAAAATGAGTTTTATTCATTTTATGGGAATTGGAAATAGTAAATAAAATTAATTAATAAAGACATAATATTAAACAAAAGTATAATTGTTCTCAGTTTAGAAACCGAAAATTTTGGATTCGCAGCCGTACACTTTAGACTCTGGACCACTATTCTTTCCTTCAATTATTTTCTTTAGAGGATATACAAGTTCCGGGTGTATGTAATACTTCAGTCCCCCTGTTGAGTGGTAAACGTACTTTGTTTGTTACGATATTAAAAACGATGTAAACAAAGGACATGTTTTGCTTAACGTGAATCCTTCTATGAATCTATATTCGTTGATGATACGAAAATTTACTGGTAAGTTGCCTTTTTCTGTGGTATTTTTTTAAATTTCTGACGTATATCATGTCTCCAATTTAATATATCACAAAGAGAGAACGAAAATCAAATTTTGTTCAGGTATTCTATATTACTCGGATGTTATAATGGTTTATTTCCTATTTATTATTGGTTTGAGACTGTTAATATATTACCTGGTCTCTGTTTCTTACACAGATGACAGAATTGGATGGATATTTCAAGATCGAGGCGTGTGTAGTGTCGATCGGTCGGTCGTGTCGGTTGGTCAGTCAGATCGAAACAAATGAAGTTTGAAGCATTTCATTCCCTTGCTTATCTATATTCAGATGTGTAAGTGAGGGCCTCCGTTAAGAAGCTTTCGCTTCAAAAATAGAGACAGTGAAATAACGAGAGAAATGAAGTATGTTTCGTAAGAAGCTTTCACTTCCATTGTTCAGTCTCAACTGACTGCCGCCCTTTTTTGTATTTTTCAAAACGTAAGCTATAAAGAAAAATATTTACGTCTTTACAAAGGTGTTAATAACACTCAATGGGCAAAGTAACCTTTTCATTATAATTCCAAGCATTACTATAGATTACTACTTGAAGCTTTTAGTCGATATTCATTCACTCTCCCCTATTATGAACTTCCTAGTCAACTAACTCTGCCTGTATATTTCCAATTCCACGTCAGCGAGAGGTTGCTTCAGCGCTTTCGCGTTCCTTCCTATTTTATTCAAAATTGATGTCACGTAAAATGTATTCTAATTCATTTAAGCAGTCACTTTCAACATAGAACTGCTAGCTGGCAGAGCGGCAGATGTGTACAATGGACTAACGGCTCTAAGTGGAGTCCTAATATGGTCCCAAAAACCCATGGAATGGCAGAAACTGCTAAAAATGATACGCATGTTACGTATAAGTACATCGTCAGACCACTCAACGTGAAGGAAAACCGAAATATAAAGAGGGCTTCGTATGATACCTCAAGAGCCGTTTCGGCATATTCGGTCGTTTCACAGACCTTATGGTAAGTGTGTTGAACCGATGAAAGAATTCGTAATAAAGTACAGTTTGAGTATGTTTTTAATGTTAATATTAATGCGTGTACACATTTTTTAAAGTACAAAAATTGCTTTAAAAAATACCGACTTCAATGAATAATAACAATAATGGCACTAAAAAGTAAAAAATAATTAAATTGGATAATTTAAACAAAAAATATTATGTGTTCTATAAAACTGTGCCAAACCTTGGAAAATACATACAGGGTGAATTTTTTTTTTTTTTTGATGATCGGTATGAGGATCTCGGAAACTACCGGAGATAGAGCAATGGTTAAATTGGGAAAGATTTGCAGTTTTACTGGCCCAATTTAATGACACTTTCGGATTTTTGTAAAAAGTCATGGCTTACTAAATATTTTGAAAATTCTTTCGATTTAGTCAAATCCCTCTAGCTCCTTTGTTTTTGACTTTATAAAAAAAGTGTGAATATCATAATTGAAGGAAACTATATCCCGAATATAATTCTCATGTCAGCTCTCGTTTTCGAGATATGACACAAACTTTTTTTTTTTTTGAATGGAAACCATAATTGACTACGACCTCAAAAAATCGGACATTTTTAGAGCTTTTCAACGATATAATACTCGATATAGTTATTCATAAAAATAACGGAGTTATGGGTGCTTTTCTCTCTTATTTTCACTTTTAACGTAGGTAGCCATGAAAAAGATTGTTTTCACTTTGACGTTTCCTCATTTGAGAGTAATTCCATTAGTAGTGCTGAACTGACAGTCGATATTGAAAAGTTTCCTCAGTTCGTGCAGCTGAGGAATGCTTTCATACATATTTTAATCGTCGCCAACCTGATCTATATACATTTAAGAGGCTTTACGATAGTTTACGCAGATATGATATATGATCTTTTACTAAACCACCAAAGGAACGTAATCAAAGGAGCACAAATAAATGTTTTGGCAATCGTAAATTAAAATCCATCTACATCAACTCGTGAGATTGCGGCAGAAGCTGGCACATCTCAACGAACTGTAGTTAAGGTACTGAAAGCGCACAAGTTCCACCCGTACAAACTTTCAGTTTCTCAAACTTTGCATGCTGGTGACGAACATCGACGTATTTTGTTTTGTACATGGTTTAAAGACATGTGCCTTGACATTCCACTGTTTCCATTAAATGTCTTAGATGAAACTAGATTTACTAATTGCGGTATGTTCAATAGACACAATCAGCATATATGGGCTAAAGAAAACCCTTTCCATGTTGAACAAAGACTACCCCAAGTAAAATTAGGTTTTAATGTTTGGTGTGGTATCATAGGGTCTACTATTCTGGGGCCTTTTATCTATGACGAATCACTTACTGGGGAGCGCTACTTGCGTTTCTTGCAATACACTTTTCAAGACATGTTGCATAATTTGACTTTTAGAACTCGTTTAGAATTTGAGTGGTTCCAACATGATGGAGCACCTGCTCATAACTCGTTATTAGTAAGGCAACACTTAGATAATATCTATCCAAACTCTTGGATAGGAAGAAATGGCCCACGCGAATGGCAACCCCCGATTTGGCAGCTATAGACTTCTATTTATGGGCTGCGCTAAAAAAAGTATACAAAAGAAAGTATGAGACAGTTGGTGACCTAATGGAGGCGGTATTACAAGCAATTGAAGAAATTGACAGGCGGTCTGTGAGGAAAGCGGTAATGTCAATCTGAAAAAGATGCAATTTTTGTCTAAATAACAATGGTGGACTTTTCGAACATAAATTGTAACCATTATTATGTACTTTAATTTCTTAACTTTTTAGTAAATACCTACTTATTTAGTTTTTTCGTTATAACTGATATACCTAATAAAAAATCGTTCAATGTTTTTTGGAATAGTTATTAATAAATCAATCTATTTCATGGCTAACTACGTTAAAAGTGAAAATAAGAGAGAAAAGCATCCATAACTCCGTTATTTTTATGAATAACTATATCGAGTATTATATCCTTAAAAAACTCTAAGAATGTCCGATTTTTTGAGATCATAACCAACTATGGTTTCCATTCAAAAAAAGATAAGTTAGTGTCATATCTCGAAAACGAAAGCTGTCACGTAAATGTAAAAAGAGATATCACATGATACCCCTTTGTATTTAAAATATTAAGAGTGATATACATTCCCACTTAAGGGTAGAACTACAGAGTCACCGATAAATGTAAAATGTAAAATAAAATACATTTATTTTGAGGAAATTCCAATCTACTTTCAACTGATTTTATCCAAATTTCGAATAACGCTACTTATTTTTATGTTTTAATACTGGCGCATTCGCCATATGTTATTAATTGTTAATTAACAATATTTTTCCAATTGTCATTGAAAAAAAAAACAAAAAAAACATGGGACCAGTCTGGAATTCTATCCTAACATATGAAAAAAGAATTATCAAAATCGGTTCATGGTTGCCGAAGTACTGAAGTAACAAAATCTAAAAAAAATATATTACCAAATTTAGAACCTCCTCCTTTTTGAAGTCAGTTAGAAATACGGTTAGTTATAATTTCTTCGGCATAAATAACTCCCCCGTTTCTTAATGTCCCCCCCAGCACTCAGCCACCAAGAGACACGAGTAGGGTCCTTCCGGCAGAATTTTATCTCAAAGCCGGCTACTTATGATATTCTCATAAATTTGATAACGAAGAAAAATGATACGTGGAAATATGTCATCGCTTTCAGCCACGAAGTTTCCCCTCAAATTGAAATATATAGTTTTTGGGCTTCTGAAAGAAATATGGATGGTATTATTTATGAAGGACTCCACTAATGTAACAGATAATATCATCAGAAATTTAGAGGGAATATGATGAACGATTTAGAAAACTAGAGTTAGTATTTAAATATCTAAATTCTATTAAATCACCTGTGAAAGTATTTTCCCTTAGATAAGTAATCTACTATAACAAAAACAGTTTTCTTCTATTAAATAAACATGCAAAATTTTTGTTAGCTCTGCGTTTGCGGGTGTATCTATCCCATTATTTTTTAATCGATCTACCAATCTCGTTCAAATTGTACATTGAAAATCAGTCCAATTTCTACACTACTTCCAACTTCGCGTGGAAATGACATATTCTAAAATAGAGCCTGTGGTCACAGAGTGCACTCGAGCCTATCAGAATTAGAATAATTATCTAGCTTTTTAAAATCAACCTCGCCAAGAAATTTTTGTTAAATTTCACCTGAATTAAGCTGATTTCATTTAAGTTGGGTAAACATAAACTCTATAATGGATACCAAAGCTATTCCGTCAAATATGAAATACAATAATGATGATTATTTAAACACACAATAAATAATCAGCACTGCGTACAGGAACCCTTCAAACAATAACTATTACTCTGATGACTAATTGAACTATAGCTACTTAAATATTACTGAATTTACAACCCCCGAAATTTTAGCAGTCCTAAAGCAACTGAAGCCTAAGCACACAAAAGGTCCTGATCAATGTTTAATAATTCGCGATTGTGCAGCTGTTCTTGTTACTCCTTTGACGAAGATATTTAATCTTGCTTTAATAACCGAGGAATTTCCTACTGTTTGGAAACTGTCGAGGATTTACCCAGTGCCGAAAAAATGAGACAAAAGCAATATTGAAAATTATAGACCTACTACTATCATCTGTAATTTTGCCAAAGTTTTTGAGATGGTTTTTCATAATCTGTTTTACTTACATGAACAAGATCAGATTACAGTACATCAGCATGGTTTTGTTAAACAAAGATCCACCATTACTAACCCTCTTTGTTTAACTCAGTACATTTCTGAGCATCAAAATACATATGAATAAACAAGTTGATGTTGTCTATACGAATTTTTCTCCCTCACTTGTTATATTGTTAGAATCATATTACGAACAGAAGTAAATACGTTGAGTGTCGTGGTTTCAAGTCATCAGAAATTGTTTCCACATCGGGGGTTCCGCAAGGCTCCGTATTGGGGCCACTATAATTTGTCTTGTTTATAAATGACATTGTTGGTGTTGATGTTCAATATCTTCTATGTGCTGATGATATTAAAATCTATACTGTAATAGAAAATGTAAATTACTGTTTCAGGCTACAGAAAAGTCTTGACAATGTAAACGCCTAGTGTAAAAAACGATCGTCCATTAAATGCATCAAAGTGTCACGCCATGACTTTAATCAGACGGCAAACTCCTGTTAGACTACAAGATAGAATGTTAAGAGTTAGTTTTGATAGCAAATTAATGTGCAAGTTGAAAATACTGTACAAGCAGCTTATAAAAGTCTTGGTTTTATAATTCGAAACTCTGAGGGCTTCTCAGACCCCAAGCACTCTGATTTTACTTTACAACGTCTTTGTCAAATCTCGGCTTGAATAGGCTGCTTTGGTTTGGCACCCAGGGTATTCAGAGGCGATTTTTGAAAGTTCTAGCTTTTAGAATTGACTGTTCATATCCTCCCTTAGATTTTCCTCAATCTGAGCTACTGAAGAGATTCTCGCTTCTTAGTCTGCACTGACTTCTAAGTAAGTAGTTAAGAAACCAAATTAGATTGCAGTGATATCTTATATCATTTACCAATGCATGTTCCTGACCCAGCTCGGATACTGATAACACATTTTATCTACCAAAACCAAAAACATTTTAAAGTTTTCATCCCTCTATTTTTTGTGCGAAATTTGTAACTCCGTAAAATTAGACAATTTTAATTCCTCCATAAGTGTAATAAAAAAAATTCTATTAATCTAATGTATAATTTTTAGTAACTCATTGTCTTTATTTTTTATATTTCTATATTTGTCCCTGTCCTACAATTTGTCTTTGTACTGTTGGATAGTGAAATAATAAATAAATAAATGAACGATATATAAATAAATAGTACAATTCATAATTCACATGGTATATATTTCATAGTTTTCGTCGTTTTAAAAATTCCATTTTTTTAAACGAAGATCGACCTTCTAATTAATTTTGCCTGGTTTATCGAAAATCAATATCAAATAAAATATCAACCTGTCATTTGTATTCGTTTTTAAAATACAAGAAGAAGTTTTTTTTTAATTTCCTATTTTGACCTTTCAGCGATTCTATACTGTTTGAAATTGTTTGTGCAAAGGTTAATAGTAGATTTTTTTATATTTCAGCATTTTTTAATTTCCCAAATAAAAACCTGTAAACACATTTTAGGTACCTACGTGTTAAGATTTTAACATATTCCAATTCTGTAAAATGGAAAAGGAAGATCTTTCCGCGACCTTCAATTTCCGCTTTCAAAAATCCATTTTGCAGAATTAAAAAATGTTAAAAATAGACCCAGTTAATTAAAGTTGTTTATAGGGATCTTAATTGTGAATTAAAAAAATATTTAAAAAATACATTTTGTCAGTTACACAGATAAAATGTATCCTAACTTTATATGCACAACAAAAATCAAACTTTTGCAATTTGTTGCAATTTTTAGATTTTTTTAAAGCACTAATACAGACCCATTCTCGGGGGATTAACTACTACATATTTTTTCAGAATTAAAACAACATTAAAACAAATTCTCTCTACCAAATTTAATTTAAAAAGATTCATATTTCATAGAAAAAATCCAATATTTGAAAAACGTGTTAATTTTCAAAAATCTAATAGCATCAGCTGTCTAGAAAATTCTTGCCAACCAAGTTTTGTTATGATTTTTTTTCTGCAGCCTATAGCATGGAAATTATAAAAGAAAAACTAGGAAAATGTCAATTTTTAAACCTCTAATTGTTTATAAATAATTTTCCACAACATTTTGACATGGCGCATATAGTTATACTTTTTATTTATTAAAGATATTGTCTATAACCCAATCGCTTAATTTGATGAAATCCGTAGGACGTAATGTTCTTGAGTCAGTATTCTAAAAGCATCTACGACATTTACGTATATATTTCAAACTACTATCGTATTCCTAAAAATTTAATTATTCTTGTCTTCGTAGTAATCCCATGTAGGATATTACCAATGTAAAATGCGAAATCAATTTCCGCAATTTCAAATTATTAAAAATTCGTCGTTTCACTGGCTAGATTACTACATTGTGAAATCGCCTTTTTTTGTTTTGTGGGTTGCAATTAAAGTAAAGTGGTTTTCCTATTTTACAAAAAAACCGAAGCTTTCTACCAAGATTACGCTGATGAACAATTATGTCGAGTAGTTGTTATTTACTGCTTATTCTCAAGGAATACAAACAACTGATTGTAATCTCCTAGCTGAATCCGCTCTTTCGTTTCACACAGTTTACAGTGTTATGAATAATAATTGTTCTTTTTTGTTTGTTTAAAATTACGGATTCTGAGTACATATTTCTGACAGTGAAAATATAATTTATTGGCTAGTCTTTTGTGTTAGTATAGTGTTGGGAATTTAGCAAATTAAACATAAAGTTTCGTTTTCGTTCCAAATTGCCTTACCATACTTTAATATTTATTTATAAATTTCAAATACCTATCTGTTGCAAAATAATGTATATAAGATAATTAATTATTCATTTCAGTTAAAAATTCTACAAAAGTACCATTTGTATAAATAAACACTGGATCAAGAAGATGACTACATTTTTTATTTGTTATTTAATAATTTATATTTAAAAAAAAGAACAGACTTCAGCTGACTTAAAATAGAAACCGTTTGGAAACAATGTGCAATCTAACACTATTTTCTGACATTTTCTGATTTAAGGTATAATTCTATTGAATATTTTAGCGTATTCTTATCTCTTTCTCTGTCTCTTTCTCCCTCTCTCTTTCTCTCTCTCTATCTCTCTCTCTCTCTCTCTCTCTCTCTCCAATTTGTATTCATTTTCTATATTTTCTAATATTTTTTAATTTTATTATTTGTTTTATTATTGGGACCACTTTCTATAAATGTAACTCTAGTTCACTCTATACTGCATCCACACTGTACATGCTTTTGTGTATTGGTCACCCCTATATAACTTATTTGTCTATCATTTTCTGAACCACCCTGTACAACTATAAATCAACTCCACGCAATATTGCAACCGCCCTAATGTCTTTAAAACCACCCTATATAAATATAAATCCTCTCCACACTACTCCTATATAAATATAAAAATAAATAAAATATACTGACTTTTACTACCCTATATAACAAAATTCACATTTTTTGACTACATTTTATGACTATGATTTTACTCTACCATTTATTTCAACCACCCGGTATATGCAACTGCATATAAATTTTTTGAACCCATATCTATAATTATAAAGGGTGTTTTTTTAGAGGTATGGAACTTTGAAATAGAATAAAACATGGATATATTTTTTAAATTGACATGAAATTTAGTTTATTCGAAAGATAATCTTCTTGCATTATAGTTTGAATATGACTTCTGGCATATGACCGCCACTGCTGGCTCGAACGTAGTCTAATCTGGAGGTCCAATTTTCTATGACTTTTTCCAACATTTGGGGCCGTATATCGACAATAAAGCGGCAAATGTTGTCCTCCAAGTGATCAATCGTTTCGGGCTTATCGGCGTAGACTACCAACTTCACGTATCCCCACAGAAAATAGTCAAGCGGCGTCAAATCGCACGATCTTGGAGGCCAATTCACGGGTCCAAAACGTGAAACTATGCGGTTACCAAACGTTTCTTTCAATAAATCAATTGTGGCAAGAGCTGTGTGACATGTTGCCCCATCTTCTTGAAACCACAGCTCATGTGCATCATGGTTGTTCAATAGAAAAACGAAGAAGTTAGTAATCATGGCTCTATAGCGATCACCATTGACTGTAACGTTCTGGCCATCATCGTTTTTAAAGAAGTTTGGACCAATTATTCCACCTGCCAATAAAGCACACCTAACAGTCAGTTTTTCTGGATGTAACGGTGTCTCAACATGAACTTGAGGATTATCATCACTCCAAATACGGCAGTTTTTGTTTATTGACGTATCCATTAGCTTCAGCGCTAAACAAAATTCGCTTATGAAAATCGGGATCAACGGCAATCTTGTTTTGGGCCCATTCACAGAATGTACGCTTTGCTAGGTGATCATGTGGCTTCAGTTCTTGCACGAGTTGAATTTTGTAAGCACGCAAACTAAGATCTTTGCGCAAAATCTTCCATAAAGTGGAGGGACGCATATCCAATTCCTGTGCACGATGGCGGATAGACTGATTCGTGTTTTCCTCTACGCTACGCTCTACAGCAGCAATGGATTCTTCTGTACGCACTGTACGATATCTCTGTGGACGCGTATTATCACTTAGAGTAAACGTGGTGCGAAAACGTTGCATAGTTAATCGAATTAATTGCTCTGATAGACGATTATGTTGACCGTAAAATGGACATGGTGCGCGGTACGTATTTCGAACAGAACCATGATTTTCAAAATAACTTTGCACAATTTGGAAGAGGTTGTTCAGGCGTCAGTCTACTCATGATGAAATGCCGAATCAGACTAAACATAAATCACTTGATAGCTGACAAGTTGACTGACGATTAAAAGAGTATTGACAACTTAAAGTTCTATAACTTTAAAAAAACAGCCGTTATTATACCCCGTCCTATAATTCAAATATCCTAACTGCTTATGCTTATATAACAAATTGATACACCCTGAATAACAATAATTTTACTACACCCTTACTTCAAACACCTTGTATAAGCAACTACATATGTTCCACACTATATAACTTTTAACGGCCCTGTATAACTGTAATTCTATTCCACCTTATATTTCAACAATCCTCTATACTCAAGTGCTTCTAACATTTTTGGAAGCCTTCTGTATAACTGTAATTATACTCCGTTCTATAACGCAAATATCCACTATGTGTAAATATAGTTTTGTTCCGCCCTTATTTCACCCAACTTGTTCACGCAACTACTTATCTGCCACCCAATACAATATTTTTTTAACCACCCTATATAACTAATTCAATTCTACCTTATATTTCAACTACCCTATGTATGCAACTGCTTATGTACCATCTAATATCACATGCACACACCGATACACCTATAGCCGTATACCATATAGATGAGATCGCCGGCATATCTAACAAATTTTCGTGTCGATAAACTAATAGAATATTTTCTCCCATTTCACGCGGCTATAAGCCCCGTAACTTAACTTCGTCTCTAAAAGACTGACTTCAAATGAATCAAAATGAAAACCACTACAAACACCCGGTACGATATACTTTCATGGCATATCTTGGCATTTAAACTAGATAGTTATGATGAAAATTTGACATTTACATTGATGCTTATAGTTTTTTACACATATTTTTGCGATTTTCAGAAAAATGGCATGTTTTACGTTATAGATAAATATACGGAATCAAGCTGGAACATATTTTTGTAGAATACAATTTATAATATTCAAATTTCTTGAGCGGTTTTAGACAAAACAGAGGAGATTCATTGAAATTCACTGAAATCTAGTCTCTTATTTACTTTTTTTCTGATTTACTGGAGAACCGTAAACCTCATGTTGTAGACAATTATATGGTACCTTTCTGTATTGTTCCTTAATATAATGCAATTTAAATCATCAAAATTATCGAAGCCGTTTTTGAATAATCGCTAGTCATAGATAAAAAAAGTTGCCGACGAACTAATAACCTCCTCCTTTTTGGAAGTCGGATAAAAATCAGTGATGTGGTTTCCAAAATTTAAGCAAGTGCATTCAACAAGAGTTTAGTTTAAGTTTGAGTGTGAAAAACAGATTTCCACAAACAAAGATGCATAAGAAGTTGTGGGTGGTAAGTACTGTTTCTAATGGAAATGTTGTGGAACCTGTTTCTATTTTGGACGAGCTTTTAAAGTTTTTAGAAGATAAACTGAAAAGTTCTTGTATTAACCCAAAATGAATCGAAAAAGATAATCTATTCCTTAGCAAGGCTATTAATACTTAGCGCCTTCTATGGTAACGTGACTTTTAAAATCGCTTGGTGCGTCAGGGTCGTTTGTTCATTAGTGCGCCGTCCACACTTACATACAATGTCGAATGCATAAATAAGATACTCCATAAAGTAAGAATTTGCGTAATTTTTCCGTTACTGAACTTTATTTTGCCGTTATTTGCTCTTGTGCCAATTTTTTATGAGCTTATAAGGATAAAGATTTTCATTTATTTAATTAGTAGAAATTTTTCAAGCTCTTGCACCCTTCCAAACCTTATGCCTACGGTTTTTTAATGATTTTTCTACAAAAAGAGCGGCAGTCATGTGAGACTGAACGATGGGAACGAAAGCTTCCTACGAAATATTCTTCCCTTCTCTCGTAATTTCATTGCCTCTATTTTTCTTTCTTTGTGTCTCTCTTAGTAATGGATATAAATAAGTATTAGAAGACACTATGTCAAACAAAAGTTCGTTTTGTTCTTAGCTAACATCATTACAAAAACATAGCATTTATACAACACAATAAATTATATAGACTAGCTGTCGCCCAGTGGTCGAAATTAGACCAATTGTGTCAATATCTCTGGCAGGTTAAGTAACCTGAAAATCTTATCGGCACATTCTATCCTAGGACTTTAGGGAGAACAGCTATTACACGGAACGGATCCAGATTCGGAACCTCTGTGTGATAGTTTCCTCGAAAATCCTAGATGTCGGCCTTACATCTCGCTTCTACAAATAAGTAAACAAATTCAAGTTTTTTTCAGATATAATTCATAGGACTTTATTTGTGTTCAATTTCGTAATTCTTAATTTAATATGACAACAAAGCAACCACTAATGGGCTACCCTACATATTTATTTTTTCTAACCTCCCTGTATAGCTATAATTGCACTCAATTCTCAAACATTTATTAAAATCCTCATTATAATAATTCCATCTCATTATATATTTCCACCACCCTGTATATGCAACTGCTCATGGATCACGCATAATATTTTTTAACATTTTTGAACCACCCTGTAAACCATTCTGTATATGTATATATTATGAAATTTTTAACTATCTTCTGTAACTATAATTCTACTGTGACTTATATTTCAATCATCATATATATGGTGGGCTACTCTATAAATCATTTCCGTTTCTAACATTTTTTATCATCATCCTGTATATCTATAATTCCTCACACCCTATATTTCATCTTCCCTATATATACAACTGCTTATGGGTTACGAAATGTTGCATTTCCATTTCCGCCCCCCTGTATATGCATCTCTGTATAATATTCTTTGCACCACCCTGTATAACTGTAATTCTACTGCACCTTCTATTCCAAGAACCCTATAAATTCAACCGCTAATAGGCTTCCCTATATAATTATTTTATTAGTTATAATTGCACTCTGTATTTTAAACACCCTATATATGCAACTGTTTATGTGCCACTCACGAAAAAAAAACGATTTTGAACATATCTGAAATTGCCCTGTATAATTATAATATACAACGATTACTTTACCACTAAACAATAACAACGCTTGCATGCCACTTCCAGTAGTACATGCTCTAAGTATAAACAGCATTGGTCCCTCTATATATAATTACTCAATGTTTCGAGTCTGGCGGCGTCGGCACGCGGCACATTCAGTTGTTTGGCGTTGACATTATGACGTAAATAATGAATTTTTATTATATTTTATTTAATGAATGAACCATTATTACAAACTAATATTAGCATTCTGCACTGAAGGTCGTCAGTAGCTACTAAACAAAACAAAAATGAAGAAAATCGGTTGAGAAACAGAGGAGAAAATGGTACCTAATCGTTTTGTCTTTGCCTATTTATATATAGATATATATTCAACAGTAGCAAACACTTAAAATTTTTAACTTCTTATTCTATGTATTATTAAAATTAGTTTTATTCATTTTATGTGAATTTAAAATAGTAAATAAAGTTAATTAATAACGACATAATGTTTTAAAAAAGTATAATTGCTATCGGTTTAGAAACAGAGAATTTTGGATTCGCAGGCTCTAGACCACTAGTCTTTCCTTCAGTTAGGTTCTTTAGAGGATATAAAATTGTATGTAATACGTCAGTGCATCTAGTCAGTGGTAAACGTACTTTGTTTACTCTTCAATTTAATATTTCACAAAGAGAGAATTGGAGTGTTTATTAGAACCAAAAGCAAATCGTGTGCAGGTATTCTATATTAATTGAATGTTATATTGGTTTGTTTACTATTTTTATTGATTTTTTTCGGTCGATCGTGCCGTGTCATGTCGAAACAATTGAAATTTAAAGTTACGCATTTCATTCCCTTGTTCATCTATTTTCATGTCTAGATGAGAGCCTCCGTTTTCGCTTCAAAAAGTTAAATTTTCACAGCGTTAATACCATGAAGCTGGCCAAATTTGTGCTTCTTGCATCCTATATGTTAAAATAAAACATGTGTTATACCTTATTTCGTATGAATTAACCGAAATAACTGAAAACAACTTGAACGATTAATATTAATTTTTCACAGTGTACTTGTGACTAAAGCTAGTTTCACAACTGTTCTTCATCCAATTATTATGTACACTAACAAAAAACTGCTCATAAATACCAACCTATTAAATCCTGAAAAGCAAAAAACTTTCATCTAACAGATATCGCAGTTTCACCACAAAGATGCGGTTGAAAATATCAAAACGTACCGTTACTATATCTCTTTCATCGTCGATGTGATTTCCTTTTTAATAACGAAAAAAATTTCTTTTTCTGTTGCAGTGGCAGCGACGATGTCCAACGATCCATTGAACTGCTAGACCGCGTGCTCTCCGAATTCGATGATGTGGAAAATGCGAATCAAGTTCAAAACGTGAGTATCGATTTTATCGATGGATTTTTTTTTTTTTTTTTCATAGAGATCGAAATATCAGATTGCGAATAACACGACTCTTAACTGTACATCAGAATGGATTTTTGCGACAGAGAGTCGGTACTGTAAACAGTTTGGTGTCTATTGGAGTCGAAACGATGATATAGTTTTTTTTGTGATGGTAATTAAAATAAGTTTCTCCGTTCACTAGTTCTGTTTATCCGGAATCTGTCGTCGAAAAATGTTAATTGAATCGAAGACATGCAGTGGCTTGAATAGTTTTGTTGTTGAAAACTATAAAAAAAAACTATAGAAGTGGCACAAAAAACTTACTTTAGAAACAGTGTTCATTGATGAATTTTTTTTAGTATTTAAAACTGAAATTCGTCTTTAATATCATCAGACTAAAGCCAACGAACAGATTTTATAATCTTTTATCTCGTAATAAATTTTTATTTTTTTAAAACTGGGAATATAGAAAGTTTCTCAAAGTCTACAGGAAAAATAAGGAGAAACCACAATATCAAATGTCAGAAATCTCAAAACACGTCAAATTTGTGTACCTTTTCATATTAAAATCGAAAATAATGTATTTTTAGAAGCGATTGTTGTCATATAATTTTCACAAAGCTATAGGATGTGAAAATTACCAAATTAAAAAAGAAATGTTCTATATAAATATTAGGGTGGATCGAAAAAAGGCATGTTTCTCAGATCTTCTTCTAATAGCAGTCAAACATCATCTGACTCCCTAACTAAAAGGTTTGCAAAAGATATATCCAATTGAATGAGAACTTTCGCTCGAACCTCAAAAAAATTTCTTTTTTTACATATTTTGTCGAAATTTCCACTTTTTAATCGTTTTTCCTTAATAGTTATTGAAATATCGTCATAAAAATATTTTTCTCCCAGGGATCTCAACAAAAACACGATTACGAAAATTATCTTTGCATATATTTAATTAAATAAGAGGCATAAAATTTATTTCAGAATATTCAAAAGTTTTTTAAAAGTTTTCCAGCTATTTTTTGAGTACTTTCAAAATTCCCCTGCAAATATAAACTTGTATTAAATTAGATCTACCAACTCTTGATTGCTTTGCTTATGAAGAGTCTTTCGACCAAAACACGGCTCACTCTAATAAATCCACCGGGAACAATTTTGCAGGAGGTTTGGTGAGACACCTTTTTCAATAATTGTTAATGCCTCAAAGTGACGTTTTGAAAATTATTTTTATTTGAAAAAAATATTATTATTATTCTTTTTTTTTTCGGTGTAATAATATTTCAACTGTTGTAACTTGACGGCCTTAAAATTAAAAACAATGCTGTTTTTGATAATTAAGAGAAATTGTGTTTATGTTCTAGTTATAAAGTAAGAATTAGATTCATATGCATTACTTATTTAAAATATTAGTAATTGAATAATAAAAAATTGAATGTGAAGCCGTTCCTTTGGGATACTGAACCATAATTTTAATCTCTAAAAACAAATTAACTGAGGTTTATCACTTATAAGGCTATTCCATTTTCAAAGATTATTATCAGTTTGTTCCAGCCTCAGTTACTTCTTTTACCTTAGCAGATGTAGGTTTAAAACCCCATCACGATAAATCTTTGATTTTAAATTTTAAAAATTTTCAAATGCATCATGTAATATATCAAATGGAAGGGAACACAAAAATATATTTTTTATGGTTTAAAAATAATTAGTTTAAAAGATATTAACAAAAATATACAAAAAAATCCATTCTCCCCTTGTTCTCCGAAACTATAAGACCTAAATTTAAAAAATATATATCTAGACATAGGGCCTCACCTGAATTTTACAGGAGAAACATTTAATATTAATTTTGAGGGGGTCAGTAACAAAATTAAATATCAATATCAAATCAAAGCGCTCATTATGATGAATACAAATATCTTTTTTCATATTTTAAAATAAATTGTTTAAATGATATTAACAAAAATATAAAAAAAAACTACACCCTATATTACCGAAACCATAACACCTAAAAATTTGAAAAATATGGGTATAGGGCCTCACTTAAACTGTACAGGAAAAATAAAAAGAAAACAGTAACATTAATTTGGGGGGGGGGGGCAAATTTAAACAGAAATTAAAATATTAAATTTATTGCAAACGCATGGTGTAATACTAAATGAAAGGGACGCATTATGAGGAATATAAATATATTTTTTTCATATTTTTAAAATATATTTTTTAAGATATTAAGAAAAATATAAAAGTCAGCTTATTCCCCCGCTTATCTGAAAAAGACTATACGACCTAAAATTTTGAAAAAAATAGAAATATAAGGCCTTAGTTGAGCTTTATAGAAAAAATAAAGAGAAACCCTGATATTAAGTTTGGGGCCAAATTACAGAATTAAATGAAAAATAAAAAAATTAAAAATTTTCTAACTCATTATTATTATATAATTTGTTAAAATATACAAAATACAAAATTCGAGCCATTACCTCCTATATCTGTGAACTTGTGAGCCTAAATTTTGAAAAAATATAACGCCTCACTCAACATTTACAAGAAAAGTAAAACACAAATTCTAAAATTAATTTATAAACTTTAGATGGAAAATGAAACTTTGTTTTTTGTAAATGCACCCATATCGTAATGTATCAAATAAAATGAATCGTCATAAAAGTACAAACATATTTTATTTGTATTTTATAATAATTTATTTAAAAGGTTCAATAATTTATTATTTAAAATTTGACCCATTTTCCCCTTTATTTCCTCAGCTATTGTGCCTAAAATTCAGACAAAGGATTATATAGGACTTCGTTGAAAGTTCATTAGTAAAATAAAGCAATAATCCTAATCTTAATTTTGGAGGCCAAATTCGAAAATTAAATAATTATTTTTATAAAATATCAACCGCATCGTGTAGCAGATAAAATACAAAGGCTAGTCGTGACAAATAAAAGTATATATCTTCTGTGAACTAGTAAGCCTAAATTTTGAAAAAAAAATATAAGGCCTCACTCAACATTTACAAGAAAAGTAAAACACAAATTCTAAAATTAATTTATAAACTTAGATGGAAAATGAAACTTTATTTTTGTAAAATAAAAGGAATCGTCATAAAAATACAAACATGTTTTATTTGTATTTTATAATAATGTATTTAAAAGGTTCAATAATTTATTATTTAAAATTGGACCCATTTTCCCCTTTATTTTCTCAACTTTTGTTGAAAGTTCATTAGTAAAAGAAAGCAATAATCCTAATCTTAATTTTAGAGGCCAAATTCGAAAATTAAATAAATATTTTTATAAAATATCAAGTGCATCATGTAGCAGATAAAATAAAAAGGCTAGTCGTTACAAATAAGTATATATTTTTTATAAATTTAAAACGCTTGGTTTAAAAGATATTAAGGAAAATATGAGAAAATCTCAAAGGTGGTACGAAACCCTTGGTATGCGAGTCCAACTCGCACTTGACCAAATTATTTTAATATTCATTAACTTGATTGAAACTGTAAATGGCGTAAAGTTTTAGGTTACAGTGAACAATGCGCCAATTATGTTACACATTTTATCAGGAACGGTAGCACCCAAAAATTTGGGGGTTCACTTATTTTTCAAAATTATTCTCAATGTCTATAAATCATTATATATAAAATAATTTAAAATATTTGGTAAAATATTTCTACAAATTTAGAGATAACAGAGGTCACACCTACTTTTACTATTTCGCCTCAGCTACATGTCGTATAGATATACAGGGTGTTCCTAAATTGGGGGTACAAACGAAAAGAGAAGATTCCTTGAATAGTTTTAGGAAGAAAAAGTCCCATAAACATGGGTCCGCAAACGTTTCGTTACTCTGTTAAAGTTTGAATTTTTTTCAAGTTTTTTTTCTCATAGTATCTGCACTTCACAAGATATTCAAATGAAATTTGGCATACATATTACAATTAAGAGTTTACACCTTGTGACATGCCAATTTCGATTGCAAATCTACAGGGTGATATTTTTTCGGGAACAATGTCCACTGTTGTCCTTCAGGTCTTTTTTTGGTGAGCCACTGGTACTATCAAAAATTGTAAAGAAAAGCTTTGTTGTTATAGCAAACTTTATGTTCTCTTGTAGTTTTGTCGTATCTACTACCGATTTCGAGAAAAAAAATTTCAATTATTAAACTAGCAATGATTCTTAAAGATTCGATAAACTGATATTATCATCAAAAAAAATGTATTACTGCAAGAAACGTACAACTCAAAAATTAATCACAATAAAAAAACTAAATAAAAACAAAGGAACTAAACTACAGCAATTGTTGAAAATGTCCTCCCCCAACCCTTATACAAGCTTCTGTTCATCTTCTCATAGAAGATCGAACTCTTTCAAACACTCCTGGAGTATTCCTAATTGTATCAAACGCGCCTATTATACGATTTTTCAGTTCGTCTACGGTATTCACTGGCGTTATGTACACTAGAGATTTCAGATGGCCCCATAGAAAGAAATCTAAACTATTTAAATCTGGGGATCTGGCGGGCCATGGCTGATGTCTACCTCGTCCAATCCACCTGTTTACATAATTTTCGTTCAAATACCCCCTAGCCAAAAGTGAAAAATGAGCAGGAGCACCGTCGTGCATGAACCACATTTCACGTCGCATCATAAGAGGTATATCATCCAATAACAAGGGAAAATCGTTCTCTAAAAAATGTCTGTATGATTGACCAGTAAGTCGCCCTGGCAAGAAGAAAGGACCAATCAAATAATCGCCAATATTACCACCCTACACATTTAATGAAAATTCCTCTTGAAAATAAGCTTCTGCAATTTCATGTGGATTCTCCTCAGCCCATATGGGTTCTTTATGAAAAGATCCAGTTTCTGAAAGACGCCTGTGAATATTAGAGAATATCCGATGACCAGGCTATTGGGATAGCGTTCCATGTAAAGACGCTTAGCTTCTCTTGAATTACCATTTGCAAGACCATACATGAAATGCATGTCAGCCCATTTCGGAATTCGTAAAATTCGGCATGTTTTGATATTAAAATGTAACCATCTTTAATTTTCAAAACACAGGAGTTTAATTTGATGTGTCAAAACTAACAATAAATTTATTCATTCACCACAGCCTACTAGGTAGGTAACTAGATTTCTATGACAATTCGGAATTTTCTGAGGATTTCAAGAGAATCATTCAATTTTTTTTTCTCGAAACCGGTAGTAGATACGACAAAACTACAAGAGAACATAAAGTTTGCTATAACAACAAAGCTTTTCTTTACAATTTTTGAAAGTACCAGTGGCTCACCAAAAAAAAGTTCTAAAGGACAGTGGACAGTTTTCCCGAAAAAATATCACCCTGTAGATTTGCAATCGAAATTGGCATGTCACAAGGTGTAAACTCTTAATTGTAATATCTATGCCAAATTTCATTTGAATATCTTGTGAAGTGCAGATACTATGAGAAAAAAACTTGAAAAAAATTCAAACTTTAACACTCAGTATCTTGAAAACGAAACGTTTGCGAACCCATGTTTATAGGACTTTTTCTTTCTAAAACTGTTCAAGAAATCTCCCCTTTTCGTTTGTACCTCCAATTTAGGAACCCCCTGTATACTTTTGACAAAATAACCTCAATAATTTAATGAAATAACGAAATACAGTTGAAATTTGACCACTGGTCGGTCACTAGTAATATTAAACATTCTTTATTTAACAATAAAATGGCTAGCCCAATTTTTTACGAACATTATGGAAAAGGGATTCATCCCAACGTCAATGAAAAAGTCTAATGTTATCGCCCAATAGCGCTACTAAGCGCAGTATATAAGCTCTTTGAGAGACTTCTATATAAAAGAATCTGAAGCAAAATATTATAGAGGGTTCCCATCGAACAGGCCGGTTTGAGACCAGAGAGAAGCTGCACAGGTCAGATCATGTCAACAACCCATATTGAAACAGGCTTCGAAAATAACCTGTAAACATCAGCCCTGTTCGTGGACCTTTCTGTAGCTTACGAGAATGTGTGGAGAAATGGATTACTCTATAAACTTTACCAAACAGTCCCATGTAAACAAACCTTGCAATCTATTGCTTACTGGCAGGATTTTCCAAGTTATATTGGGCAACAAAACGAGTTCCCCAAGGGTCTGTCCTGAGCCCGCTGTTTTTCAACCTTTATATCTCCAATATGCCTGAAACTAGATCTCGGAAGTAAGGCTGCGCGGCTGATTGGGTCCTCGCCACGCAACACCGTTTCTTTGAAAAAACAGAAACTGCCCTCACTTCAGACCTGGCAAGCTTGGGAACATACTTCCGTAAATGGAGAGTGAGGCCCAACCCTAACAAAACGAAGAAGGCGTTCTTCCATCTCTCTAACAGAGCAGCAAATAGACACCTCCAGGTCTACTTTGAAGATACCTTACTGCCCCACAATACGCACCCGAAATATCTTGGGGTCACCCTAGATAGGACACTGACCTACAGGAGGCACCTGGAGAACACAGCTGCGAAACTACGAACTCGGGGGCACATACCCAAAAGGTAGACAGGCAGCTAAATGAGTCTATGAGGATAATAAGCGGAACGCTAAAATCGACTCCTACTGAATGGCTACCAATATTGAGCCATATACCTCCTACAGATCTCCGGCGCAAAGCACCTCTACTCCGCGAATATAAACGTATTACAAGGTAACAGGAATACATTTTTTCATATTACATACACTAGGATACGGATAAATGATGCAGAAACAAACTACGATCTAGAAGACCAACCATAAGGACTGCTAGAGAACCACACACGTTACAGTTCGACCCCATAGACTCTTGGGGGCAAAAATGGATAGGCGACTGCCCCCCTCAAGGCAGAAACCTCCCGTGCATAAGAATAAAACCTCCCGCCTTTGATCAGCCCCGTAAAATATGGACATCACTGAACACGTGACAACCATGGGATATGCGCGGACTCACTACACAAATGGGGTAGGACGCAATCTGAGAGGTGTGACTGCAGGACGGAAAAGCAAACCGCTCGACATATGGTGATAGAATGCCCAAATACCGCATATGAGGGAACCTTTGCCGACTTCCTAATGGCAACCGACGCTTCGATTGACTATACAGTGATGGGCAAATGTGTGGAACCAAGCAAATATCTCTGGAATTATTAGAGATATCAAAATGAAATTTGGAAGGTGGATACTGCAGTAGATTGCCTATTCGTTTCCAAATTTTTTTACAATGTCGATTTTAAAATTTGCAATGAAACATCTTGTATAGTATTTTAGTTTCTGATAAAACATTTTATTGCCAATACAAAAATATCGGGTTTGATATTGTTTACTTCAATACCTACCGAGATATTAACAGAAAAGTAATTAAGGAAAGGAAAAATCTAATATCCATTAAAGAAATACATAATCATAATTATTAACTAAATCTAAGTGATTTTCAAAACATTGAAACTTAACTTAAATAAACTTAATGTATTAGATGTTCAAACTGAGCACCGTTTACTTCTTGACAATAAGCAAGTCGGTTTTTAAATTCTCTAGTAGCTATTACTTCTGGTGTAATTCACTGGATGTCTTGAGTTATTCTTGCAGCTAATTCTTGCAAATTATTTGGTCTATCAACATAAACCTTAGGCTTTAAGTAACCCCACAGAAAATAGTCTTGTGGATTAACGTCGGGACTTCGTGCAGGCCATTCATACCCCTTCTTCCAATCCATCTGTGATGAAATGTCCTATCTAAATGATCTCGAACAATGTGAGCGTAATTTTTGGGGATGTTGTGTATGAGCCTCTTATACCCAATTAGGATTACTTTGCGAGCAGTAGCGGCATTTATGTCGACTAACCATACCATTTAAACAAAATGTAGCCTCGTCTGAAAACACCACATTTCTTATAAAATTATTATCACGGTTACAAATATCCATCATCGTTTCACAAAATTGCAAACGTCTGTCGACATCGTCTTCGGAGAGTTCTTGAACGAGGCGAATTTTGTATAGATGATATTTTTCTCGCCTTAATATCCTTCCTACTGAACGACGGCTAATTCCATGCATATTGGCGAGGTTGCTAGTGGATAAGTGAGGATTTTCTTCCAAAGATATAGCAACATTTTGAGCTACACCTTCATTACTTGCACTTTTTAACCGTCCACTTTTTGCTAAATTGCTAACTGTTCCACTTGTGTCGTACCTTCGCAAAGTTTTCGTCACTACTGAACGGGATATTTGTGTATTCGGATAAACAATGTTAAAAAGGTCACAAACTTCTTGATACGTCCTTTTTCTCTCCCCATACCCAATCATCATTAATATTTCTATTATTTCTCTTTCACTTAATTCGGCCATTTTACGATCAAATTAAAACAATACAATCTAATAACTTATTTTGACAACTACTGTCACTTCTGCAATGAATTTCATGGACTACTAAACTTGATTCAGATTAAATCTGCGCCTGATTCAAACAAACGCACGTGTATTCGACTATGGAACAAGCAGTGCTGTTGGCTGTGACGGTATAATGCCACCGATTGGCCAATAGAAATACAAATTCTTACCGAGCGGTTTGTTTATATCGGGCGTAAATGAAATCTGAACCGAGTTTAGCTACCATCGAATTTTTCCTTTCCTTAGTTTCTTTTCTGTTAATATCTCGGTAGGTATTGAAGTAAACAATATCAAACCCGATATTTTTGTATTCGCAATAAAATGTTTCATCAGAAACTAAAATACTATACAGGGTGTTTCATTGCAAATTTTAATATCGACATCACTTCTGGTAAAACTGGAAGTTCAAAATTGTAAAAAAATTTGGAAACAAATAGGCAATCTACTGCAGTATCCACCATCCAAATTTAATTTTGATATCTCTAATAATTCCAGAGATATTTGCTTGGTTCCACACATTTGCCCATCACTGTATATCTAATTTAAATGTGTGTTTGTGAATTAGAATAATTTACATTCTTTTTATACACTTTTATGTATTTTATTTCATGTGCAGCCATACGATAAATAAATAAAATAAATAAATGGGAACCATATAATTCGTTATATATTATGATACATAAAATTGAAATGCGATTGAATAATAAGCCCTCTAGCAGACTTATAATAATTTAGTATTTCAGTTTTTTTTTGCTCTGAAGACGAGCCGTATTCGCTGTACCACAAAAATTATTATATCATTGAAATTTAATTTAGATTTTAGCTGGAAAATTAAATGCCTAAAATGCGTAACATTCTCGGAATACGCTTGAAGAAACGTTCGCTCTAACGTGAATGAGGGAAGCCATGGAAACGTGAAATTAAAATTATTCCGAAATTGAACATCAGAATTTTTCCACGATTTCATATAATTCAATCGGAGCGAGGGGATATGAAGTTATCAAGTGTTTCCCAATATTAGGTCTGCAGGAATATCAGTAGCTACTCAGAAAACGGTATTTAATTTTTATTAGACGCTCATTCGGCTCATGAAGACGCTAATAACGTTGAAAATCAAAGGAAGAGGGTGCTGTCCGATTTCTAGTTCATTAAGTTTAAGTGGGTTCAAGTTATTTCAGTTTGCATGCAGGACTTAACTTTGTAAACAACTTACAGGGATTTTACCTAGCTAACTACTCATGTTCAAGTTCTATAATATATGTTCAAGTTCTATAATATATGAAAAACATGCAATTTGGCGCAGTCGCCAGGATTATTAAACTCATTCCCGGTTCTGCTACATACAGTGCCAGTCAAAATGATGTTCCCCCTCCCTCGTATTATTTTAAACGGTTATACTTACCCTAATACAATGTTTAGGGTTAAAATTAACTGTTGTAAACTTCTTTGTGGCCACTAATTTTAAATAGGATCTGTAGCATAAACCTTGGATTTAAAGAACCCAACAGAAAACATATAATATTGTCAGGTCCAATGACCGAAATATCCTTTCTATGGGACCTCCTCTGCCAGTCAATTTATCATGATATCATCTTACTGCACTAAATTGTCCTAAAACCAAACAAAGTAAGTATTGCCAATACTTTTCAAATCAGCTATCACTTGTCATAAGATCCTAATTAAAATTTGTGGCAACAGTGGTACTGTTACGTTATCTATTATTGTTACGTCATTTGTTACTACTAGTAGAGAAGTTCAAAACCGTTTTTTTCACCCTCCAAATTTCATTAATGTAGTGTAACCATGGGTGAACCAAGGGGGGGCATGGGAAAGAGGCCATCCCCCCAGAGTCCCAAAGTTAGTAAATTTCATATTAAAATGAGGTAATCTTGACTACAAGAGCCTAGAAGAAGGCAACTTAACGATTATTTTTAATGTAATGGCCCAAAAAGTCTAAATTTAGTAAAGGATAGCATGAAATCGCTTCCCTGGAAGCACCTCTCTGTATCTGCCCGTGGATGTAACCATTCCAAAGATAAGGTGAAGGCAGAGGACATTCGACTGTTAAATCTGTTTCAACTCAACTAAAACTTGAACCAAAGATCTTCAAATGTATTATTTCAAAAAATATAACTGATATAGGAATACAACAAAAACAACCACCCTTTGCATATTATAATAACAGAAGAAGCTTCGTCTTATTGTGACTTGAATTACGAGGGGGAATTGCTGGACTCTAGCTACTTTGGTCAACTTAGGGAACATTTTATACGTTTCCTAAGGAAAACAGGATGTCCTATCTCCTTTTTTGTAACATCCTAAAAATGAAATCTGATCTATTTACTCATGAAAGCTTGATCACCTTTATAAACTCCGGCCATATTTGAATCATTGTCATAACTTTGGACACCAAATTCCTTTAACCGAATTGACTTCTTCTAACATTTTCTATCAAAGTCTAGCACTACAGATTTAAATAAACTCATTTTAAAATTCTTGAAGCAAGTAGTTCTTCAACCTATTTTTTTTGAATAATGGGTCAACTTTATCAGTCCCAAAAAGTTGCCTTTTGCAGAGCTAATTCTTAAAGCTACCGCATATATCAATCTTTGAAACATTTTTGTACAGTCTGTTGTTCTTGAGGTCAATTCAAAATCAATGTCTTAAATTTCATTCAGCCACTCTTCATTGGAAATAACTATCCTTTTGTGGTAGTTTGTCCTACTCAATCAAAATCAGATTTCTAACTGCCACAACCACTATCGAAAACCCTAAACGGAAAACAAAACAATGCCTCTGCAGTATCATTACACCTAAGCTAAACTCTTTCTCTCCATTCGGTGTTTTTGAACAAAGAATTGTTTTCAGAAATGCCTTTCCCATCAAATGGCAGATCTGGCAGCATTTCATTACTCTTGTTTCTTAAAATCTGAATTTTAAATTATATTTCCCACCTTACTATGCATAGAACGAGTAGAACTAGGTTCATGTTCTGTGGTAGAACCTTCTGCTAACGTTAGTTCATCTATATTTTAACTTTCACACTCTTTGTTTTGTTCAGTATTAGTAAACAAAAGACTACATACTATTAATACGACATGTTACTCAATTTTCTCTAAAATACTAAGTAAAATCCAACAATTTTTCTTTCTTCATAGATTCAGCAGATATCTACATCGACTTCCACACCACACATTCGCCATACCACGAACA
Source organism: Octodonta nipae (assembly GCA_034190945.1). Classification (NCBI taxonomy): domain Eukaryota; kingdom Metazoa; phylum Arthropoda; class Insecta; order Coleoptera; family Chrysomelidae; genus Octodonta; species Octodonta nipae. The sequence continues at coordinate 3,511,757 of CM067224.1, read as the reverse complement.
ATTCTACCTCTACCTGTAGTCCCCCGGATGACGAGAGTCCTATGGCCGGTCACCAATCCGAAGACGATGGGTACATGAGCATGAACGGCAGAAAACAGCCGAAGTTTAATATGACAGCTTTCAAGCCTTTAACAGAACACCAACAGGAAATGGTACGTCCTGGTGAGCCCGATGATTTCCCCCCTCCACCTGAAGAAGCACAAAGATTGATAGCCACACTGTTGCCCAAGTAAGTTGAATAACTAAAAAATCAAAAAAAATTTATATAGATTTGTTACCTCCTTTTAGTTTTGATGTTTTTATTTCTGTTGAATTGAATTTTACGTTTAGTTGTACTTAGGGTCCATTCTCTCGACAGATATTTTCACGCCCTCTGAAAATTCTTGTTCTGTCGATAAAATGTTGAGGTTATGTTGATTAAGGAGAGTAAAAATAAGAATAAGACGGCATGATTTTTCTTCTAAATTTAATTTATAGACATGTATATATATATATATATATATATATATATATATATATATATAAAGTATTGTATGCTGTTTTCTTCGACCTTATTTCTATTATATAAATTAGTTGATTGTATATTTTCTTGATTTTAGGTCGTTACAAATGTTAAGACTGTTTATTTCATATGTTTTAATGATGACGTTTCGGCCATGTTTTTGGCCTTTTTCAAATCTATTCTAGAATTATTAACATTATTGATGCATTTAAAAAATTATAGACTAATAATTTTGACTTACCTACAGCGTTAGTACTTGTAAAGTCACAATTTTTTCTGTTAAACGTTTTACATTTCATTTTTATTCCAGCTTGACACAACACTAAAAACTAACTAACATTGTGTGTCCTTTCAGAGATAATGATAGAAACTAATCCAAACTGACCTGTTTATTCTTTTAAAAGAGTTGAGGAATGATTTCCGGGTTTTCCTAACTTTTTTAACCACCCTGTATAACTTAAAGTGTTCTCCACCTTATATTTCAACCATCCTGTATATTCAACTGCTTCTAACATTTTTTGAACCCTTCTATATAACTGTAATTATACATATGCTTATTTAACAATTTTTTAACGGATTTTTTATCCACCGTGTATAACTATAGTTTTACTTCACTCTTATTTCAACAACCATGGATACTTATTTGCCGTCAGAATTGTCTTCTCCATCATTTTCTGAAACATGAATATGTGTTCAGTGTTCATAATCAACGTCTTACGTACAAATAAAAAAAAAAACAAAAAAATAAAAAAGCAAAGATAAATTTGTTTACCGGCAACTTTCTCCGCTTCTTCGTCTGATTCCTCATCGATTTCTGCAATATCATGAGAACCGTCATTTTTTATTCCGGTCTCTTAAAGATCGGACAATTTTACGTCTGAATTGACCTTGACCATGACCTCGTTTCATTCAAAATGGTGGATCCAAGATAGGGAACGCAATTTTGAAAAATCAACACATTTTCACCAAAATCATTATAGGGGGGGGGGGTTTGAGGTCACTGATTACGAATCTGAGATCAAATGTACAAAATTCAAAATGGCGGACTCAAGATGGCGGACGAAAATTTGAAAAACCTATAGATTTTCACCAAAATCAATATAGGGGGGGGGGGGTTTTTGAGGTCGCTGATTACGAATTTGAGGTCAGATTTACAAACTTTAAAATGGCGTACACAAATTTGAAAAATCAATAGATCTTCATAAAAATAGGATGACCGTGTCTGTCTTCGTCAAGGTAATTTGCGTAAATAAAATTATCCGCTATTTCCCAATCCGATTTGGAAGGGGTTTCTATTTAAAAAAAAACGACGTAAAATTTTCCATTCTTACTGAAACCGGAATTAAAAATGGGGGTTTTCATTTTCTCATTTGAAAAAATGCATTTGAACTCTATATAACCTTCAAGGTCAAGGTCAAGGTCACCGTTAGATAGCCAGGGGGAAATGCTAAAACTTTTATATTTATCATTTTCAAAAAAAATTATTCCTGAAGAGTTATTCAAAGGTTTCCATATGTATATATATTTATATACATATATATATATATATATATATATATATATATATATATATATATATATATTAGTTTTATTAATTTTTATTAATATGATCTTTCAGATTTGTACGGTAGTGACTTTTCATAGACAATTGCATTGAATTCAAATAAACTTTCTGAATGCCGTATAACAACATGTCGTATTAACAATCAACCTAATGTACATTTCGTATCATGGATTTTTCTGGAGTTTTCTCCCTTCTACTAACCTTCAGACCAAGAAAAATGTACGGCATGTAAAAAATGTTATCTATGCATAAAATACTTTCAAAATAAATTAATTTTATGTTGTGTCAAATCACCCCCGTACCACGGATAGGGAGGGGGTTGCAACCCTCGATTTCTTCCCTTGTCGCATGATTTTTTGTACGGCGTTGAGGACTTATGGATTTGAAGTGGTATTGAAACTTTATGGAACCGACGTCGTACAAAATCAGGTGACCAAATTTACCCTAAAAAAAACGCCGGATAAACAAAAATTTTTCCGACTTTGTGGCGCACTACTTTTGTACTACACTGCGCGTTTTCTCATAATTTTTCATGGATCTATTGATGGTAAGAATGGCGTACAAAAATACTTGACCAAAATGTACTCACTCTACCGGTACTTTTGAATTCTCACCTGTACTCAGCTGGACAGCTTACAAGTGACGGCATAGTGCTGAATCATATTACTTTATGCCCTCATATCATTCTAGATAGGTCTTCTGGTGGTTCAAATGACCCATAAATTTTTGACACGGGCCTATAGTCAATACCTTTCTCTTAATACAATGCAGTTTAAATAATAAAGTTAATAAATAATTGTTAACAAAAATACTTACTGTCATACTTCGATAGGCAACCCCTATTCCTTTACTTATAAACATCCTTTTAAATAGCATTCTAATTAAAAATGAGATACATGAAGTATTCACACTGGTCGGATAAAAAAATGAATTTCCCTCGTCCTGTATATTAAAATCTCCATCTCGACTCGTTATATCATTTTTTTTTATATATATAAAAGAAACTTATAAAGAGGAGTGTTTTAAATATTCCACACCAGTTAATGTAATTATTAAATGCTTTCAGCCTTAACAACGGCGAAAAGGCACACAATGTTTTTTAGTTACCCCCACGTCGTGTTTTAAAAGCGTACAGGCAAACACGGCGAAATCCGTGGAGGTACATTATGATTCACAAAATTAATCTTACAGAGTCTCCCCTTCGCACCGTCCGAAATCCCGCAACAGCAACGCCAACAACGGCAGCGGCGTAGCAGAAAGCGGCAGCAGGGGTAGACATCATCACCGATCGTTCCCGTTGACGCAACTGATACCGAGGCCGGAAACCATCCCACCGCCACAGAAATTCCAAAATAACGAGCGCAACAACCTGATGATAATTAATGGCCTGCCACCCGACCCTATTCACACTGCCACGCAAACAACATTGGTAAGTTATATGACTTTTAGACAGTGCGATAATGAAAACGCCATCAAACGCAATGCCGCAGTTCGTCCCATTCAGAAATTACGCGAGGCTGTCCGCGGGAATATTGAACGGAAAAAATGTACAGCGCCGGTATTTCCGCATTGAAATCTGTTACTCTTGTGTCATTTGGAATCATAACGATTTCATGAAACTGGACTTTTCCAACTAGTTTGATCCATGCTTACTAGATTGTCAATATTGGGCCACCAGTTATAGAGATTTATTGTAAAATTAACTGTAAACCTCACCATACAAACTAGTGTTGGACTAGTTTTCAAAGGAATCAAGCTGAATTGTGTCCCAACATATTCCAACTATATTTAACAGACGAAAGATTAGAATCAAGAATGATTTGTTTGCAATATGGAGTTGTATAGGGTATATACACTAAGGTCACACTAAAGCACTATGTTTTTTTTCCTAGCTATCCTATGGTGTCATCTAATCTTTTTCTCCAAATTTTCCGGATATAGCACTACGTACTTCTGAATACACTTCAGGCATCTGCATCAAATTCACTGGGCAATCTCTCGGGTTAAGTTAATATCTACCATCTGCCTAAACCCACCCTTTTCGCTGCTCTTAAATTTCTTAACATATAAATCAATTACTACTTTTATTAATTACAACTTTGTCCTCATTTCAATTGACAAATAATGTAACCAAATATATATGCTAAAGCTAAATGCCAAAATGAGGTTATAAACACAGATCATACAAAGAGAAGTTATAAATTCTGTCTGTATGATCTGTGGTTATAAAGTAATTTTCACAAATTATGCAATTGTGTGGTTTCACGATGAAAAATATTAAATGTTTTGAAAATTTTGAAAAGCGAAGTAAATTTCATTAATTTGTTGAATTTGTTGACTGAATTTCATGGATAATTTTTACGGACACCAATGAAGGAAGCAAAATAATTATATATGTTAATTCTTATTAATTGAACTTTTAAGCAATACTGAAATTAATTATTAAAGTAAATTGTTGTCGAACACTCTGTATTGCATTTCTTTTAATTTCGGAATAAAAGGTCATATCGGCAACACTGTCAAATTTGGGCCTCTGACGTTATCGTCTTGCTTAATTAACTGAGCTATATCTAATTTTTCCAGTTATTCGATATTTTATATACATGGTGTTCAAAAAGTCCGATTACGGCTGATTTACTCAGTAGGGAAGCATTTTAGAGAAAAAAGTTAAATGGATAACTTTTAGTATTTTTCCTCGGCTACCCAATGGCCATGTCCGCATTGACCTTAACTATGACCTTGAATGTCATATCAAGGTCAAGTCGATTTTGTTCAAATGGGAACCACATTTTTTATGTCGGAAATGAATAGAGCGGAAAATTCCACGTCCATATGTGGCCTTGACCATTTTTTTATATGACCTTGATGGTCAGTGAATGTCAAATGTAGGTAAAGCATGATTCGGCTCCGAGCCACGAGGACTATGGGGGAATACGGTGAAAAATTAGTTTTTGAGGTTGCTGATGACAAATCTGATGAGTTTTCAATATATAACCTCAAATTTCGCATCAGCAACCTCAAAAACTATTTTTTCACCGTATTCCCCCATAATCTCCGTGGCTCAGAGCCTAATCATGCTTTACCTCAATTTGACCTTCACTGACCATCAAGGTCATGTCAAAAAATGGTCAATGCCATATTTGGACGTCAAATTTTCCGCTCATTTAAAAAAATCGACTTGATCTTGAAATGACCATCAAGGTCATAGTCAAGGTCAAAACGGACATGGCCATTGGGTAGCGGGAAAAAAAAAATTAAAAGTTATCCATTTAAATTTTTCCTCTAAAAGGCTTTCCCACTGAGTAAATCAGCCATACTCGGACATTTTGAACACTATGTATATATTATTAATGCTTTTTCGCCATATTTATTATCAACCACACCCAATAGAAGTCTCCTTGCTTCGGCTCTCCGGGGTTCCATATTACCAAAAGTCAGATATTAAAAAGTGTAGACGCGAGATGTAAGACCGACATCTAGTGATTAAATATTATAATCACACTGAACATCAAATGTTCCGTTCTATGTATTCTCGGTCTCATCAAAGTCAAGGAAAGTTAGTATGAAATTCAAGGATAGCCAGAGCAGTACAATAGTATCCCTAGATAGAAGCGTTAATTTTGCCTTTCTTTCTACATTTTACGTGTACCTTTTCGCCTTATATACACCTCATATGTTAAACTGAGTACACCAGTCAATAGAGGTTTTTAATTAACATAAAACAACAAACTCGTAGAAGTAAATTATTTTTCGTTTTTTGCTTATAGCGTAATAGTAATAATGATCTGTTCATAATGCCGTCAATAGAAAAATTGTAGAGGATCAGAAAATCTTCAAAATGATTGTTTACAAATTTTAATCGCCACATTTTTTCATAGAGAAAGCTGGAAAAACCGATATAAAGTGAGTGTTTTAAATAAAATTCATAATTTGGTTGTAATAACAGCTGGAACCTTAATCTGCCTCCTAATGATAGCTTATAACGTTGAGATTAATAACGCTGAAGTACGATATTGTACATTAAGTAGATCTTGCAAAATTGCAATTTAAATAATTAGTAGAAATAATTTTGCAAAACGTATCGTATTAACCACGAAAGTTCGATAGCGATGTGCAAAATATATATTGAACGGTCATAAAATGTACTTCACTGCCCCTAATCTGGATTTTTGTTATGGTGCCCTAAAATATATTTTGCATATTCTTACTTTTAATGCAATATGTACTAGTATATTAAATCAATTTCTCGGCTGCATAGCAAAAAACTACAATAAACAAATTGAAGTGGTATTTATGAACTTTCAAAATATATTTAGTATATCCCGGTCGGACTAGTCTCGTTAATAATATGTAAATTCCAATTCTTCAAAAACTACTTATTTAATACTATCCATCGTGAGCCCATATAAACTTACCATGGTAAACTATAGTTTTGACGATGATTAATATTCCAGTATTAGTTACCACAAAGTTTTCTGAGCTTACTCTATAAAAAATGATCCAATCAAGACGTATAAATGCTCATTAAGAAGGATTTCTACGAGTTTGCTGTTAAAATCTTAGCAATAATTATCTATAAACTGTTACTGACGTTACGATATAAGGGAATTGCTGTTGAATTTTATGTCCGAAATTGAGTTCAATTTTGCTCTATAAACTGGTGTATGGGATCAAGATGGTCCCTAAAATTTTCAGCGCAACCATTTCAGTCATTAAAGAAATAGGGTCCAATTTAAAAAAATGTTGTTCATCTTGAGATGATTTTGAAGGTCAGTGTCAAAATCTAATTATATGTCACCACTGGATAGCTAGGAAACAAGTATAGGTTAGTAGTTTTCGCTTATTTTGCTTAATTGCCTTAGCAGTTTTCGCACTTCAGCTTTCAGATTTCTGTATTCCGCTCCTTCTTCTATTTGTAAGTGTATGCTGAGACCCTCTTTGGTAACAACAGCGAATACATTATATGTTATAATTTCTATATTTACACATTATTTGTATTGTATTGTTGTATCTTTTTTCGACACGTTTTTAAATATATATTCTCCTTTTAGCCTAAAACAAAACATCAACGTCCTTACGGTTGGGAAAGCAACGATTTTACTTTACAGCCCCCACCACCGCCACCAGGCTATAGATACGGAAGCTTGCCATACCAGCATGGCGTTTATCCTATAACGTCGCCAACTAGAGTTCCCCCTAGAACTGTTCCAACGGCTATAGAACGACACAGAGAAGTAAAAAGGTAACAAACCCCTAATCATACTTTATAAAAATTGTATCAAAAACTTCTTCTACTATTATTTTCAGGCACGGTAGTGAAGACAATCTTTCTAGTGACTTAGACGATAATCAAGGCTTACGACCTCTTAGTGAATTAGCAGACGACGAACATTTTTCAGATGATTCTTTAGAGGAAGTGTTACCACCGCCTCCACCTCCGGTCAACAAACGGGCCAGTATAGCTTGGGAGGTCCCTCTAGATGATGAAGCGTTGCTTACACCAGGTAAATTTAATCTGCTAGGCACAACATTTTAATCACTTTCAACTGTGTTGTGGACTATCTCCACCTAAAATATATGCACTCATAATGTTTACACCCTGTATATTTTCCCGCTGTACTCTTCATACTAAGTAGCTAATTAAAATTTCAGGTAGTACTAAAGTCGTCGGTAGAAGAAGAAGAAAATCTGGATCATACTCTAGCACAAGTTCAATACCGAACCGATTAAAAGAATTAGAAGATTGGCCAGATCCTCCACCTTGTACAACAGAAGACGAAGTCATGTCACCATTTTCTGATTCCGATGATCATATTATGTTACCTGCCGAACTGAATTCAGCCAATATATCCGGAAATAGCACGTATATCATTAGACGAGGTAAATAAACTGTTATATAACATGTCAATTTAATGAACGTAATCTTCACGATACCTAATAAACTTCATTAGCTTCGTTTTTTAATTTTGTATCCAAATATAATAAGTTCAAAACAAAAACATGGAAATTTTAAACCTAAGACCTTGGGAGAAAGTAACTTTATTCGCTTTGCAAAAATGTGTAAATATAATAACAAGTATAACAACTCCCCTCTTTAAAGAAAAGCAATAAGCATTGTAATCTGATCATGTCAAAACTCAACGCTGTCTAACTTTTCTATTCTGATCTATATAGAGGTTTTCAACCCCTAAATACTTTGCTGACAACTAATTTTCACAGCTATCCATTGGAATGAATACTATTTAATCATTCCAACAAATCCATTTTCTAGATTAATCAGATCTCAAGCAAGAAACTAATATAAAGAGTGAATTTTTTTGGACGATCACTATGGGGATCACGGAAACTAGCGGAGATAGAGCAATGGTTAAATTGGTAAAGATTTGCAGTTTTACTGGCCCAATTTAATGACATTTTCGGATTTTTGTAAAAAGTCATGGCTTACTAGATATTTTGAAAAAACGAAATTCTGTCGATTTGGTCAAATCCCTCTAGCTCCTTTGTTTTCGATTTTATAAAAAAAGTGTAAATATCAAAATTAAAAGGAATTGTATACCGAATATGATTGTCACGTCCTCGTTTGCGTGAGAGCTCTCGTTTTCGAGATATGGCACAAACTTATCTTTTTTTGAATGGAAAACATAGTTGGCTATGACCTCAAAAAACGGACATTTTTAGAGCTTTTCAACGATATAATATATATAGTTATAGTTATAGTTATTAATATAGTTATTCATAAAAATAACGGAGTTATGGATGTTTTTCTCTCCTATTTTCACTTTTAACGTAGTTAGCCATGAAATAGATTGATTTATTAATAACTATTCCAAAAAACATTGAACGATTTTTTTATTAGGTATATCAGATATAACGAAAAAACTAAATAAATAGGTACTTACTAAAAACTTAAGAAATTAAAGTACATAATAATGGTTACAATTTATGTTCGAAAAGTCCACCATTGTTATTTAGACAAAAATTGCATCTTTTTAAGATTGACATTACCGCTTTCCTCACAGACCGCCTATCAATTTCTTCAATTGCTTGTAATACCGCCGCCCTTAGGTCACCAATTGACTCATACTTTTTTTTGTATACTTTGTTTTTCAGCACACCCCATAAATAGTCTATAACTACCAAATCGGGAGACCGGGGTGGCCATTCGCGTGGGCCCTTTCTTTCTATCCAAGAGTTTGGACAGATATTATCTAAGTGTTGTCTTGCTAATAACGAGTTATGAGCAGGTGCTCCATCATGTTAGAACCACTCAATTTCTAAACGAGTTCTCAAATTCAAATTATGCAACATATCTTGAAAAGTGTATTGCAAGAAATGCAAGTAGCGCTCTTAAATGTACATAGAGCAGGTTGACGACGATTAATCTATGAAAGTATTCCTCAGCTGCACGAACTGAATTTTTATGGCATATGATATAACATTCCACCATATGCAGTTTTTCTTCGTTAGAATATTCCATTTTATCACGAAAAATTGTCAATATCGACTGTCAGTTCAGCACTACTAATGGAATTACTCTCAAATAAAGAAACGTCAAAGTGAAAACAATCTTTTTCATGGCTACCTACGTTAAAAGTGAAAATAAGAGAGAAAAGCATCCATAACTCCGTTATTTTTATGAATAACTATATCGAGTATTATATCGTTGAAAAGCTCTAAAAATGTCCGATTTTTGAGGTCATAGCCAACTATGGTTTCCATTCAAAAAAAGATAAATTTGTGTCATATCTCGAAAACGAGAGCTGACATGCAAACAAGGACGTGACAGTCATATTCGGGATATAATTCCTTTCAATTTTGATATTTACACTTTTTTTATAAAATCGAAAACAAAGGAGCTAGAGGGATTTGACTAAATCGACAGAATTTCGTTTTTTCAAAATATCTAGTAAGCCTTGACTTTTTACAAAAATCCGAAAGTGTCATTAAATTGGGCCAGTAAAACTGCAAATCTTTCCCAATTTAACCATTGCTCTATCTCCGCTAGTTTCCGAGATCCCCATACTGATCATCAAAAAAAAAACTCAACCTGTATATTTACTGGTGTTTAATTTTAATGCAAAAATAAAAAAATTCCTAGAACCTGATCGCAGCGCCGCTACAAAGTACAATTATGAATCTAAATCTTCCAAATACCCATTTAAACTCACACATAAAGTGTAGCCATTAAAGTTTCCCATAAAATTGCTGACTTGCCCCCCCTGGACCAAAAATGTCTGATGTCCGTCTCTCTAGGTCAATTTTTTTCCCCGAATTGACCCCCCCCCTTAGGACGATTTTTTTGCTAATTTTGCCTCTCACTAAAGCTGTGTACGCCCTTGAGGCTAAAAAATTCCATTTAGCCTCATTACAGTGCTCCTACGGATTCAAATCATAAATCGAATCGTCTTAAATACACACAAAAAGTTTCATCAAAATCGGTTTAACAGTTCCGGAAAAATTTCCTACAACTCGATCACAGTGCCAGCTACCGGGTTAAATTGTAAATCTATCCCAAGCCAACACATACAAAAAATTCATTATAATTAACCCAACCCTTTAAGAGTAAAAAGAAACTCCTACAAGCCGATCGTAGCGCCGAAGTGTGACTCTAAACCCTCTACGAACACACTCAAATACACATAAAAATGTTCAACAAATCCTAACAATAATTTAGTTATAAAAAAAAGTGCCCCCACTGGGGATCGAAACCAAGACCTTCGCATTAATAGCAAGACGCTTGAACCAACTCAGCTAATTAACTCTTTCATGTAAAGTACGCCTAGTGAGTAAAGCAGCTACGTGCTAATTGAACAATTATCGTCATATTTATACAAATTAACACAAAATTTAACTATGAGTATAAACTTTCCACTTAAAACACTCTATCGATTGATGAAAACCACATTAAAATCGGTAAAGTAGTTTAAAAGATCTACAGAGGGACATAGAGCTGTAACCAACCGAATTTGTTTTATACTATGTAAAGATGAAGAAAATATAAAATTTATTCCTCAAAAAACCAATACTAAATATTGTTTCATTTATTTCAGGTAAAAAAGATAGAAAGACCCTTATCAACATGGCTAGCTCACTCACATCAAACTCATCCCTAAATTCACGACTAAGCTCCGAACTGAGCATACCTGCCAGCAGATTCAGTATGGATCTCAATTCTCGCTTGAGCCGGGAACTGGGGACACCGAACTCCAGGTATAGCATAGATCTGAGCACACCCCATTCGAGACTAAGCCAAGAATTGAATTCTCCAAAATCTAGATACAGTCTAGATTTGAACAATTCGAGAGTTCTGAGTCACGATTTGAGCAGCTCGCCATCTAGACTTAGCGTGGATTTGTCTAGCAGCAGATCGAGCACCCCGAGCAAACACGGCAGTGACCTTAAAAAGCATAGCACTACCTTTGACAATATCAAATCTCTCGTTCGCGAAGGTATAATACAAGACTACGAGTCGCCAAAGATGGAATCAGTGTCAGATTTGAACGCTTCTGTGTCTCCTATAGTTAGAGTTGTTTCTTTACCCAGCCTCAATGCCGAAGAATACACCCCCAGGCGTGAACTAGATGTAACGGTAGAAGAAGAAGAGGAAGTCGAAAGTTCCCAGCCTAGCACAGAAATCTCACCGCTAAGAAAAATAGAACAGAACATAAGTGAGCTTCTGGAGAGACGAGATATAGAAGTAGTACAAGATGATAAATTCGTGCTGAACGGAATGGAAAGCTTAAACAAGGAGAAGGAGAAGAGGAAAGCTCCGTCCAAACCAAACCGGGAAGCTAGGCACAAAAACGATCTTCAGAAATCGTGCAGTCATAACGAAATTCAGAAATCGGAGGATTATTATCGACAGCTGCTTTTAGAAGGTATAGTCTATACTCTATACTGTAATATAATAAAATGAAAGTGTGAGTTTGTGTGCATGTGGAGGGTAATCTCCGGAACTGCACATATTTGAAATATTCTGAATCGTACATTATTCCAGATGAGCATAGAATATACATTATGTGTATATATTCTACAAATTATAGATATTAGACAACTAATATCGAATAAGATGGTCATCTATACGAGGGCTGCCTTTTATATTTCGGGATTAGAGAACAAAAAAATATCAATCATCGAAAATCGTTTTATTGTTTTTCAAAATATTCCCTATGCATGCGTTTGAACCAATTGTCGAAGCACTTTTTCCACTCTGATTGAGGTATCTCCAAAACATGCATTCTGAACGCAGCAACCGCTTCTTCAGGTGTCGAAAAACGTTGACCTCTCAGTTTGTTTTTTTACGTACGGGAATAAAAAGAAGTCATATGGTGACAAGTCAGGACTATATAGCGGATGACTCATCAAATCGATGTTTTGAGTGGTCAAAAATGCAGTTGTTTGAGCCGATGTGTGAGAGCTTGGCATTGTCGTGGTGAAGAGTGATCCGTCTTCGGCAGTTGGTTTCCCTCATTTCTTGGAAGACAACTGGCAAACAAATGATTGTGTACCACTCAGAATTGACTGGTCTGCGCGAACAACTTTTGTTGGATTCGGCTCATCTTGAAACACCCATACAGTCGACTGCTGTTTACTTTCGGGCTCATACGCGTAAATCCACGATTCATCACCTGTCACTATGTCATAAACGTGTTTTGAAGCACCGCAATCGTATTTTTTGAGCTTTTCTTTCGACCAATCGACACGAGCCTTTTTTTGAACGATTGACAAATTGTGTGGGATCCAAATTTTTTTGACATTCAAATGTTTATGCAATATTGAATGTATGCTGGTCCCACTAATGTGTAAGGTTTACTCAATATCACGATAGGTCACATGACGATCTTGCAATATCAGTTCGCGCACTGCATCAATGGTTCCCGGAACAACAACTGTTTTTGGACGACCTTCACGAAATTCGTCTTGGAGTGAACTACGACCTCGACTGAATTCACCATACCATCGATAAACAGTGATCCTTGATGGAGTTTCATCGCCAAAAATTAAATTAAGTTCATCCATGCACTCTTGCTGACTTAATCCACGTCGAAAGTTGTAAAAAATAATCGCACGAAAATGTTCACGATTTAATTCCATTTTTTGGCCGAGATGAATCCTTTAAGTTACTGTAAACAACACATAGCGCTCGTATGTCAAAACGTTCTGAGTACGTATAACCTCAAAAATGTCAAACTTTACGATAGAGCTGTCAGTTGTCAGATTGCAACACTAGGGTTGTCCAGTCCCGAAATATAAAAGGCAGCCCTCGTATACTAAATTGAGGTAGTGTTTTGTTTGGATTGGTTTTAGGGAAAGAAAAAGTGGAAAGGTTGCGTAGAAATAGTTCCTTTGAATTGGAGACATTTAGTACAGTATCATCATCAAGTCTCAGATGATTAATACGTGTCTGCTTGTTAGATATTTCGTACATATTTTGGGCAGTCATTTCTAGGTTACTATATCCTATACCAGGGTACTTCAATGGTTCGGCCATTAGCCTGTCATTCTCTGCTGTCTTGCCTTTCTTCATGTTCTTGACACCAGTATTTCTGGTGTTTCCTCTTCCTTCGTCAGTATATAAGGAGCTTCGGGGTCATTTAAGAATTTGGTGACATGCTCCATTCTGTTAGTAGCTTCCTGTTGTTCTAATGTTCTCTTCTGTTAACAGGATTGGTTCACTTTTCTCAGTTACTAGGTCTTTCTTAGAGTTCTTTTCTTATAGCTTTTTCGAATTTCAGTTGCAGGTTGTACTAGTGTCTCGGGTGTACTTGTATCTTATAGATATTATAACATGTTAATAAAAGTTAACTTTTATCGGTATAGCATGTAATTATGTTTCTTTGTAGCAGGAAATCCATTCCCCAAGAGAAACCCAATCCAAAAATCCGAAAGTGCCAAAGAAATGTTGATCGCACACAGAGAACGAGAATGTCGTCTGCCTACTTCGACTTCTGCAGATTTCCCTGTTCGAGTTGAAGTGCTGCACCAACACGACTTCCCACCGCTGCCACCTTCCCCAGTAGAAGAAGACGAAGACGAATACTCAGAAATTCTTCTTCAAAGTAGAGCCGATACACTACCGAACGGCAAAGAACCGCCCTCAGTGCCTCCGCATCGCGAACCTGCCTCTAATAGTTTGAAGACGCGCTCCATGGATGCTAGCTATAATCGAGGTAAGTAAATATTTTATCCGATTTTTGAGGTTTTACGAACTTTAGAATAAAATTGAGGTACTAATAATTTAACTTTGCCAATACAAAGTTCAAGTATTGCACAGTATGTGCTAACACTGAGAACACTGAAATCTTTAACACTTTATCACCGTTTAACAGAATCAAGTTATGGAAAATTAAATTTTATACCCTATTTCCACCCCTAGGGGCATATTTTCTGTAATTGGAATAAGACCACTTTAAGGACGTAGAAAACAATTATTAAGGTGGTTGACAATTTTGGCGAAGATAAACCCCCTTTCAAGTTACCAAATTTCCGCCCCTAGGGGAGAACTCTATTCTTCAATTTAAAATTTTTATGGAACCACCCTCAAGATGTAGCCTATTCAACAAAAAGAGAATCATTAAAATCGATTTCCAATCAACGATGTTTTTGCGTAACATACACATCAAAAAATCAACAGAACTTGTATCTAATTGAACTCAGGGGCGGATTCAGACAAGAAGTGAGAGGCTTGTACTAAATTCACCCAAATAGAGGGATAGGGCTTCTCTATACGTTTGGAAACATAATATTAATTTATTAAAGTTGGTTAATCTGAGATTTACGGCCATAGAAATAACTTTTCCCAAGCTCTTATTAATATGATATCGTCGATTTAGTTTTAAACCCACTATCTTTGAGGCTCTCGGCTTTCTGAGCAAAAATATTCGTCCCCTTTCAGATATGAGTAACTGACTGATTAAACCTAACCTAATTACTGGGAGAACTGAAACAACTGCAGTGATGTAAAAATAAAGTTTTTACTTAAGTATTTATACACTTTTCGTACTCGTACAGATCCAGAGAAGGCTGGAGCAAGGGTAGATGTTTATCTGTGGCTGTGCTTCTTTAGGTTTAATGATTTCTTGAGCTTAAGTTCTTTGGGTTAATTTAGGTGTGGATGTATGGTAAACTAAATTGCTCAAAAAACTTAAGGACTAATTTTAATGCAATAAATTGCTTATGATTTAAGCTCAAAAGTTTCCTCACTTCGCTTAAACCGTAAAGACTCAACCACCATGCCTAAAATACGCATTGAAAAATGAAATAAATTTTTTATCATATTTATGAAATCATTGCTTCATATAAGTTCCAAATTTTTGATATTCAATTCATCCAAATTGTCATTTAATGACTGAACTCTGTATATTACAAGACTTGAGCTAAAAGTTATGTTTCCACAAGTCTGTTCTATATGAAGAACGCTGTCGCTATACTTGCTAAAGGTCACCTCTCGGTAATAGGAAGCCAACCGATGTAAATGAACCACCTTCATCTTACCTCTTGGATTCCGGTGGGCAGGCAATCGTTGATCCTCTTGATTACATATACTAGGTTTGTTGTTCTATGTTATTTTGTTCATCTTTCATGGCAGTGACACGGTTTGGCGTTTCATCTTTCATGGTAGTTACAAGATTTTCTAATTCAATTTGGCACCTAATACTTGCTAGTCTCGTCCATTTTGGCATATTCAAAAAAATATTCTAAAATGTTCCATCGTGGGTTTCTTATGTTACATCGATACAAACAAACGTATTCGCATAAATCACAAAACGAAACATGTTCATTCCCGCATCTACTCAACTTCACTTCCCCTCCGTCAACTGTCCTCGATTGGAGCTAAATAACTTTAATGTTTACACCTCATCGAATCGTAGCAGCAGTAGCTCTAGTAACAGCAATGTACCGAAATAAAGTAATTTCTGTGGGTCTACGACTAATTTTAATGCAATAAATCATGTTTCGTACCTCTAAATTTCCCAGCAACAAATATTTACTCAGCCACAAGTACATACTTGCTAAAGGTCACCTAGATTCAGGCAATCATCATTACATATACTAGGTTTCTATTGTTGCCTATACCCCACCTAATACAACAGATATGCACAGTTTTTACGAATCGTATAGCTCTAGTAACAGCACGGAACGTCGTACTCATGAAGAACATTCCAGAAACGTTCGTCATCAAACGTCATGTCAGTCTACCTGAAACACCAATTTTTGCCAGGGGGTGTGATATTCCGAGAACGCCGCACCGAAGAGCCCCCGATGTACCCGGAGGCAACCAGACAGCTCCGAGACAGAGTAACACCGTATCAGGTAAATTTAATTCAAAATTGAAATCTATGCTTGATCAAAGTTTTTAGAGGTAGAAATATTTTCGCTTTTCTCGTTTCATTTACGTCATTTGATAGTCACTCCTCCTTCATCCAGCCTCCAGCATTACATAAATTATTTTCAGGGAGTTTAAATACTATCGGTAGTGCCTCAACGGGTGGTGGAACCAATTACCGTCGAGGAACCCATTCCGGCATAGAACAGGCGATAGTAGGTGCCGAAATGTTGCGATTAGCAGGAGGCCCAGCGCGTGGTTGGTACCCGAAGCAGAGGCATCGTCGACCGGCTTCCATAGAGCACCTGGACAGAACCACAACGGCGTGGGAGCAAGGATCCAACAACAGGAAACCCTTAACACTGCCGCCCAATCTAACACCAAAATTTTTCCAACGATCTCCTCGAGATGCCCTTAGACGTGTGACGAGTCTTCTTGTTAAAAAAGGTTAGTTTTTGCACTAAATTACCTTATATTTAATATTGTGACATTTGACCCTTTTTGGGGGTACGTACTGACGTACTTATGTATTTGTTGCTCAAATCAGTACAAATCAAAGGTACTTACTAAAGCGAAAAATCCGATAATCCCACTGTCCTTTTAAATTCTAGGAGAAACACAAAACTAACCAAATACAACTAGATAAGAACCTAACTTTTTTATCAAAAAAACTAACCCACAACTTTCGAGTTGATGCACCCATTTTGAAACCATAAAAACCAAATTCCCCGAAGTTTGTGGACGTATGAAAGATCCCTTACCCAGGAATCTGAACTGCACCATTTAAGTTCGTTGAAAATCTATTGCGTTGCGTTCAAGTCCTCGTTTGATAAATCTATTTTGGTAAACTCTACTGATTCCGGTTGAAGACTAACTTTTTTCAACTTTTGTTTGAGAAAATATTAATATTTTTTGCAGACAAGCGTGTTTCCCAAACCAACCGTTGCGTGACGCCACCTATCACTTAAAAGTGTTGCCAAGGTATAGGCTAAATACTGATTGGTTCCGCCATTTTTTGCACTAATTTTCGGTTTACTATATCGACGGTAGAACAGATGTTTAGTGTTTGTCATTGTGTTACCAGATCTGACGATTTAAAGTAAATCTCACGATATCTGTATAATTTTATTATTTTGGTATTCTTAGTTAAATTTTATTAAATTTAAGCCGTAAGAATACAAACCACCTAAATTCTAAAATGTAGACAACAGTAATCAATGGTTATCAAAAGATTGCAGCATCAATCTGATTTTAGTTGACAAATTGCTTATTACCAAGTATTGAGAGTTGCTGTTCACGTACTTACAATAGTTGCGGAATTTAAAAATGAAACTACGTGCCCCAATTAGGTTCAGAAAATTTTTACTCGTATCAATATTTTTTTAAGACAAAATTGCTAGGTACATGAAATTGTTTGTTACCTAATTTTTTTAGGTAATTGATTTTAATAACAACTTTGAAGATCAATGGCTGATCTCTTGAATGATATTTTTCGTAGAGTCGAATGCGTAAAAGATATTATCGATTTTTTAGAAATTGTCACTTAAAGCAATTTGGCAACCCTGCATGATTTTTAAAATCTGCACCGGTCTGTAGGGTTGCATAATACACAAAACATCGTGCGTCGTGTTGTCGATTTTAATGTTGATTCTTATTGGTGGAAAATGAGCGGTAAATGGCCGTGGCTTCCGGGCTTGGTACCACTCTCATTATACGCACTCTGAACATGTAGAATAGGACACAATCATAGAGGTATTATACTGTAGAGTGAATTAGGTATGGGCGTTACTGTAAGTGGCAGTGTAATAACAATAGAAAGAGAAAGACAATATCAGGATGCGTTTGCTATGTCTCTCACCTCGCTCCTGATTGGTCTTTCACGATGTCACCGAATAGTGACGGATGGAAATTATTTCCAATATTTTTGATATTTCTGCGTAATTAAGTTTGTGCAACTAAAGTTCCAAGAAATTAAAAACAAAGTACAAGGTATTCATAGAAATTAAAGAATTCAAGCACTACAAGTATTGAAAAAATAAAACCTCATTTGGATTGCAATATTCACTAATACTTTGGCATGTATTTAATGTATGAACTGAACTGCTCAGTAATCGCTTAATATGAGTATAGTCTCTTTGATGGTAAGCATCTTTATTAAAATGATCGCTACAGATTCTGGCACTTTTCACAACTTCAATAGCAGTCATCCAAGCCCTTTTCATATTTTCGTTTTTCGGAAACTTGTAGTTAATAGAGCAAATTCAAATGTAAGATTTGTTAAAATGATACTGATTTTCATATATAGTTAAGATATAAAATGTTTTTAAATTAACTTACATATGAAAATGCCGTGTACCGTCTAACGGACTAGATTTTTTTTGCAAACAACGCAATAATTGGGCATGTTGCAGTTTCTTTATGCACAATTATATAAAAAAATATATGCTAAGATGTCTTTTAAGTTTAACAATTTACAGCTGTCAAAACCCTACCAATAGTCGAATTTGTAGGCGTCACCACTGACACTGACCAATCAGGAACGACCCGCTTATTCTCTCTCTCTTTCTATTGCTATTACATGAATTTCGCTACTTCACGTGCTCTACAGTATAATACCTCTATGGACACATACACCGAAAAGAATTATTGGGCCGGTATAATAACCAATCAGAGGACAGACCCATAGATTTTTGTATAAAACTCGACTGGTCCTAGGTATCCATAATTTCTACAGGGTTATCTGTCACCAAATTTGACCGCTTTCTATTTTTACGGAGGTAATTGAAGAACAAATTTTATTAAAGACGTCCAAATAATGTAATTTCATTATGATTTCAATAGATATTTCTTAGTATTTTACTATATAAAACATTAATGTTGAACCTGTAGAAATAAATCTTCCAGTAATTACTCTTCAAATACTACTACCATAGAGGTATTATACGTAGAGTGAATTGGGAATGGGCGTTACTGTAAGTGGCAGTGTAAAAACAATAGAAAGAGAAAGACAATATCAGGGTGCGCTTGCTATGTCTCTACTCTACCAATAGTAGGCGCCACTACTAACACTGACCAATCAGGAACGAGTCGCTTATTCTCTCTCTCTCTCTTTCTATTGTTACTACATGAATTTCGCCACTTCACGTGCTCTACAGTATTAACCTCTTTGATTACTACACCTTTAGGCCGACACTGATGACGTTACGTAAGTTACATTATACTTATACTTTTTGAAAAAATTGAATTCACTCCATAGGCTTGTATCATACTATATGTCTCAAGCCACCATATTTTTTCCATTTCCCCATGTTTCAAACTGTGAAGGCAGTACGTAGATATTTTATTTTAATTCTTCAATTAACAAATTTAATTTACTATTTTGAGCTACTAATGACACTTTTATTGACATTTTATAGTGAAATAATTTGAAATGATACTTAATTTTATAATAGGAGATACGATATTGATTGTTTGTGGCAAGAGCTGCCATCTGTTCGAACTTTAGTAATCCTCTCAATCGACCTGTTTGAGACACTAGCAGCACCACGCTGTGTGTGGTCTGAGTAATATCTTTGCCCGCAAAATATTCGTTTGAATGCTGGGGATTAGGTGAGATAGAGTTATATAGGGCTGTAAAAATGCAATCTTACATCACTACAACTATAAGGCAACATAGTTATTATTTCAATATTATAACTCCTTAGTTTGATTTTTAATGTAAATATCAATCAACATTTGCAGACCAGTGAATTTTTTAAACCTACCGTCGCGTGACGCCACTCATCGGACATATAGAATACATCATTTCCTATTTACAGGGAATGAATTTTAGTAATGAATGTGTTAATAGATGACAGTGCAATACGCTGAAATGGAATTTTTCAAAACGTGAAAGTTATGTCATAGTAATATAATTTAGAAAATATATAATTACCTGATATGTTGATAATAAATTCCAAATAACGGCATATGAGTGTATAATTAAAGTGCTGATAAAGGCTTGCGAAAATGTTCGTTAATGAAATATGACTGTATTTTCTACTGTTTAAAAATGAGTAATAATTCTTATTTAATCGTCTGTCTGTTAAATTAATTTTATATAATTTATATTAAAAAAACGACTTGAACTGGCTTCTTTCTGTGATTTCTTTTGATTATTTTAGCGTATTCTTATCTCTCTCTCTCTCTCTAATTTTAATTTTTTTTATATTATCCACATGTTTTTTAATTTTTTATTTGTTTTATTATTTGGCCCACTTTCTGTAAGTGTAACTCTAATTCACCCTATATTGCAACCACCCTGTATATGTTTCTGTGTATTGATCACCCAATATAAATTATTTAGTCTATCATTTTCTAAATCACCCTGTACAACTAGAATTCAACTCTAAATGACTTTGCAGCCGCCCTGTATAAGTATTAATCCTCTCTACCCTATTGACTATTTTTTGAACCCAGGCTATATATATATATATATATATATATATATATATATATACCCCTTCCTATAATACAAATATCCTAACTGCTTATGCTTATATAACAAATTTTTGATACACCCTGAGTAACAATAATTTGACTCCACCCTTACTTCAAACACCTTGTATAAGCAACTACTTTTGTTCTACACTATATAACTTTTTTAACTGCCATGTATAACTGTAATTCTACTCCAACCATCCTGTATGTTCAACCGCTTCTAACATTTTTTGAAGTCTTTTATTTCAACCACCTTGTATAGGCAACTACTTATGTGCCACCCAATACAATATTTCATGAACCACCCTGTATAACTAATTTAATTCCACATTATATTTCAACCATCCTATATATGCAACTACTGATGTAGCACCTAGTATCACATGCACGCACGCACACACCTACAACCGTATACCATATAGAAGAGATCGTCGGTATAACAAATTTGCGTTTCGATAAACTAATGGAAATTTTCTGCCACTTAACTCGACTATAAGCCCCGTAACTTAAATTCGTCTCAAAAAAAACTGACTTCAAATTAATCAAAATGAAAACCAGTACAAACACCCTGTACGATATATTTTCATGGCATACCTTGACGTTTAAACTAGATATTTATAATGAAACTTTGACATTTTTAGTTATTGAATTGACAAAAATTCGTTTTTTATTTTTTTTTTTTTACTTAAATTCGGCTATTTATCACTGCGGATAAATTTAACATTATATACTCTAACACAAAAAACATTTCAGACCACATACTCATTTCATTTTCACCGCTGTTTTTTTAAACCAGTTGTAGTTTCTTGTTTTGTTCCAGGCAATAATGGAAAAGAATCCAAAAAGGAAAAGGATGCCGTTTCCCCTACAATCCATGAGAATGCCAATGGTGAGTACAGAGAAAAAAATTGTAATCTTCAGTAAACATTATAAAAAATATGTACTTAATAAAAAATGATTTATATTAGTTTATTATATAAAAAATAGCATGTGCATAACGTATGATGGAA
Source organism: Octodonta nipae (assembly GCA_034190945.1). NCBI lineage: Eukaryota > Metazoa > Arthropoda > Insecta > Coleoptera > Chrysomelidae > Octodonta > Octodonta nipae. The sequence goes on along the minus strand of CM067224.1, from coordinate 3,489,876 downwards.
TTCTAGTTAGTTGACAGATTACGTTCGAATCTCAAAATGATCTGGAAAATTCTGGCACGTGATTGGCCAAATTTCATTTGTCCACTTGTCTTCTGGAAATATTATATTGATTTTCTTTTTTCCTTACTTCTGAAGGTCTCGAAGTTTCACCGGTATAAGAATGGTCACAGTCACATAAAACACTGCACACCCAATTTTTAGGGTTCTGTATATACAATATACGGATACGTATATACAATATACGGATACCCTTATAATATCACTCAGGATTTCTGCCTCTGTCACATCACAGACATTTTCTCCTAAACTACTGGACGGAAGAGGTTGAAATTTGGCATCAATATATAGTTTGGTGACCCCCATCAGGAGTACATATCGTAAATGAAGAAATTTTGATTTTAGGGGTACTTTTGGGGGGAAAAACTAAAAAAATCGACCGTTCCCCCCTCCCCGATCTCCGAAACTACTGAGCCTAAAATTTTGAAAAAAAATAGGAAATATAGATCGTTGTGCGAACTTTACAGGAAAAATAAGGAGAAACCATTAATTTTAAATTGGGGGGCGGCAAATTATAGAATTAAATGAAAATCTAAAAATCAAAAATTTCTGATAAATATATTTTTTCATATTTAAAAAAATAGTTAAAAAGATATTAACGAAAATATACCAAAATTTACCCATTTCCCCCCCTTATCTACGAGGCTATAAAACGTAAAGCTTTGAAAAAAAATAAAGGTATAGGGTCTGACCTCAAGTTTACTGGAAAAATAAGGAGAAACTTCTAATTTTAATTTTGGGGGGCAAATTACAAATTAAATGGAAAATATAAAATTAAAATTGTTTCTAACGCATCATGTTATATATCAAATGAAAGGTCTCATTAAGACGAAAACAAATATATCTTTTTCATATTTTTTAAATTAATTAACTAAAAGATATTAACAAAAATATTTTAAAAAATTACCCATTCCACCCACCTTATCTCGAAACCATAAGCTGTAAAATTTTGAAAAAAATAGAGATATAGCACCTGAACTTTACTGGAAAAATAAGGAGAAACCCCTAATATTCATTTTGGGGGGCAAATTATAAAATTAAATGGAAAATAAAAAATTATAATTGTTTCTAAGGGATCAAGTAATATATCAAATCAAAGGGCTCATTATGACGAATACAAATATATATTTTTAATTTTTTTAAATGAATATTTTAAAATATATTAAAAAAATATTTTTAAAAAATCACCCATTCCCGCTTTATTCCCCACACTATAATACCTTTTTTTGTTTACAGGGTAATACGAAGAAATCCCTAATATTAATATTGGGGGCCAAATTATAGAATTAAACGGAAAATAAAAAAATATTTTTTAACTCGTTATAGGGAATACAAATATATATTTTTCATATTTTTAAAATTAATTGTTTACAAGAAATTAACACAAAGATATAAAAAATTCTCATTTCTCGCTTTATTTCCGAAACCATACTACCTAAAATTTTAAAATAATTAGGGGTACTGGGTCACAATTGAAATTTATAACAAAAATTATTAGAAAACCCCCATAGTAATTTTAGGGTTAAATTATACAATTAAATAGAAAATAAAAATTCAATTTTCAAACGGATCAGGTAATATATCAAATAAAAGGCTCATTATGTGAATTACAAATATATCATATTTTTAAATCATTTGTTTAAAAGATATTAGCAAAAATATTAAACATCGACTTAATTCCTATTTTAGAAACTACACTATTTAAATTTTGAAAAATATGTTTTATTTGTATTTTTAAATCATTTGAATAACAGATTTAATAATTTGTAATTTAAAACTTGACCCATTTTGCCCTTTATATTCCAATCTACAGAGCCTCAAAATTCAGACAGTAGATTATAAAACGCTTCCCTGAAAGTTTATTAGTAAAGTAAAACTCTAATGTTAAATTTTTGGGGCTAAATTAGAAAATTAAATACATATTCTTATAAAAATCAAGCGAATCCTGAAGCAGATAAAATAAACATTCTGTGTGGAAAATAAAAATGTATATTTTTTATAAATTTAAAACGCTTCCCTTAAAAGACATTAGGGTTAATATAAGAAAATTCACTCATTCCCTGCTTGTCTGAAACTGGAATATTAGAATCTTGAAGGTGGTACGGAACCCTTAGTATGCGAGTCCAACTCGCACTTGACCAAATTATTTTTATTAAAAATCAATTACACATTTCCAAAAATCAAATGCCACGTCAGAAAATGCAGTCAAAGCGTCTAAAAATACTTTCAAGAGTCGCACAGGGGAATAAATATGTAACTGTTTTCTTTGTATCAAAAATACATAGGTTGTCAAAGGGAATATTTTATTGACCAAATAATTCTAAATAACAAAATCGTATTAACAAATATAATTTTTATTATTTAATTTTTTCATAAAAAAAAATAAAATTTGAAAGTTTTAAATTATCACTATCAATGTATTAAAAATAGCAAAATACGAATGCACTAACGTTATTTCAGTCGTTTCCTTTCATACGACAAATTTATTTTTGAATTTCTAAAAATAGCCGATATCTTGTATAGTGGTACCAACCACGATGATTTCTTCATAAAATTAATGTGTTAAAAACTATGAATCAACATCTGCAAACAATATTGGGCTCTCCGTAAAAAAATACGTAGACATTTTTATGGTCCGAATAAAAGTATTAAGCGTTAATTTCAATCACTTTTGTTTGAAATATGAACAGGCAATAAAGAAATAACTCTTGCTGACACTTCAAGTGTAAGTGTAGCTAAAGATCAATTAAATAAATTAATCACTGATTAGTCGAATTAGACGTTGGAAAAAAGTTAATTTTAAATGAACGAAGAACTTAAGAAAATATACCTTGAACCGATTAAGTCTTACCCTGCTTTCAACTCAATTTGTTTTGTTTTCTGAATGATATTTGTGGCATATTTTTCAATGTCTAGATACTTCTTGGGAAATAACACCACAGTTTAAAGAAAATTGCTGTATATTCCAAACGTTTCGGGGTCTAGGTCCGTCCCCATTGTCGATGGTTAAGAACTTGGATAAAAAAGGCACAATTCTAAGATGTAAATTAAAATATTTGACAACATGTATTATTTGATTTCTGACGTAACTAAGAGAATTTAATTTGTAATATACAGGGTAGTACAAAAATTTCTAAATATCATATAATCATAAAGTTCCTTTCAAATTGGAAGAATTTGAAAGGGAGATCTTCAGAATTTTATGTGGCGTTCCTAGGTGCGACTTTGTTATAAAAAAGTGCGACCAAAGAACTTTGTTGATTCAGTGATCCCATTAAAATCATAAGGGAAAACCTAGGAAAAAACCTTAAGAACTATCCCGATATTGGGTTGTTCACAAGGACATGACCATTAGCAATTTCTTCCTTAATCATCGGCAACCAGGAACGACTGAATTCTATGGAGGTAGTAGCGATACAATCGTTTTCATTTAACAAAATTAAAGCAGACTCTTTTAGTTTTCTTGTGGTGTTGTGATCTTCTTTGTGTAATATAACTGAATTTTGAAACTGTATTTTATGACCAAGGTCCCAAGCATGTTGACAAATTTTGGATTTTTCAAATTGTCGTTTTTTATGTAATTTTTGTGTTCGTTTATTAGAACATTCAGAGGTCTAGAGGTTTCTCCAATATAGAATTTATTATAGTCACAAGAGATTTTATAAATGCAATTTTTTGTATTTTGAGTTGTGTTATTTGCTTTAGTTTTTAGTATAATTGATTTTAGTGTATTTCTTGTTTTAAATGATGTTTTGATATTATATCTGTTTCCCACTCTTTTTAGTCTTTCTGATAGACCCTGTATGTATGGTATAGTTATTGTATTAATGTGATTATCTTGGGAGTCAGTGTTGCTTGGTGAAGTTTGTTGTTGGTTGTTAGGGATTGTTTGGTATTCGATTGTGTTTAACTCGTAATTAATAAATTTATTTGGGTAATGATTGGCAGAAAGTACATTTTATATAAACGTTTTTTCTTCATTGAATTTATTGATGTTAGAACAGTTGGTTTTTGCTCTGTCATATAGATATTTTATGGTACATCTTTTTACTGAATTTGGATGATTAGAGTTAGTATGAGTCGGTTTTCTGTAAACTTCTGTTTCAAATGTCGATTGTGTTTTGGTTATTAAAATGTCTAAGAATGGTAATTTGTTATTATGTTCAAGCTCTAATATAAACTGAATAGTTTGTTCTGTGTTGTTTATGTCGTTAAGTAATGCATGTAAATCCTCAAGATAATGTTCCCAAATAACGAATATGTCATCAACATAACGCCACCAAACCATAGTAAAAAAACTATTAGAACAAGATTCTTTACTAAATCAACGTACTCAATTGTCCATTAATACAATAATGTAACTACTAACATTTTATACAAAGACAACATATTTTCAACTTAATGATGACTTTTACCAGCAAGATTTTGGTATGGCAATGGGTTCCTGTCTGTCTCCCGCGTTAAGCAACATTTTTATGGAAAAATTTGAAGAACAAACAATTTTCTCAAAACAGATTAAACCTTTGGTTTGGTGAAATGAGAATTTTTTATATCTTTATGTTAATATATTGTAAACAATTAATTTTAAAAATATGAAAAATATGCATATGTATTCCTCATAATAAACCCTTTCATTTGATGTACTGCATGATGCGTTAAAAAATATTTTTTTATTTTCCGTTTAATTCTATAATTTTCTGCAAACAAAAAAATTTAGGTCTTATTGTTTGGGAGATTAAGGGGGGAATGGGTAATTTTTTAAATATTTTTTTATATATATTTTAAAATATTTATTATATATATATATATATATATATATATATATATATATATTAGTATTCGTCATAATGAGCCCTTTGATTTGATATATTACTTGATCCGTTAAAAACAATTATAATTTTTTATTTTCCATATAATTTGTCCCCCAAAATGAATATTAGGAGGTTCTCCTTATTTTTCCAGTAAAGTTCAGGTGAGGCGCTATAATGGTATTTTTTGTAAATTTTGTTTCGGTGATAATGGGGGGAATGGGTAATTTTTTTAATATTGTTATTAATATCTTTTAATTTATTTATTTTAAAAATATGGAAAAAATATATTTGTATTCGCCATAATGACCCCTTTCATTTGATATGTAACATGATGGGATAGAAACAATTTTAATTTTATATTTTCCAGTTAATTCTGTAATTTGCCCCCCAAAATTAAAAGTAGAGGTTTCTTCTTATTTTTCCAGTAAATTTCAGGTCAGACCCTATACTTTAAATTTTTTTCAAAAATTTACGTTTTATAGTTTCGGAGATAAGGGGGGGGGTAAATTTTGGTATATTTTCGTTAATATCTTTTTAATTAATTTTTTTAATATGAAAAAAATATATTTGTGTTCCTCAGAATGGGATCTTTCATTTGATATATTACATGATGCGTTTGAAAAAATTTTATTTTTAAATTTTCATTTAATTCTATAATTTGCCCCCCAAAATTAATATTAATTATTTCTTCTTATTTTTTCTGTAAAGTTTGCGCAACGATCTACATTCTCTTTTTTCAAAATTTTAGTCTCAGTAGTTTCGGAAATCAGGGGGGGAACGGTCGATTTTTTCAGTTTTTCCCCCACAAGTACCCCTAAAATCAAAATTTCTTCATTTGCGGTATGTACTCCTGATAGGGTCACAAAACTATACATTGATACCAAATTTCAACTTCTTCCGTCCAGTGGTTTAGGAGAAAATTGCTGTGATGTGACAGTGACAGAAATCCGGAGTGATATTATAAGGGTATCCGTATATTGTATATACGGAACCCTAAAAATATGGGACCACTTCGCGATCCCCCGGAACAGGATCCAGTATATAGGGTCGAAATTCCTTGAGCCGTTTGGGAGTAATCGCTGAACAAACATAAAAAAAATAGATACAGACGAATTGAGAACCTCCTACTTGAATGAAATGATCAGTTATGATTGCTACCGTCTTCAGAGGATAAAGAATTGAGAATAAGAATATGGTGAAATAGCTAGATATCGCTATTCCATTCAACGTTTAAATATCTAACCATGATTAACGTTAAATAATAAGTTTGTTTAATAATACAGTTCTTTCATTTGTTTAATGTAGTTTGTTTTTTGTTAGACGTGCTTTTGTCTATGCATGCTTTATTATTCGCATTCGCCATGATCTGGCTTTGATAATGGCTCCATGGAAAACTTATTTCACAAAGGATACCGCTAGTCAAAACAGTTTCTAAACCAATGATTATAACAATGAAATAGCAAAGCATGCACACTCACACCCTTAGTTCACTTCAAAGAGCTGCAAATCGTTTATCAATTACAAGCTAGACGTAAATATGGAAAACGCTCAGCTTCGTCTGCACATCGCAATTTGACGACGGATCAATGAAAAGGGAGAGTTTGAGCACGACGGGAACAGCAACAGGGTGGAGGAATTGTCTGCGACAAAGCGTTCATTCAGTTTATTCTCCCGGCTCTTCTATTGCCGTATCCGGCCCCCCACATATTGCGGTGAATAGACATAGCGGCACAATAGGGTTTTTCCGGGAGTACGTGTTTTGTCCGGTGAGAATGCAGTGGATTTGTGTATTGTCATTCATGATGGACGACTGGAAATATTAATGTTTCTTCTAGCTTTGAGGAAAAAATCTACGTTAAGGAAAGGAATTTTAGAAATTAATAATACTAGCGGTCGCCCAGTGGTCGAAATTCGGCCGTAATTCATTAAAATTGTTAGTTGAACATTATTCGCATTATTTTGTCTCTATAAGAAATACAGTTGATGCGAAATTAGAAAAGTTAGCCAGGGCTTTGCTATCCCTATTATTTCATTTAAATTACATTCTTCGAAATAATTCACGAAATTATTTTTTATTTACATAAATGTCCTATACATTATCACAAATGTAATAGTCTCTATGCAAAATGTTCGATGTAACATAAAAGTTTCCGTCATTTATACACAAACTTTTAAAAATACAGATTACGAGGGCTGCCTTTTATATTTCGGGATTAGAGCACAAAAACAAATATTAATCATTGAAAATCGCTTTATTGTTTTTCAAAATATTCCCCATGAAGATCTATACACTTTTGCATCCGTTTGAACCAATTATCGAAGCACTTTTTCCACTCTGATTGAGGTATCTCCAAAACATGCATTCTAAACGCAGCAACCGCTTCTTCAGGTGTCGAAAAGCGTTGACCTCTCAGTTTGTTTTTTACGTACGGGAATAAAAAGAAGTCATTTGGTGACAAATCAGAACTGTACGGCGGATGACTCATCAAATCGATGTTTTGTGTGGTCAAAAATGCAGTTGTTTGGGCCGATGTGTGAGAGCTCGCATTGTCGTGGTGAAGAGTGATCCGTCTTCGGCAATTAGTTTTCCTCATTTTTTGGAAGACAACTGGCAAACAAATAGTTGTGTACCACTCGGAATTGACTGTTCTGCGTTGTTCTAGTGGTAGGGTTGCGACATGTCCAGTTTTTCCGAAAAAACAGGCGATCATTTGCTTGGAAGGGCTTCGAGCGCGAACAACTTTTGTTGGATACGGCTCATCTTGAAACACCCATACAGTCGACTACTGTTTACTTTCGGGCTCATACGGGTAAATCCACGATTCATCACCTGTCCCTATGTCATAAACGTGTTTTGAAGCACCGCGATCTTATTTTTTGAGCTTTTCTTTCGACCAATCGACACGAGCCTTTTTTTGAACGCGAACAAATTTTTTTGACATTCAAATGTTTATGCAATATTGTATGTATGCTGGTCCCACTAATGTCTAATGTTCACTCAATCTCACGATAGGTCACATGACGAACTTGCAATATCAGTTCGCGCACAGCAGCAATGGTTTCCGAAACAACAACTGTTTTTGGACGACCTTCACGAAATTCGCCTTGGAGTGAACTACGACCTCGATTGAATTCACCATACCATCGATAAACAGTGGTCCTTGATGGAGTTTCATCGCCAAAAATTAAATTAAGTTCATCCATGCACTCTTGCTGACTTTAATCCACGTCGAAAGTTGTAAAAAATAATCGCACGGAAATGTTCACCATTTAATTCCATTTTTTGGCCGATGTGACCTATCGTGAGATTGAGTCAACATTACACATTATTGGGACCAGCATACATACAATATTGCATAAACATTTGAATGTCAAAAAAATTTGTTCGCGTTGGATCCCACACAATTTGTTAATCGTTCAAAAAAAGGCTCGTGTCGATTGGTCGAAAGAAAAGCTCAAAAAATAAGATCGCGGTGCTTCAAAACACGTTTATGACATAGTGACAGGTGATGAATCGTGGATTTACCCGTATGAGCCCGAAAGTAAACAGCAGTCGACTGTATGGGTGTTTCAAGATGAGCCGTATCCAACAAAAGTTGTTCGCGCACGAAGCACTTCCAAGCAAATGATCGCCTGTTTTTTCGGAAAAACTGGACATGTCGCAACCCTACCACTAGAACAACGCAGAACAGTCAATTCTGAGTGGTACACAACTATTTGTTTGCCAGTTGTCTTCCAAGAAATGAGGAAAACCAACCGCCGAAGACGGATCACTCTTCACCACGACAATGCGAGCTCTCACACATCGGCTCAAACAACTGCATTTTTGACCACTCAAAACATCGATTTGATGTGTTATCCGCCACACAGTCCTGACTTGTCACCAAATGACTTCTTTTTATTCCCGTACGTAAAAAACAAACTGAGAGGTCAACGCTTTTCGACACCTGAAGAAGCGGTTGCTGCGTTTAGAATGCATGTTTTGGAGATACCTCAATCAGAGTGGAAAAAGTGCTTCGACAATTGGTTCAAACGCATGCAAAAGTGTATAGATCTTCATGAGGAATATTTTGAAAAACAATAAAGCGATTTTCGATGATTAATTTTTGTTCTTGTTCTCTAATCCCAAAATATAAAAGACAGCCCTCGTAATAGGACTGCAGTTTTCAATTTTAATAAATTTTGATAACAATTTGAGTTATTATTAAAAATAAATTGAATTAATTTAAACAAAATTTATATTCTTTATCAAACCTAGTATACAATTTGAAAAATGATGAATATTTATTATACAATTTTTAGTGATGTGGCATAATTAGATGCATTTTATAATTGTAATTACTCCTGTTTGATAAGATTTTTAGATATTATCAAAAATAAAGGTATTTTAATTTTAAGCAAATTTCATATTTGCTGACAAACCTCATATGCAGTTGAAAAAGTGAGATGTACTGATTGCAGTATACGTTTCTGACAATGCAAATCTTTTTATGAAGAATAACTTTTTCTCTAAATAAATGTTATTTACAGAAAAAGTTATTCTTACGAACGTTTTCCGTATGAATCCAACTTATGAAGACAACCTGTATGTAGAAACCAACTAAGAACCTCCATCTTGACGTTGATGAACTGACATTTACTTTGGTTTAATTCCAATCTACTTTCAATTACAATTTTTTTAGTGATACAGCCTAATTGCATGCAGCTTTCAGTTCTAATAAAGTTTGTTTGATTACAATTTGAGATATAAAAAAGGTACCTCACTTTTAAACAAAATGGATATATATTTTGAAACGTAGTATGTAATTGGAAAAGTAAGGTAAATACTTATTATATTTTTAGTGCAATGGCATAAGTAGATGCAGTTTTTAAGTCTAATTACTTCTATTTGATAACAATTTTAGATATTAACAAAAATAAAGGTACTTAATTTTTAATCAAAATTCTCATTTGATGACAAACCCCGTCTACAGTTTAAAAAGTGACTGAATGTTTACAGTGTACGTTTTAGACCATGCAAATCTGTTTATGAAGAATAACTTTTTCTCTTAAAATTTTTATAAAAAAAATGTTTGATTTATGAAGACACACTGCATATACAGACTAATTGAAAATCTTCACCTTGAAGTTGATTAACTGACATTTATTTTGATTAATTCAATTTCTTTTCAATTTACCCCAAGTTCGGAACAGAAACATTCTCATATTTTAATACCAGCACCTCCACCAAAGCTTACTATATCAGAAAGTCTGTAAAAAAACTCTGCAAGCTATGTTATTGAAAAAATATATGGAACCACTTCGGGATCCAATTTCTTTTCAATTTATTCTACACATCGTTCCGAGCAGAAACATTTCCATATTTTTTAATACCAGCGACTCCACCAAAGCTTACTGTTTAAGAAAGTCGATTTTCTAAAAAACGGTACAACATATGTTACTGAAAAAAATATGGAACCACTTAGGGATCCCCGAGAACAGGATCCAGTATAAACGGTCGCAATTCCTTGAGCCGTTTGCGAGTAATCGGTGAACAAACATAAAAAAAAACATACATTCAGACGAATTGAGAACCTCCTTCTTTTTGAAGTCGGTTAAAAATGGATCCATGCTGGACTTTCAGCAGATATTGTGTACCATTATGAATTCCAGTTCTGGTGTAATGGGTTGAAATTAAAATATCTTCAATTTTCACAAAAATGTTGAATGTTTCTGTTGTTTTATAATGATTCTTGTTGAACTACTTTTTATACACCAAGAAACTTATCTGGAAACAATTGCAACTGTCAGAATAAATATTCTTTTAAATGATTCATTGCGTTCGAAATTATTTGCCAAATCAGTTTAAAAAATTATCGCGAAGAAGAACCAAACAGCATGATGTCATTTCTTTATCAGCAGAATTGCAGACATCATTGATTTTACAAATGAGAATCGTGTTGGTATTTTGACTTGGGCACCGAGCACGATATCGCCCTCTTATCTCAACAGGAAGGTCTAATGGATTGCCTCACTCAAACTTATTCGATAGTGTACATTCCATTGATGACTAAATAAAAGCATTTTGTTCAGGTAACCTTCAAATAAAACAGAATAACAGATAATTTTAAAAACTTTTCCTTTTCTTGATATAATTGTTAACGAGACATTGAAAAATCACATTGGTACATTTAGAATTTCTAGTCTTATCAATAACTCTAAAAGTTGGTAATTAACCATTAGAAACATACGTCGAATTACCTTGGCTCTACAGGAAACTTTATGTACTGACTTTTAAATCTCTTTAAAAAAAATGAGAATATTTACGCTGATTATTAACCCATTTTAATGATTTGTTGAGTCCACTATACTGGAGTGTAATTCCATTGAAAGTTTAAGAAAAACCCTTAACCCCCTAAAGGGAGAAATAGGGTATAAAATTCCATCATTCACCTGATGACGATAGCAGATACACAACTATTGAAACGTTGTGAGATCAACCACTTCAAGACGATGGAAGTCCAAGGAAACAAATTAATAAAATTACACCTTGTGTTTGTGGCGATATCATTTATATAAATTAGAAATAACAACGTACCCAAGTTACTTCCCTGTGGTACACCAAAATTATTTTTCTTCGACATAGAGAACATATTTCATTCTGTTGTTGTGTTGTAAATATATTCGCGATCTATATTAGTTGATTTCAATATTATTTTCTTTGTTGCAGGTGAGGAAGTTCAGAAAAAGAAAGGATTCTTCAAGAATTTCTGGAAACGATCCCGACACTACTCTCTGGAGCAACAATAATAGACCTCCACCACATATGAAATATTTTTTGTGTACATTTTATATAACAATGATTTACTAATTCTAACCGATAGTATTACTATTTGTATGGTTAATTATTATTAAAACAAAAACAAGCAAGCACGTTGAACACCTAACCGTAATACAGGGTGTACGGTTTACATGAAAAGCCATTTTAAAAAGCGATTTTCATTTAATTCCCGGCTGTGCTCTTTTTAAACAAACACCCTGTGGACATGTAGATATTGCTAATTTATTATTCCAATTGTAACGGTTCTCTGTATCACCGCTCTCCTATAATTCGACTTAATTTGCTGATAATTTCTTGCTTTCCATCCCTCTGTATAATTGTATATTAGTTTATTTATATTAAATATATTATGTCAGTGTGTTTGATGGTTTAATAAATTGATTTAACCATTTAGTTTATTTTTTCTGTCGCTCGACAGTCTTTATCGCTTTTATAAATGCCGATCAGGCAATAATCATTAAGTAAACACTTGATAATATTTATAAATATCACTGTAAAAACATTTTTTATTTTTGAACTCAGTACGAGAAGACTGCGATATAAGCAAATTTTTAAATGAACAATTGGATCGATTTTTTTCTCTACCATCGTAAATAAATTGAATAGTCTGCTAAAAATTGTTTTTGTGTCAATTAAATGTTTTGAATTCTAGTTATGTTTTGAATAATTGGGACATCTCTATTTTTTTAATATTATCAAAAATATACAAGAATAGATCGATCCCCCTCTATTTCCGAGAATAGCACCTATAATTTTGAAAATTATTAGAAATATAAGGACTTACTTGAACTGTACGAGAAAAATAAACCCAAAACCCTATTAAGTTTAGGGGGAATTAAAAAATTGAATAAACATTAAAAAATATATTTCTCTCAAACGCATATGTATGTATATCAAATGAAAGGGATCGTTTTGAAAAATACAAATAAATATTTTTTGGATAATAGTGAATTACTATTTTTATGTTTTTTTGGGCAATAACACCACAATCGAAATAAAACGACGTATCTTGATAGAAAACCAAACGTTTCAAAGTCTATTCTGACTTCGTTGTCAATGGCTTTATATTTAAAGATGTAAATTGCAAAATGAAAATTTGTTTATGAGATTTAAATTGACATTAGAAAATTTGTTGTTTTTAGATATACAGGTAGCACAAAAAATTCTAAACATCATGTATTATAGTTAAAGAGCTTTCAAATTAGAAGAATTTGAAAGAGTTGTCTTTAGAATTAATAAGTGGCGTTCCTAGGTACGACTTTGTTATAAGATAGCGCAATCGCCAAAAATGCGATCAAAGAATTCTATTGTTTCAGTGATCCCATTAACGTCATAAGGGAAAACCTAGGAAAAACCTTATGAACTATCCCGATACTGGGTTGTTCAAAATGAGGTTACCATTAATAATTTCTTCCTTAATTGTCGGTAACCAGATACGATTAAATTCTACAGAAGTAGAAGCGATACAATCGTCTTCATTCAAAAGAATTAAGGCAGACTCTTTTCACAAATTTTTGATTTTTCAAATTGTCGTTTCGTTATGTAATTCTTGTGTTCATTTATTCGTACGTTTAATGGTCTCGAAGTTTCTCCAATATAAAATTTATTGCATTCTTTTTAAAGAAATTCACAAAAATATACAAATAATTCCACGGATCTCCTTTATCTCCGAAACTACGAGATACAATTTTGAAAATGATTAGAAATATAGAGACTCCTTGAAATTTACAGCAAAAATAAAGCGAAAACCCTAATATTAACTTTCAAAAATTTAATGAAAAATTAACCATATTTTTCTCTCAGACGCATCATGTAATAAATCAAATGAAAGGCTTCGTTTTGAAGAATACAAATATATATTGAGAACGTATATTTTCACGGCCCGAGTCATAGCTGATTCTGTTTTTTCCGAATTTGGCCCGCATTATTTATTTGGAAATAATTTATTTATATATAACAAAAATGTACATAAACTATTGACCCATCCCTACCTTTATTACCGAAACTACTGAGTCAAAAATTTTCAATGGTAATTAAAACAAAGATTAAGAAAAGGTTACAATTTTTCGTAAGGGAAATGTTATCTTTTCTTATTCTATGACTGGTTTCAACAGGACGCGGCCATATGCAACACAGCAGGCATTACTATTGAGTAGCTGAGTGAACCGTTTGCGAACAATTAATTTCACCAAAGGACCCGTGAACTGGCCGCCTCTGTGGTGCGATTTGTGACCATTAGAATATTTTGTATGGGTCGCATGTGTAGCCCGATAAACCAGAAATAATTAAATTCCAACTTTAATCCCATATTTTTCAAATAAAATCAATTTCGTGAATATTAAAAACATTTTTCTGTGTTTTATTTCAATTTAAATCCCATTATGTCGGTTCAGTTCTAAAAATGCATACAGCTTAAGGCTTTGACAGGTGAGTAAAAACTTATTATAATAAAAAGAAGTTAAGAATGGTGTAAAGCAGACCTATATTTGTAAAGCTAAGTTGTTAAATAATTTATATTTAAGAAAGAACCTACTTCAACTGGTTTAAAATAAAAACCGTTTACAAACCGTGTGCAATAAATTACTATTTTCAGACATACCTTCTTTTTTATCTGATTTAGGGTATAATTCACTTGAATATTTTAGGGTATTCTTATCTCGCTCTCTTTCTTCCTCTCTTTTCCAAATATTTTATTTGTTTTATTATTTGGAACACTTTCTATAGGTATACCTCTAATTCACTCTATATTGCATCCACACTGTATATGCTTCTGTGTATTGATCACCCCTATATAACTTATTTGTCTGAACCACACTGTACAACTATAATTCAACTCCACATAATATTGCAACGGTCCTAATATCTTTAAAACGACCCTGTATCTATATAAAAATAGGCAAAGACAAAACGATTAGGTACCATTTTCTCCTCTGTCTCTCAACCGATTTTCTTCATTTTTGTTTTGTTTAGTAGCTACTGACAACCTTCAGTGCAGAATGCTAATATTCATTTATACTATTGGTTCACTCATTAAATAAAATATAATAAAAATTCATTATTTACGTCCATAATGTCAACGCCAAACAACTGAATGTGTCGCCGCCGCCAGACTCAAAACATTGAGTAATTATATATAGAGGGACCAATGCTGTTATATACTTAGAGCATGTACTTCTGGAAGTGGCATGCAAGCATTGTTATTGTTTAGTGGTAAAGTGGTAAAGTAATCGTTGTATATTATAATTATACAGGGTGATTCCAGATATGTTAGAAATCATTTTTTTCGTAGGTGGCACATAAGCAGTTGCATATATAGGGTGTTTAAAATAAAGAGTAGGGTGCAATTATAACTAATAACATAATTATTTAGGGAAGCCCATTAGCGGTTGAATTTGAAGGGTTCTTGGAATAGAAGATTATACAGGGTGGTGCAAAAAATATTATACAGAGATGCATATACAGGGTGGCGGAAATGGAAATGCAACATTTCGTAACACATACGCAGTTGTATATATAGGGAAGATGAAATATAGGGTGAGAGGAATTATAGATACATAGGATGATGATAAAAAATGTTAGAAAAGGAAATGATTTATAGAGTAGCCCAAGAAGAGTTCCATATATATGATGATTGAAATATAGGTCGGAGTAGAATTATAGTTACAGAAGATAGTTAAAAATTTCATAAACAAAAAGAGTAAATACGGTGGCTCATAGGCAGTGTCATATACAGAATGGTATACCGGGTGGTTCAAAAATGTTAAAAAATACTATGCGTGGTCCATGAGCAGTTGCATATACAGGGTGGTGGAAATATATAAGGAGATGGAGTTATTAGAATGAGGATTTTAATAAATGTTAGAGAATTGAGTTTCGTTACTTATTTGTAGAAGCGAAATGTAAGACCGACATCTAGGATTTTCGAGGAAACTATCACACAGAGGTTCCGAATCTGGATCCTTTCCGTGTAATTGCTGTTCTCCCTAAAGTCCTAGGATTGAATGTCACGATAAAATTTTCAGGTTACTTAACCTGCCAGAGATATTAACACAATTGGTCGAATTTCGACCACTGGGCGACAGCTAGTAAGTATAAATCCTCTCCACACTACTAACTGTTTCTATTTTTTCTATTGTTTAAATTATTCCTGTATATCTATGATTTTACACGGCCCATATGTCTAGAAATTCCATTTATGCAACTGCTCATGGTCTACTCTATCTAACAAAATTCACATTTTTAAACCACATTTTGTGACAATAATTTTACTCTACCATTTATTTCAAACACCCGGTATATGCAACTGCTTCTAAATTTTTTTGAACCCATGTCTATAAATATATTACACTATATAACTTTTACTCTCTTCGAGGTGTCATTCTTTTGTACGCAAGACCGACAATATATATAATATATATTGTTTCTGGTTAGGGAACCTTCATCAGTTGCGCTTCCAACAATTAAATGTCCTCTCGAACATGTCTTTATGAATTTGATACATATCGTTAAATTTGTAAAGACGAGATGTAAAGACCGAAATCAAGGATTTTTTTAAACCGCCCTGTAAACTGTTATTCTACTCCACTTTATATTTCAACCATCCCGTGTATTCAACTGCTTCTAAGTCTTCTGTGTAACTGTAATTATACTCCGTCCTATAACGCAAATATCCAATCTGTATAACTATAGTTTTACTACACTCTGATTTCAATCACCTTGTATTCGCAACTACTAATGTGACACTCAATATAATATTTTTTGAACCACCCTGTATAACTAATTCAAATCAACCACCCTATGTATGAAAATACTTATGTACCACTTAATCTCACATGAACGTAGGCACACACCTACAACCGTATAGCATATAAAAAAGATCGCCGGCGTAACAAATTTTCGTTTCGATAAACTAATGGAATATTTTCTGCCATTTCACGCAACCATAAGCCCCGTAACTTAATTTCGTCTATAAAAGAAAGTGACTTCAAATGAAACAAGAGAAAACTATTACAAACACCCTGTACTTTCATGGCATATCTTAACATTTAAGCTAGTTATTTATGACGGAAATTTGATATTTAAATTGATGTCTACAGTTTTTTTGCACATATTTTGCCGACTTTTAGAAAAATGGTATGTTATAAGTTATAGAAAAATATACGGAATGAAGCAGGAACTTATCTTTGTGGAATACCATTTATAATATTCAAATTGCTTGAGCCGTTTTAGAAAAATACAGTCTTACTTTTTTTATTATTTTCTGGAAAACGGTAAATCTCATGTTGTAGACAATTATATGGTACCTTTCTTAATATAATGCAGTTTAAATCATCAAAATTGCCCAGTGGGTGGTTGAATAATCGCTGGTCAAAAAAAGTTGGCGACGGATTGATAACCTTTTTGGAAGTCGGTTAAAAAGTCCAATAACAGAAAATATTTCTAAACCAATAAAATTATTTCTCACAATCGACGGAGAACAATATGAAGTGTCCTGGGGCGTACCCTGCTTTTTGGTGAGGGGCTCAGATAAAAAAATGTCTCAGGTGGGGCTTGGCTTGGAGGGTTCAAATTGGTAAATTTATGGGAAGCAAAGAAGACTATCAAGAGGTCGTCCATGTCTAGTCGATACGCCCATGAAAGTGAGTATATCCGAAAAGTTTTTTGGACTAATTGCATAATAAGGTAATTGAAAATGATACCAAAATATTTTTACCTCTACCAAACTCAAGCAAAGCCCTCTCATATTGAATGAGTGACTATAGGCAACTAATATCTGATTTTGGTTTTGTAATGCACATACTTCCAGTAAGTACAGTATTCAAATTCTTATCGTAATGAATCTAATGATCCGGTAGGTGCTTGTAAGAACTGTACTCTGGAGGTCTAATGGGCAACGTTTCAAAAATTTAGACACTTCAATTTTTTTACTTATTTACTTATTTTTGTAGCCTCCCTAAGCTTAAATATGCTTATGTTTAATCTTAAACCTTTCGACATATTGTCAGGTCGCATTCGTTGAATGCACCAATGTAAATTTCACTTAGGTTATCTTGAAAAATTTGCAAAAAAACGCAAGACGATAAAATTTTATGTCATAATACTAAAACCGTTATTGACGTTTTCTTATATTAATGTCTAATAAAAATTAGAAGAGTAGCTCCGGAAAAAGTATGAGGTCAGTCACTACCACATCCTGTGACAATGTCTCGACGACAGACTACGTGCCTGGCGTTTTAAAGTGTCCATTTATTCAAGTTTCTTTCCGCATTAATCGATTATTATAAATTAAACATCACGAATTATAAAACGATATTTAATACAAGTCAAATGAAACTGCTAAACGCTTTTGAAAATCGTAGCCAATAATTTTACAATATATAAAGTAACATGTGGTTTCCACTTTTTAAATTTGCAGGAAATTATGAGTAGAAATCACCATTTGTTAAAGTTTCTCTAGGAGAAACTCTCTTTGCTAGAGATAACTCGTCTTCAAAATAACCTCATCCAGATTCAGTACTCCATACCATTATGACCTTTTTTTCAATAAGATGGTGCCCCGCCACACAACGCTTTCCACGTTTGCGCTTATTGAGTTGAATATTTTCCAAATCGTTCCATAGTTAGAAGAGGGACTATTGAGTAGCCAATCAAATCATCAGATTTAAATCCTCTTGATTTGTTGTGGTTGAGATTTTTAAAAAAGAAAACACAGGAGGCTCGATATGTAAACTTAGAACATTTAAAAACAAGAATACACAAAAAATAAAGCATTACCACATATGTCATCAACGACGCTGACAAGACATTTATTAATCCTGGCGCTTATTGGCAAATCTATGAACAATACAAATATTTAACTTTGATAGAAATTCGTACTCCAGAATTCACTCCATTGGACTTAAAACAAAACAAACGTTTAACAAAAATCAACAGGCTGCAATTATTTTAAAAAATAACAAGGCATCATTTTCTTAAAATAAAAATAAATATAACAAAATGTATTGAAAAAATGGTGATCAAAAATTGGAAACAGTATAAGTATAAGCAATTACTATATAATATTTTTTAACCACCCTGTATAACTATAATTCCACTCCACCTTATATTTCAATCATCATGAATATGCAACTGCTTCCAACATTTTTGGAACCCTCCGCCCTATAGGTCGAATATTCTTACTGCATATGCTTATTTAACCATTTTTTTAAGTTTTTTATTCACTCTGAATAACTACAGTTTCATTTCACTCTTATTTCAACCACCTTGTATACGCAACTAGTTAGGTGCAACCCAATACAACATTATTTGAACCACCCTGTATAACTTTAATTCTATCCCTCATATTTCAATCATCCTATATATAAAACTGCCATCCAATATCACATTTTTTTATAAGATTTTTTGAACCCATCTGTCTAACTGTAATTTTACTTCGCCCAATATGTCAACTGCGCACATTGCTTGCTGCTTGAATTTCGATGCACGCACAAACCTACCACAAAATACCATATAGAAAACATCGCTCACCTAAAAAAAATTATTTTCGATACACTAATGAAATATTTTCTGCGATTTCAGTCGAATGCAATGAAAACCGTTACAAACACCCTGTACGATATACTTTCATGGCATATCTTGACATATTAGCTGAATATTTATGATGAAAATTTGACATTTACATTGATGTTTACCGTTTTTTTGCAAATATTTTTACTATTTTTGGAAAACCGGTATGTTTTACGTTATAGATAATTATACGGCATCAAGCTGGATCATCTCTTTGTAGAATACAATCTAAAATATTGAAAATGGTTGGGCCGTTTTAGAGAAAACAATGGAGATTTATTGAAATTCACTGACCTTTAATTACTGTTTTTTCTGATTTTCTGGAATACCGTAAATCGCACGTTATAGAAAATTATAAGGTACCTTTGTGTAATATTCCTTAATACAATGCCGTTTATAATCATATTTGCCCAAGCCGTTTATATATAACTAGCTGTCGCCCAGTGGTCGAAATTCGACCAATTGTGTTAATATCACTGGCAAGTTAAGTAACCTGAAAATTTTGTCGTGGCTTTCTAACCTAGGACTTTAGAGAGAACAGCAATTACACGGAACGGATCCAGATTCGGACGTTCTGTGTGATAGTTTCCTCGAAAATCCTAGATGTCGTGCTTACATCTCGCTTCTACAAATAAGTAACGAAATTCAAGTTTTTTTCAGATATAATCCATAGGACTTTATTTGTGTTCAAATTCGTAATTCTTAATTTAATATAACAACAATTCAACCGCTAATGGGCTACCCTACATACTAATTTTTTCTAACCTGCCTGTATAGCTATAATTGCACTCAATTCTCTAACATTTATTCAAATTCTCATTATAATAATTCCATCTCATTATATATTTCCACCACTCTGTATATGCAACTGCTCATGGACCACGCATAATATTTATTAACATTTTTAACCGACTTCAAAAAGAAGGAGGTTCTCAATTCGTCTGTATCTATGTTGCTTTTTTTATGTTTGTTCACCGATTACTAGGAAACGGCTTGAGAAATTTCAACCATTTTACTGGATCCTGTTTGGGGGGATAGCGAAGTGGTCCCATATTTTTTTCATTAAAATAGCTTTTACCGTTTCTTAGAAAATGGGGAAAAACTATTTTTACCTATTCTCATATACTCTATGCCATGGGGGAGGAGCCGGTATTATTATATAAAATTTGAAAAATGTTATTCGGAACGTGGGGCAAATTGAAAAGGAATTAGATTAGTTCCGTGATATCTCAAAGTAGTCAGAACTTTTTTTCAAATAACATAGCTTCTATCGTTTCTTATAGAATGGGGAAAAACTTTTTACCTATTTTCTTATATTCTATGTCTTGGTGGAGTCGCGGGTATTATAAGATTAGATGGAGTTACTGGTATTAATTATTTGGAACTTGGGGTAAATTGTAAAGATGAATATACAGTGTGTATTCATAAATGAAACGATTTCTTTTTATTCATAATTTTCAGAGAAAAAAGTTATTCTTCACAAACAGATTTTTTACATGGTCTAAAACATAAACAGTAATCAATCCATGTCAATTTTTATTAACTGTAGACAAAGTTTGCCTTCAAAGAGGGCATTAAATTACAAATGAAAGTATCTTCATTTCTGTTAAGATATAAAATTGTTATCAAATAGAAATAATCTAATACTATATAACAAACAAGGTTTGTTTATATATATATATATATATATATATATATATATATATATATATATATAATTGAGTTGTGGAAAAAAGCTCTAACGATTTCGATGAAATTTTCTCATTTGGAAGTTTCAATACATATAAATCGATTGGTTAGGGTCTCATATTTGGGAAAATTGTTTTCCAGAGAAATTAAATAATTAAAAAAGTTATTGGCAGTTTGCGACAATCAAGATAGCTGATTTTTAATTTAAAGGTGTTCAATGCAGGGTGATTTAGTAACCTACGTAAGAGTAAGATTCGTCTTGTAAAAATTCTTTCAATACAGGGTGATTTGAGAGTGAAACTGCTCTTGTAATCATTTTTCCAATACAACAAGTAACTATTTAATGCCTACCTCATATTTTCCTAGCATTATATTTTTACACCTGGAGAATTAAACTTTTCAAAGTGATAAAATCACCGAGGCGGGCGATTTTTGGATGAGTAAAATCTTATGAATTTGCATATTAATTTCACGCATATAAATATACATATGTGGTGTAAAAATAAAATTATATAGGGTAGTTATTAAAATGTTGGTGATCCATAAGATTTCCTATGCAAGATGATTAAAATATAACGTCGAATGTAATTATATCATACAGGATGGTTAGTAAAAAGCAAGAAAAAATAATTATATAAGGTAGCTCATAGCAGTTGGAAATTTATGATAGCTGACATACAGGGCGGAGTACAAATATTGTTATGAAGAATGGTTAAAAAAATGTTAATAGAATGTTACAGCTGTAGGATAAATCATTAACAATTACAGACATTGCATCACTGAAAATTGTAAAATAAATACATTTTTAAAAAAACAAAAACCGATTTCAAAAGAAAATGAGCTAAAAAGCATGAAATAATATTTTGCTACAATTAAATACTTTTTATGAAGTCGGTGCCAATTTGAACCGCGAAGTTGCGAAGTACCTCACAAAATATTTTCACTTTCGCTTGGCACCGACTTCATAAAAAGTATTTAATTGTAGCAAAATATTATTTCATGCTTTTTAGCTCATTTTCTTTTGAAGTCGGTTTTTGTTTTTTTAAAAATGTATTTATACCTTTATGTATTAGAAAATGATACACATTTTATGAGTATAATACATGAGATATGATGGTCCAATGCTTATCAATTCTCTGTTCATTCGCCATGTTGTAACTTATTATCAGTTAAATTACACGAGTCCATAGAGCAAAGTAGAAGTCTTTTGAGACATAAAATTTAACTGAAATTCGTTTATGCCATCACTTCTATAATAGTTTATAGGGTATAATTCATAAGAACTCGTAATAGTACATTAAGTAATAGAAATCCGCAAAAGTATAGATTACTTTTGTTTTATGCTAATATGAATAATGATGCCGTCAATTTATGAGTAGTATAGAATCAGAAATCCTTCTTCATGCGCGTTTATGTCCTAAATGTCCTGTACGATCTATTCTGGAGTACTGTTCTGTCATATGGAACCCCCACTATAACACACATATAGCTAATATTGAGAAAGTTCAAAATAAATTTCTTCGTATAGTAGCATTTAAAATGGGTTTGAGCAGGGACAATTATCAATATAGTGATATTTTAGTACAAATGCATTTACAATACAACATTTGTTTCCTATACAAATTGCTGTCAGGTGAACTTGACTGCCCTTGCTTACTAGACAGAATATCCTTGAATACGACAATGAGAACTCGTTCTTCACAACTCTTCTATGTGTCATTTCATAGAACTAACTATAGATTTTGTTCAGCAATGACTAGGTTATTGCGTACAGGCATTCAGAACTCCTCACATATCGATCTGTTTTACAACTCCATCAGTGTAATCAAGTGCTCGTTATACAAAATGGTTTACCACCCGGTAAACCATTTTGTATATGCCATTGCCTATGAGCCACCGTATTTACTCTTTTTGTTTATGAAATTTTTAACTATTTTCTGTAACTATAATTCTACTCCGACCTATATTTCAATCATCATATATATGTAACTCTTCGTGGGCTACTCTATATATAAATCATTTCCTTTTCTAACATTTTTTATCATCATCCTGTATATCTATAATTCCTCTCACCCTATATTTTATCTTCCCTCTATATACAACTACTTATGGGTTATGAAATGTTGCATTTCCATTTCCGCTACCCTGTATATGCATCTCTATATAATATTTTTTGACCCACCCTGTATAACTGTAATTCTACTGCACCTTCTATTCCAAGAACACTGTAAATTCAAACGATAAAGGGCTTCCCTATATAATTATTTTATTAGTTATAATTGCACTCTACTCTATATTTTAAACACGCTATATATGCAACTGCTTATGTGCCACCCACGAAAAAACGAGTTCTAACATATCTGTAATGGGACTGTATAATTAAAATATACAACGATTACTTTACCACTAAACAATAACAACGCTTGCATGCCACTTCCAGAAGTACATGCTCTAAGTATATAACAGCATTGGTCCTTCTATATATAATTACTCAATGTTTTGATTCTGGCGGCGGCGGCACATTCAGTTGTTTGGCGTTGACATTATGGACGTAAATAATGAATTTTTATTATATTTTATTTAATGAATGAACCCATATTATAAATTAATATTAGCATTCTGCACTGAAGGTAGTCAGTAGCTACTAAACAAAACAAAATGAAGAAAATCGGTTGAGAGACAGAGGAGAAAATGGTACCTAATCGTTTTGTCTTTGCCTATTTATGTATAGATAATCACCGAGCATACATAACAAAATGACGACGAATTGATAACCTCCTTCTTTTTAGAAGTCGGTGAAAAAATAAAGAGAAATGCACTTTTAGCATGACAGAGGGCGCCACACTTCTCAACGGAAAATTTACAGGCATAGTTCACAAAGACATAGAGAATATATAACTGAAACAAATTGTTGTACAAATTTAGGCGATTTGTTCGTTTCCTTTTTTTCGATTTACATTTTTAATTCTAAATTTGATTTAATAACTATATAGTTTTCACCTTACCAATATAACGAATTCCTTGAGATTTAATAAGTCGCATTTACAGGGGGCAAGGTCTGCAGTTCTCCCAATTGTTTGGAAATGAAAGAAACCAGTAAAAAGGTGTGTAACTACATAGTTTTCTGTTTTTTCTTGACCCCCTAATTTGCGTTGAATGAAAGAAGTAAGTAAAAAGGTGCACATCTATACAGTATTCAGTCCCCCTCTCCATGAAAATGCTGAAGACATGCCCTTGCTCTAAGCTGTATAAATCTCTTCTTCAAATTGCTAAATTATAAAATTAAAACTAACACCATCCCATATTAATTAATATTAATAAACATTTTTATGAACCTATTTTATATTTTAAATTCACGGTTAACAAAGTTACTAAAACTTCAACGTTTTGAAGTTAATTTAATTAAAAATAAAAACATGTATAACATATTCATAATTACTTTAAAAAAAAACCCATCACATTGCAGGAGGAAAATAATATTTTGCAAAGTGAAATTAAATTAATTATCGTTCGGGTGAACAACATCGACAAGGTGCGGTATTTGTGTCTGGTTTTTCAATTCAATACTGCAATAATAAATTGTAAATAGCGGTCGTTCACTCATTTATTTTTATAATTGGCTTGGAAAGGAAGACGACGATAAGTGTTCGATAAAAACTGCCACTTGTTGTTCTAAGATTGTAAATAATCATGATGTTATTTCTTGTCGTTTACAATAAGAGATCTTCTTTATGTAATGTAATGAAGGTGGTCAAAAATTTGTCAAAATTGAGGAGGACTCTTGGCAGATGAGAAAGATCGAAACTATTGTTTAAAGAAAATTTGCATGAAAGGATAGATTATTAACCCAACCAACTCTCAAATAAGCAAACAAAAATGTTTTCTCCTTTCTTTTTCTTTATTAGTATAGATATAGTGTAAGATATAGAGCCGGTTTTTGCTTGTCATCGAGAAAATTGACAGAATGTATCATAGTAAGTTCAATTCCTGAACTACATCACGTTTCTAGAAGCGTCAGTTATAACCGAGGATAGTTATAGGGTGTGAAAGTGGTAATTTTTTTTTAGTAATGCTCATCATCGAGTAAACGTTCCAAAATTGGCTGCATACAAGATTGTGATGCATTTAAGCAAATTCCCGAGAGGCGTCAGCCTAGAGCGTTACCATCAAGCTGGCGGACAGGGGTAAACTTTCCAAAAATAGGGGTGAACTTCATCATTAAGTCAAAAGAACGCCATTTGCACCATTTTTTTGCTTACACAAAAGAAATCATAATCCAAAAGGACGTATTTTTCATGACGTCATTAATGTGGTCTGTATGACGTCATACACAATTTTTTTAAATGCGAAGCTACCTTTTTCATTACTGATTTGGAAAGAGCGGAAATTTTCAGGTCGGAATATGACTTTGAACTTGAACTGGACCTTCAAGGTCATTCCAAGATCAATGTTTGTTTGAAAAATCAACCTATTATAGCCAAATTAGGTGTACGGGGGGTTTTCGACGTCAATGATTACGAATTTGAAATCAGTTTTTGAAAATTTTCAAAACAAGTAATGGCCAAGTTCAACGTCAATTTTTTTTTTTTTTCAAAAATTGGTCCGCCATCTTGGATTGTGAATTTTGAATAACTGATTTCAGATTCGAAATCAACGATCTCGAAAACCCCCGTACACCTAATTTAGCTATAATTGGTTGATTTTTCAAAAAAACTTTGATCTTGGAATCACCCGGAAGATCAAGTTTAAGGTCATGGTTAAACTCATATTCAGACATGAAATTTTCCACTCTTTCCGAATCCTTAATAAAAAATGTGGCTTCGCTTTTAAAAAAATTGTGTATGACGTCATACAGATCACATTAATGACGTCATGGAAAATATATTTGTCATTTAGCTCTACGTCCTTTTGGATTATGATTTCTTTTGTGCAAGCAATGACGAAGTCCAGCCCTATTTTTTGGCAAGTTTACCCCTGTCCGCTGCCTTGATGATAACGCTCTAGGCCAGGGCTTCTTAAACAATGGGTCGCGACCCCAAATGGGGTCGCCTAGCAAAATTTTGCGGTCGCGAGAGATTTTATTGCCAAATATTTATATATACTATTTTATAACATCACTAGAGTTGGCGGAATACAGTGGACTTGCAGCGTCTAGACACGCGCATTTGTTGAAGGTTTTGAGCTTTCGAGTGAGTCAAACTTAAAACCACAATTTCAAAAAAAACCCTTGACTGAATTCTGTATCGGAACTAGAACTGAATTTCCCACAATCGCTGATATGGCATTAAATGTATTTCTGCCATTCAACACCACATATTTGTGTGAAGTTACTTTCTCAGCTTTAAGACATATTAAATCCCAATATCGTTCAGCGCTAAAAAATGTTGAAGAAGTCTTACGTCCAGCAGTTTCAAACATTCCACCAAGATTTGATTTGTTATGCAATAAAAAACAGGCACATCCATCTCATTCAATTTTTTACTTATATTTTAATTTAATACTTACCAAGCAACTACTTGAATATATTCGAGCGAATTAAGACGGTCAGAATCCCCTTTATTTTTGAAACTATAACAAATACAATTTTATATTTTTTTGTGCATTTTTAATTTTAGATTTTTGTATGTTTCAAAACGAATTCTAAAACTATATATTTTCATATGTATATGTATCTGTATATTGTTACCTAATAAATAAATCATCAAAAAATATTAATTTATTTTACTTTTATATTTGTATGGGGTCGTCAAGAAACTCGCAACCATAAATGGGGTCGTGAATGACAAAAGTTTAAGAAGCTCTGCTCTAGGCAGACGCCTCTCGGGAATTTGCTTAAATATATCACAATCTTGGAACGTTTACTCGATGATGAGCATGACCAAAAAAAATTACCACTTCCACCCCCTGTAACTATCCTCGGTTATCACTTACACTGGCGCCTGTCTAGAAACGTGATGTAGTTCAGGAATTGAACTTAATACGATACATTCTGTCCATTTTCAGGATGACGAGCAAAATCCCGCTCTATCTCTCCTACTAATAATCTAGATCTATTTAACATAAACACATGAAATGTGTATTTATTAAAACCCGTTAGATTAACCACAACCCCAAATATCTTAAATACAGCTCAAACGGTTATCCAGATAGTATCCGTAAAGTTTAAAGCATTCAAAGGAGAAATCACAAAACAGTCAATTTTCACGATTCAAATGTGAGGGATTTTAAAGGTATCAAATATTGTTTGAAAATGTCAAAAGTACGAGAAAATGTCGAAAATGTCAGAAAATTTCAACACTGTTAAAAAATTTCAGAAATATCAAAAAACACCAAAAAACGTCTTGCAATGTTAAAAAAATTCGAAAATATAAATACCAAAGACTGTTAAAAGACGTCAAAAATATAAAAAATGTCTAAAACGGCAAGTTTATCAGAAATTGCGAAAAAAATACAACACATAAAAATTAAGATACGGCAAAAACATGAAAAAATGTCAGCAATGTGAATAAATGTTAAAAGTGTCAGAAATATGAATACACTTTAAATATGTCAGAAAATGTCAAAAATGCTAATTAACCCTAGCGCCTTTAGAAATTATAGTAAATTTAAACGCACGAAAAAATCTCGAAACTGTTAAAAAATGTTGGAAATTTCAAAAAACACCAAAAAGATTTTCGAATTTCGAAACTGTTATAAATACCAAAATTGTAAAAATATTAAATAAAGTCAAAAGTTAAAAAAATTTCAAAAAAACGTCCAAAAATGTCAGAAAAAATGCCACACAAAAAAAAGTGAAAAACGTCAAAACATCAAAAAATGTAAAGCAGTCAAAAACATCAAAAGACCCCAGAAATGTGAATAAATGTTGAAAACGTTAGAAATCTGAATAAACGTTAAATATGTCAGAAAATGTCAAAAATGCTAATTAACCCTAGCGCCTTTAGAAATTATAGTAAACTTATACGCACGAAAAAAATCTCGAAATTGTTAAAAAATGTTGAAATTTCAAAAAACACTAAAAAGATTTTTGAATTTCGAAAATGTTATAAATACCAAAATGGTAAAAATGTTAAATACAGTCAAAAATGTAAAAAAGTCAAAAAACTTCCAAAAATGTCAGAAAAAATGAGACTCATAAAAAAAGTGAAAAACGTCAAAATATCAAAAAATATAAAGAAGTCAAAAACATCAAAAGACGCCAGAAATGTGAATAAATGTTGAAAACGTCAGAAATCTGAATAAACGTTAAAAATGTCAGAAAATGCAAAAACATGTCAAGAATGTTAATAACTGTCAAAATTGGCAACATAAATTTCGCAATGTTAATAAGCATAAACATAGGAAAACATCTCAATACTGTTAAAAAATGTAAATATTAAAAAACACTAAAAATGTCGAAAATGTCAGAAAATACGAAAAAACTGTCACACATGAAAAAAAGGAAAATGTCAAAAACATCAAAAAATGTAAAAAAGTCAAAAACTTCAGAAATCCGAATAAATGTTTAAAATGTCAGAATTGTTAAAATATGTCCAAATGTTAAAAACTTGGCACAAATGACAATTAACACCTCGTGCCTTTTGAAATTATATTAAAAATAAAAGAAGGAAAATTAGAAGAAAAGTTATGTGACCATTAATTATAGCTATTTTACTGATTATCTGAACAAGGGTATGTTTGAAGTAATAGAGAAATGTACGGGACCATCTCGCGAACTTCCTTAATAGAATACAATTTATATTATCTAAATCAATTTAAGTCGTAACGTATCAGAATTTTTTTGAAAATGTTCGACAAAAAGGATTAGATTACAAGACAAACATTTTTGTTTCCCCAGCCAATTGAGAACAACAATCTGGAAACCAAAAATGACTGTTTAAAAAACACTCATCTGCAATGAATTTGCATTCGCAGAATTAATTAATCAACAAACTACTCTGAAACAGTTTTATTTCTAATTACAAAGAAATGAATAATTGGGATATCAAGAAAAATATTCACTAGTTCCCTACAATGTACACTGATGATTATTTTTTTAAATTGGCACATATACAATTTTATCTAATCAGATATTTTAAGAAAGTTTTACAACTAAGTACTTATTTTAGAGCAAATAAAATAATTGTATAACGTTTATCTTTATTTGTTACATGTATGTGACTCAAGTTTGTAATATCGAGACTAGTGCATTTCGTTGAAAAACTGTTACTCATTCTTGGCGTTTTGATAAGGCAAAATTTACTTTAAAATGATGAATCGTTTATGATTTGACAGATTAAATTCTCTTAATATTAGTGTATTTGCTTATGCACGTACCTTTTATTCACTCCGTTCCATATCCAAAGTGTATCAAAAAGCATTCATACAAACGGTAGGCTAGAGATTCGTCAATCGACAAAAAGAAATGGAAATGCTTAGTTTTTAGGGTTCCGTATATACAATATACGGATACCCTTATAATATCACTCAGGATTTCTGCCTCTGTCACATCACAGCAATTTTCTCCTAATCTACTGGACGGGAGAGGTTGAAATTTGGTATCAATGTATAGTTTGGTGACCCGATCAGGATAGTTAAAGAAAAAATTTTGATTTTAGGGGTACTTCTGGGGGGAAAAACTAAAAAAATCGACCGTTCCCCCCACTGATCTCCGAAACTACTAAGCCTAAAATTTTGAAAAAAATAGGAAATATAGAACGTTGCCCGAACTTTACAGTAAAAATAAGGAGAAACGATTAATATTAATTTTGGGGGGCAAATTATAGAATTAAATAAAAATTTAAAAATAAAAAAAATTTCAAACGCACCATGTAATATATCAAATGAAACATCTCATTCTGAGGAAAACAAATATATTTTTTTCATATTAAAAAAAAAATTATTTAAAAAGATATTAACAAAAATATACCAACATTTACCCATTCCCTCCCTTATCTCCGAAACTATGAAACGTAAAGTTTTGGAAAAAAATAAAGGTATAGTTTCTGACCTGAAGTTTACTGGAAAAAGAAAGGGAAACCTCTACTTTTAATTTTGGGGGGCAAATTACAGAACTAAAAGGAAAATATAAAATTCAAATTGTTTCTAACTCATCATGTTATATATCAAATGAAAGGGCTCATTACGACGAAAACAAATATATTTTTTTCATATTTTTAAAATAAATTAATTAAAAGATATTAACAAAAATATAAAAAAATTTACCCATCCCCCCCTCCTTATCTCCGAAAACATAAGCTGGAAAATTTTGAAAAAAAATGGAGGTATAGCCCCTCACCTGAACTTTTCTGGAAAAATAAGGAGAAACCCCTAATATGCATTTTGAGGGGCAATTATAGAATTAAATGGAAAATAAAAAATTATAATTGTTACTAACGGGTCATGTAATACAGCAAATCACAGGGCTCATTATGACGAATACAAATATATTTTTTTAATTTTTTTAAATGAATATTTTAAAATATATTAAAAAAATATTTAAAAAAATACCCATTCCCCCGTTATTCCCCAAACTATAAGACCTAAATTTTTTTGTTTACTTGAAAAATATGAAAAAATCCCTAATTCTATTATTTGGCCCCCAAATGATAGAATTAAACGGAAAATAAATTATTAGAAAACCCCCATAGTAATTTTAGGGGCAAATTATACAATTAAATGGAAAATAAAGATTCAATTTTCAAAAGCATCATGTAATATATCACATAAAAGGCTCATTATGTGAATTACAAATGTATCATATTTTTAAATCATTCGTTTAAAAGATATTAAAAAAAATATTAAACATCGACTTAATTCCCACTTTAGAAACTACACTATTTAAATTTTGAAAAATACATTTTATTTGAATTTTTTAATAATTTGAATAACAGATTTAATAATTTATAATTTAAAACGTGACCTATTTTGCCCTTTATCTACCAATCTACAGAGCCTCAAAACTCAGACAGTAGATTATAAAAGGCTTCCCTGAAAGTTTATTAGTAAAATAAAACCCTAATGTTAATTTTTGGGCGCCAAATTAGAAAATTAAATACATATGTATTTTAATAAATTTCAAGCGAATCCTGAAGCAGATAAAATGAAAAGTCTATGAGTGGAAAATCAAAGTGTATATTTTTCATAAATTTAAAACGCTTCCTTTAAAAGGTATTAGGGCAAATATAAGAAAATGCACTCATTTCCTGCTGGTCTGAAACTGGAATATTATAATCTTGAAGGTGGTACGGAACCCTATTTATGCGAGTCCAACTCGCAGTTGACCAAATTATTAAAATATAATAATAGTCCATTAACAAACTTATAACGTCGTGCATTAATCATCGCCTTTTCAGACATTGTGAGCTGAACAACATAATTACTAAAAATGAAACGGATATCCGGTAACTATCCGGTATCCGGCCTATCCGGCCTATTTTCACTATCCGGCCGGATACCGGATAGTAGGGCACTATCCGGCCGAATACCGAATACTAGATGTTTCCCGCGATACCGTTCGCGCTGAGTGCTTTACGGCGTAAAGTTTACGCCCTAAACTCGTCTATATCGCGCTTTTCTGTGGGAATACAAAAGTTTCTAAGCCTATCTATATCGTTTCTCGTTGTCTAATCTATCTCTGTATCAAATTTCATCAAAATCAGTTCTTTAGTTTAGGCGTGAGAGAGTAGCAGACTGACAGACAAACAGACTGAATTTATAATATTAGTAACGAATTATTTTGCACATACACACACATATATGAAATAAAAATAATATAACAATAGGTTATGGACGGACACCATTTATTAAATTAAAATAATGACAAAAATTGTTTGATAAAATAAAAAGTTAATTACTAAAAATTTACTTAGTGTTAGTACTCAAAATTAACTAGCGGCAAATTATGGTGAATGAATACTAGGTTTTCAGCATTTGTTGGTAAGAGGCGACTCCGCTTGGCTTCGTATACCAGACCAGCTTCTGAAAATAGCCTTTCGCTGTAAACGCTACTGGCAGGTGCTCCAAGATAAATTCTTGCAAACTTCGCCAATTGAGGGTATTGGTTTGAATTGACCGACCACCAAAGGTATGGGTCGCGATTGCGATCTATTCGAGATAACTTTAAGAAAAAGTCAATCTCATTAGAAATTGGATTTTGTTTTTCTTGATCGCGACAACTGCTACTGTTGTCCTTTGCCACTTCATTGAAACAGTCCCAAAAAGTGTTATGAGCTTCGCGTGTGAAATTTGATCCAGTTTCATCTTCTTTTTGTCGTTTAGCAGGTGTTGAAGACGGCGATGATCTATTACTGTCGGAAGAAGAATCGTCGTAAGAGTTTTTTATATATTCTATCAGGATTTTCTGTCGGGCTTTTTCAGTTTCAAGAACTCCTAAATAGTCTGATTTGAATCTTGGGTCTAGAAAGGTAGCAATTATGAAGTTTAGATCTTCTTCTAAGGATTTAAAACGACTTTCCAATTCAGCTTTCAAGGAGGCTCTTAAACGTGCTAAGTCTGGTGTTCTTTGTGCTGTCTCGGTTTTGTCCAAATACTTTTTTAGTGCATTAACGTGTGGTATCACTTCGGATATACAGGAAAGGCCAGAACTGGTAATTTTTGTTATTTCTTCAAATGGTTTTAAAAGGTTTATGCACTGCTCCAACAGACCCCACTGTTGTATCGTCAAATTAGTCAGTGTCTCATGTTCAACAACATAAAGAAAGATAGCCCTTTTTTGTTCCACCAAGCGTACAGCCATGTAGTAGGTAGAATTCCACCTCGTGTTGATGTCCTGCACTAACTGATGCTGCGGCAAATTTAACTCCTTTTGAATTGCAAGTAATTTTTCTTGTGCCAAACCTGAATGATTGAAATGAGTTACTAGACGTCTACCAGTAGCAATCACTTCTAATAGCTCAGGCTGGACCTTCATTGACTTATCAATAACTCGCTGAAGCGAATGTATGAAACATCTAGCGGAATGATACTCTCCAACTCGAGCTCCTTTCACCATATTAGCTCCACTATCATGGATTAGTAAGTGAATTTTATCTTTCTCAATATCCCAGCGAGCAGCTATAGCGTTCAGTTCGTTTGCTATATTTTCACCTGTGTGTGATCCTGAAAACGGTTTCATAGCAAGAACGCCGTAATTCAGCTGAAATTCCGGAGACAACCAATGGGCTGTGAAACTTAGGAAACTGGAACTATTGTGCAGGCAGGTCCAAATGTCAGACGTAACAGAAATTGCAATAGCTTTAGAAATGTTTGCTTTTATTTTGTCGCGAATTCTATTGTAGATGTCTGGAATAATTTTTTGAGATATATAAGTGCGACTTGGTAATTCATAACGAGGTAGCGCTTGTTCTAAAAGTCTTTTAAACCCAACCTTTTCTACAATACTGAACGGCTCGTTATCTATTGCAATCATTTCTGCAATTAAATAATGATACTTTTTGGCTTTGGCATCATTCACATCCCAAAGTAATTTTCTTTCAAACGATTCCGACAGTGTTAGCTGTTTTTCTGCAGTTGTAGAAGGAGCAATTGGGCTGGGATTGGCACGTTGTGAAACCGTAATTGGTCTTGAAATTTCGCTAGTTTTACTTGTATTTATCAATCTAGACTCCTCTGGATGTTTGGACTTTAAATGATTACTCATGGCAGACGTACCTGATGAATGAAAAAGAAACGTATTTTAAAATATTGTACCTAGTACCTACCCATTCACAATATGCATAAATAAACTGAAGTCTGAAGCTTGCATTAATAAAATATAGTTTAGAAAAAAATTAAATTTTAAATTTCAAATTGAGATTGTAGTAGTAGTAATGAAAATTAAAATGAAATGAATGACCAGCGAAATAACTAATTTAAGAATACTGCTAAGTAGTATGTTTGTTTATTAACAAAATAAGTTTGAAAATATAAGAGTATTCTATTCTCGCATTAAAATTGAAGCAAAAACATAACCTCTAAAACTTACATACCTGCCTTTTTCCTTCACCACCGCGAGAAATTTCAACGTGACACAATAAACATGACGCGTACTTGTTATCGTCACTTTTTAAATCAAAATATTGCCAAACTGGCGATCTTTTTTTTGATACTGACATTTTTTAATAATCGACAAGTTAAATAGAAAGAAAAACAATGGAATAAACAACTGCACACAACCTGACATGAGCGATTACACCCGAACGCGTCCGAATATTTCCGATCTTAATCACGCGCGCATATTCAAATCAAATTGTAAAGCGATAAGCGGCCGAATATCCGGTGGCCGGATATCCGGCGCTCCGGCCTCGTAGTTAGCCGAATATCCTGTATTCGGTATCCGGCCAAATCACTATCCGTTTCATCTTTAATAATTACCGAACAGCAAAAGGGATGCGCGAAAAACTCAATGGGGTGCAAAGAACAACTAATAATTGATTCCGTTGTCTGCAATCAAGCCCACGCCAAACGACGAAATCTCTACATGGCATATATGGACTACAAAAAGGGCTTTAATTCAGTTCCACATGATTGGCTCATTCACGTGCTGAAACTCTATAAAGTAAATAATTGTATTGTTAACTTTATAGAATATGTCATGACTACCTGGCAAACCAAAATATTTCTGAATGAAGCCGAATCTTCGATACAAACCGACTCTATCCCAATCAGAAGGGGTATATTCCAGGAAGACTCTCTTAGCTCGCTGTGGTTCTACCTTGCCATGAACCCACTCTCTCACAAAGTGAACGCGACTAAAGCCGCCCCTAAACGTACCATCAAGTTCTTGAAACTTGTTTGTACAAACAATTTAATTGTACAAGTGTGTGTCCTACACTTGTACAATTAAATATATCTATAAGTTTGCACACACTAATTTGAACGTGTAAGTATTTGATTTAAACATTCTAGTCAAACTTGTTTAAAATACAAAAATAGGTAGTGTAGATATAATGATTTGTTTCCACTAATAAGGTTGTGTGACATGTTTCTTCAACTATGTATATGTATATATCATACACAAGTGTGCTGCCTAGACGTGCATATAAATCGTTTGTAGATATGTATAGTAAAAGAAAATGTGCAGCTATTGGTACACAGTTTGCAGATATGAATTTACTAACCGAATTACGAATTTCTGAAAAGTCACATTTGAAAAATTATTTACGTATTGATTATAAACAATTTAAAATGATTTTGAAATGTATCAACTCACAAATTAAAAAATAGGATACAATGAGAGAAGCAATTAGTACCGAGGAAAGGTTAAGTGTAACATTACGTTTTCTGGTTACACTTACCAGGATTTGAAATTCAATTGTGCCATATCACCACAGTCCTGAGACATGTTTATTACTATATTCTTTAGCTTTTATTTTCGACAAACAAGGAAACTCTCTGTACAATTCAAGAAATTCGGTTATAAATTGTTTAGAATAATTTCTTAAGTCACTTATTTTAATGTCATACGAAACTCACTACCCTTTAAACTAAATGTGTACAAACGTATCGTACAAACAAAAAATCAAACGCCGCAGATTTCAGAATTTTGGTTTGAATGCTCTGTTTGCGCAAACAATCCCTTGAACTACACGTCTTTCACGGTATGCACAAACGTATTTGCTCAAACTAAATTATAAAGATGTTGTAGCATGTAGTGATGCATAAAATCAATTCATACATGTTGCAGTTAATTTTTGGTAATTAAACTTGATTGTACAAACATAACTTTCAAACATGATTGAATAATGTAGGGATAAATAATGTTGGCACATACATATTTTAGAAAACTTGTTGGATGTTATTTGTATGACAGTATAGGTGACGAACATTATTTGTATGTACAAACAAGTATGGCAAACTTTCTGCTACGTTTAGGGCAGCCTTAACTTTGGGTTCAGTCTCAAACACAACAACGTACAAGCACTAAAGATAAACCATTTGTTATACATGGACGACTTAAAGTTGATGGTAGCTACGAAACAACAGCTGCATGATATGCTTAAAATAGTAGAAGGGTTCTCTAGTGACATCCATATGAAATTTGGCCTAGACAAATGCCGAATTATCAATATAGTAAAAGGCAAAATACAGCAGGGGCCCTAGAGAAATGAGAGATGGCACCTCAATTGAATCCATGGAGGAAGGCCATACTTACAAATACCTTGGAATAAAGCAGGCTCAACGAATTGATCACTCCACCATGAAAAAGGGCCTATCAATAGAGTTCTATAGAAGGATAAGGCGACTGTTGAAAACTAAGCTTAACAGTAAAAATCTGTTTCAGGCTATTAACACCTATGCGTGCTCAGTACTCAGTTACTATTTCGGAATAGTTAAATGGTGCAAGAGTGACATTGAACAACTACAACGGAAAGTTCGAGTTCTGCTAACAAAAGCTCAAAATCACCATCCAAAGAGCGCTGTCGAACGTACAACGTTGCCACGGTATGAAGGAGGAAGAGGATTGGCAGATATAGCCAAGTTTCTAATTTGCTGAATCATTTCCAGAAACTCGCCGAATTTTCTGATCTACACAGAGTCATATGTCAG
Source organism: Octodonta nipae (assembly GCA_034190945.1). NCBI lineage: Eukaryota > Metazoa > Arthropoda > Insecta > Coleoptera > Chrysomelidae > Octodonta > Octodonta nipae. Next base: position 3,453,405 of record CM067224.1, on the reverse strand, counting down.
GTTGATGAGTCAACACCTCTGTGACTGACAGAACAACAAGTTCAAGTATACCACCAGACAATTGATCAGAAACTGCTCAAATTGAAAGAGAAGTCGCTTCATGGAAGACATATACATTTTTTATCTATAGTATCTTAACCATTGACAACGGGGTCTGACCTAGACCCCGAAACGTTTGGAATATACAGCGATTTTCTTTAAACTGTGGTGTTATTTCCCAAGAAGTACTTAGGCAATGTCAACTTTCCGGATGTTTGGGTGGGTCGATTAAAATGACTCACCTGTATATATCAAGGAATACTTACTCACCATTTTTCAGTTATACATTTTCGTGAGAGAGAAATTGTAAATGGGTCCTATAATAACTTTTATTCAGAACTTGATATAATTGCACATGTAACATCCCGAGGATGTTTACAGGAATTCATAATGCAATTTTTTTTAATTCTTTATTCTTTTATCGGATATAATTAATATTGTATCCCTTAAAGTTATTTTTTTTATATTTTCTTGGGGCTAATTAATTAAAAACATAAATTGGGGGAGTTACATTTGTTCTCAAGTATTGTGTAACCACTAAAAATTGAGGTTACTTGGTTTATATATTTTTTTCGTTTTTGTGTTACATGTCGGGATTGTTTTATTGTTTCTATTTTTTTTATATTTTTTCCATTCATTTTGTTTTCTTCAATATATGTGTCATTTTTTTTTGTTGTTTACTTTTAACTCCTTCCTTCTTCCCATACAACCACCAGCATTCGCGAAGCCTGGGGACTTACCCTCTTAGAGGAGGCTAGGTGACGAAAAACCAGAAGCTACCAAGGACTGAGAGTCAAGGCAGATAAGGAGCAATAAAGTTCCTTTTATATTATTTATTTTCAGCTAACATTTACAGAGAAGTGTTCCCGGAGTCTTTCTCTCCAACACAAATTTTCTTCGGGTGGTGGCAGCAACAAATTGTTGCACACACGTTATAGAAGAAGCAAAATTCATGCTAACTTTTGTTATTGTAATCTCTGTACAACTGAATACCTACTAGCAAGAAATTAAATTATGAAAAATGCTAGTTACCTATCACCAAATAGACAAATAAAATGTATACTTCCAGTAATTCTATGCTTCCCATGTCTTTTTTAATGATTTATTTGACCTTAAAGAGGTCGTCCTAACAAAAAAAAAATACTTCGACTTCCAATTGACCTTGAAAACCAATATCAAGGTAAAAACAGATCTGAAGGTGCCTCGATTGTCATCCAAAACTTTTGTCTTAACAAGTTTTTTGTACAATGTCTACTTCCAGGATGTTGTTTGGATGGATCGATTAAAATGACTACAATTACTCACGATTTTTCAGTTATACATTTTCGTGAGAGAGAAATTGTAAATGGTTCCTAGAAAAACTTTTCAGAACTTGATATAATTGCACAAGTTATAGAAGCAAAATTCATGCTAAGTTATGTTATTGTACCATATACCTACCACTGAATGAGTACTAGCAACAAATTAGAGTTTGAAAAGTGCTACTTACTTATCACCAGATAGACAAAAGTATATAAAATAAAATGTATACTTACTATAATTCTATGCTTCCCATGTTTTATCTACTTCTAGGAACATAAAATATTCAAGTTTTAATACACTAATTAACTGGTTCATTAGTCAGATACACAATGTTAATTAATAAATTCTTTACGATAATTTATTCACGTTTTTCATTATTTAAACTAAACCTGAACGATTTTGTTCTTCCAATTCGTCAATTATTTGAGAGTGTCTTTAAGGTGATACAACTCATATTGTGTTTATTTAATACACAAACAAAGGGGTTTATTATATGTTTTGAAATAACAACCGTATAAAATAATTTATATTTAAATAATTTGGTCAAGTACGAGTTGGACTCGCATACTTAGGGTTCCGTACGACCTTCAAGATTCGAATATTCCAGTTTCAGACAAGCAGGGAATGAGCGCATTTTCTTATACTTACCCTTATATCTTCTAAAGGAAGCGTTTTAAATTTATAAAAAATATACACTTTGATTTTCCACACATGGACTTTTTATTTTATCTGCTTTAGGATTCGCTTGATTTTTATCACAATACATATGTATTTAATTTTCTAATTTGGCCCCCAAAAAGTAACATTAGAGTTTTATTTTACTAATAAACTTTCAGAAATGCCTTTTATAATCTACTCTCTGAGTTTTGAGGCTCTGTACATTGGAAGAAAAACGGCAAAATAGGTCAAAGTTTAAATTATAAATTATTAAATCTGTTATTCAAATTATTTAAAAATACAAATAAAATATATTTTTCAAATTTTAAATAGTGTAGTTTCTAAAGTGGGAATTAAGTCGATGTTTAATATTTTTAATATCTTTTATACAAATGATTTAAAAATATGATATATTTGTAATTCACATAATGAGCCTTTTATCTGATATATTACATGATGCGTTTGAAAATTGAATCTTTAATTTCCATTTAATTGTATAATTTGTCCCTACAATTGCTATGGGGGTTTTCTAGTAATTTATTTTCCGTTTAATTCTGTTATTTGGAGGCCAAATAATAGAATTAGGTATTTTTTTCATATTTTTCCTATAAACAAAAAAATGAGGTCTTAGAGTTTGGGGAACAACGGGGAGAATGGGTAATTTTTTTTTTAATATATTTTAAAATATTCATTTTAAAAAAATTAAAAAAATATATTTGTACCTATTCGTCATAATGAGCCCTGGGATTTGATATATTACATGACCCGTTAGAAACAATTATATTTTTTTATTTTCCATTTAATTCTATAATTTGCCCCCCAAAATGAATATTAGGGGTTTCTTCTTATTTTTCCAGTAAAGTTCAGGTGAGGGGCTATACTTCCAGTTTTCCAAATTTTTCAGCTTATGGTTTCGGAGATAAGGGGGGGAATGGGTAAAATTTTTTATATTTTTGTTAATATCTTTTAATTAATTTATTTTATAAATATGGAAAAAATATATTTGTTTTCTTCATCATAACTCCTTTTATTTGATATATAACATGCTGGGTTAGAAACAATTTTAATTTTATATTTTCCATTTAATTCTATAATTTGCGCCCAAAAAAAAAAATTAGGGGTTTTTCCTTATTTTTCCAGTACAGTTCAGGTGAGGGGCTATACCTCCATTGTTTTTTCAAAATTTTCCAGCTTGTGGTTTCGGAGATAGGGGGGGGATGGGTAAAATTTTTTATATTTTTGCTAATATCTTAATTAATTTATTTTAAAAATATGAACAAAATATATTTGTTTTCGTCATAATTTCATTTGATATATAACATGATAGGTTAGAAACAATTTTAATTTTCCATTTAATTCTATAATTTGCCCCCCCCCAAATAAATATTATGGGTTTTTCCTTAGTTTTCCAGTAAAGTTGAGGTGAGGGGCTATACCTCCATTTTTTTTCTAAATTTTCCACCTTATGATTTCGGAGATAAGGGGGGGAATGGGTAATTTTTTTATATTTTTGTTAATATCTTTTAATTAATTGATTTTAAAAATATGAAAAAAATATATTTGTTTTAGTCGTAATGAGCCCTTTCATTTGATGTATAACATGATGGGTTAGAAACAATTTTAATTTTATATTTTCCATTTAATTCTGTAATTGGCCCCCCAAAATTAAAAGTAGAGGTTTCTCCTTATTTTTCCAGTAAACTTCAGGTCAGTACCTATAAATCTGTTTTTTTTTTCAAAACTTTACGTTTTATAGTTTCGGAGATGAGGTGGGGGAATGGGTAAATTTTGGTATATTTTCGTTAATATCTTTTTAAATATATTTTTTTTAAATATGAAAAAAATATATTTGTATTCCTCAGAATGAGACCTTTCATTTGATATATTACATGATGCGTTTGAATTTTTTTTATTTTATATTTTTATTTAATTCTATAATTTGCCCCCCAAAATTAACATTAATGGTTTCTCCTTAATTTTCCTGTAAAGTTCGGGCAACGCTCTATATTTTTTTTTTATTTCAAAATTTTAGGCTCAGTAGTTTCGGAGATCAGGGGGGGGAACGGTCGATTTTTTTAGTTTTTCCCCCAGAAGTACCCCTAAAATCAAAATTTTTTCTTTTACGATATGTACTCCTGATCGGGTCATCAAACTATACATTGATACCAAATTTCAACCTCTTCTGTCCAGTAGTTTAGGAGAAAATGGCTGTGATGTGACAGAGGCAGAAATCCTGAGTGATATTATAAGGGTATCCGTATATTGTATATACGGAACCCTAAAAAAGAACCGACTTCAACTAGCTTAAAATAAAAACCGTTTAGAAACCGTGTGCAATCAATAACTATTTTCTGACATATTTTTTTATCTTATTTGAGGTACAATTCTATTGATTATTTTAGCGTATTCTTATCTCTCCATCTCTAATTTGTATTTTTTTATATTATCCACATATTGTTTAATTTTATTATTTGTTTTAATTTTTTTCCACTTTTTATAAGTGTAACTCTAATTCTCCCTATATTGCAACCGCCCTGTATAAGTATTAATCTTCTCCACCCTATTGACTGTTTCTATTTTTCTATTGTTTAAATCACCCTGTACACCTATAATTTTACTTCGCCCAATATGCCAAGTATAAGCAACTACTTATGTGCCACACTATATAACATTTTTTAACCACCCTGCATTACTATAATTCTACCTCCAACTTATATTTCAATCATCCTGTATATGCACCTGCTTCTAACATTTTTTGAACCCTCCGCCCTATAACTCGAATATCGTTACTGCAAATTATTTAACCATTTTTTAAGTTTAACATGTTTTGAACCACCGAGTATAACTTTAATTCTATTTCACCTTATATTCCAACCATCCCATATATAGAACTGCTTCTGTACCACCCAATATCACATTTATTTGTAAGATTTTTTGAACACACCTATTCTAACTGTAATTTTACTTCACCCAATATTTCAACTGCGCAGATTGCTGTTGCTTGAATTTCGATGCACTCTCACACCTATGGCCGCATACCATATTAGCCTAAGAGATAGAGCCGGTTTTTGCTCGTCATCGAGAAAATGGACAGAATGTATCGTATTAAATTCAATTCCTGAACTACATCACGTTTCTAGGCAGGCACCTGTGGAAGTGATAACCGAGGATAGTTACAGGGTGTGAAAATGGTATTTTTTTGGTCATGCTCATCATCGAGTAAACGTTCCAAAATTGCCTGCATACAAGATTGTAATATATTTAAGCAAATTCCCGAGTGGCGACTGCCAGGAGCGTTACCATCAAGCTGGCGGACAGGGGTAAACTTGTCAAAAATAGGGGCCAACTTCGTCATTAAGTAAAAACAACGCCATTTGAACCATTTTTTGCTTACACAAAAGAAATCATAATCAAAAAAGACGTACATTAATGTGGTCTATATGACATCATACACAATTTTTTTAAATGCGAAGCCAAAATTTTCATTACTGATTTGGAAAGAGCGGAAAATTTCAAGTCCGAATATGACTTTGACCATGACCTTCACCTTCAAGGTCATTCAAAAATCAAAGTTTGCTTGAATAATCAACCTATTATAGCCAAATTAGGTGTCCGGGGGGGTTTTCGACGTCGCTGATTTCGAATCTGAAATCAGTTTTGTCCGCCCTCTTGGATTGCGAAAATCTGATTTCCGATACGTAATCAGATATTGAAAAATGGCAATTTGAAAAAAATCAACCAACCTACTCCCAATTTGGTATACGGGGGTTTTCGACGTCGATGATTACGAATATGAAATCAGTTTTTGAAAGATTTTCAAAACAAGTAGTGGCCAAGTTCAACGTCAAATTTGTTTTCAATTTGCAATACCTCTTTGAATCAGTCATTTTTCGGATCAGGATTAAAAACATCGATTACCGTTAATTGGTTGTGCATCAATTGGTTGACTTTTTTCAAAAAAATTGGTCCGCCATCTTGTATTGTGAATTTTGAAAAACCGATTTCAGATTCGAAATCAGCGATGTCGAAAATCTCCTACACCTAATTTAGCTATAATTAGTTGATTTTTCAAAAAAAAACGTTGATCTTGGAATCACCCGGAAGATCAAGTTCAAGGTCATTGTCAAAGTCATATTCGGACATGAAATTTTCCGCTCTTCCCGAATCCTTAATAAAAAATGTGGCTTCGCATTTAAAAAAATTCTGTATGACGTCATACAGACCACATTAATGACGTCATGAAAAATATATTTATGTCATTCAGCTGTACGTCCTTTTAGATTATGATTTCTTTTGTGTAAGCAAAAAAATGGTGCAAATGGCGTTCTTTTTACTTAATGGCGAAGTTCACCTCTATTTTTAACAAGTTTACCCCTGTCCACCAGCTTGATGGTTACGCTCTAGGCAGAAGCCTCTCGGGAATTTGCTTAAATAAAGGGTGGGCCATCTAACTTTTTTTTTAACTAGCGGTCATTTTCAACACGGTAACATTTATGTCAGATCTGTTTTGACAGAAACTTAGTTTGAAGTCTCCCGTGAACGAAAATGTTTGGATATACGCTTGAACAACGTTGGGAAATACTCAAAAAATATTTCCAAAGTGAGTGTGTTGTTGCCGAATGTGTGCGAAAATGCCGTACTTCTATGGGCCGAAAAGAAGGGCCGTCCGCTCCGAATGTGAGACAATTTGTGAAAAAAGTGCGTGAAACTGGTTTGCTCATTGACAAACCAACACGTCAAAGTGCTCCTACTGTGCGTACACGGTGGAAAATTGATGCTGTAGCACAAAGTGTGGCCGATACTCCGAGCACATCAACTCGCCATCGATCGCAAGAATTGCATATTTCGCGCACTTCTTTGAGGAGAATTTTGCATAAAGACCTAGGAATGACACCGTATAAAGTTCAATTGGTACAGGAGTTGAAGCCAACAGACCATCCAATGCGCTATCGCTTCGCACAATGGGCCAATGAGCACTTGAACGAAGAACCGGAATTTTACAGAAAAATCATCTTTTCGGACGAAGCTCATTTCCACCTCGGTGGATATGTTAACAAGCAAAATTGCCGAATTTGGGGAACGGAAATCCACATGTGGTCGTTGAGACGCCAATGCACTCCCAAAGAATGACTGTTTGGTGTGGATTTTGGTCTGGCGGCATCATCGGCCCATTTTTCTTTGAAAATGAGGAAGGAGCAGCTGTTACTGTGAATGGCGAACGCTACCGCGCCATGTTGAACGATTTTTTTTTCACGGAAATTGATGAATTGGACATGGACGGCATCTGGTTTCAACAGGATGGTGCCACGTGCCACACATCGCGCCCATCAATTGAGTTATGCCACACTCGATTTGAAAATCGTTTAATTAGCCGTTTTGGAGATGTGAATTGGCCATCAGGAAGCTGCGATTTGACACCGCTGGACTATTATTTGTGTGGCGCTGTTAAAGACAAGTGTTATGCCGATAATCCACAAACAATTGACGCGCTCAAAAACAATATTCGTGCTTGCATCGCCGAAATACAGCCGCATACAATTGAAAATGTATTGAAAAATTGGACCAGCTGAATTAGCTACTGTGAGGCCAGCCGTGGCAGCCTGCAATGAAAACCATTACAAACACCCTTTACGATATACTTTCATGGCATGTCTTGACATTTAAGCTAGATATTTACGATGAAAATTTGATATTTACATTGATGTTTACAGTGTTTTTGCAAATATTTGTAGGATATTCGGAAAATCGGTATGTTTTACGTTATAGATAATTATATGGAATCAACCTGGAACATCTCATTGTAGAATACAATTTAAAATATTCAAATCGGTTGAGCCGTGTTAGAGAAAACACTGTAGATTCATTGAAATTCACTGAAACGTAGTCCCTTAATTAGTTTTTTCAGATTTTCTGGAAAACAGTAAATATAGGAAATTATATGGTACCGTTCTGTAATATTCCTTAATAGAATGCCGTTTAAATCAACAAATTTGGCCAAGCCGTATTTAAATAATCACTGAGCATACATAAAAAAACGTGTCGACGAATTGATAACCTCCAACTTTTTGGAAGTCTCTTAAAAATATTTCTTTTATAATAATTTTTATTTATATATTTTGTCATTTATACACATTTGTTTTTAAGGAAATTCAATATCATAGCAACACCAAAGTGATAATTGAATATTTGTGTATAAATACTGTACTAAAAAAATAAATGAAAACGAGTTTATTTTTCCAAAAATTTAATATCTGATATTTTATGACAAAATTATTATTTCTCAAAAAATAAAACGAAAAAAAAACAGGCGTGCAATGGTGTTTTCTTTTATTTCAGTGTCTTACTGGGAAAACTGTTCAACCTTTGGTGTGTCACAGACGTATAAACACAAAGTTTTGTTGGTTATCACCAAACCTTTGTTTTGTTCACTCAACTCCTTTCAACAGCGAAGCTGTCATCATCAAGGAGTAAACCAAAACTCCTTTTTATTCTTTATATACAAAAAAAATAAACTACCGTATAGGTAGGTTTTTTCTTTTTTCTTCTACATTTTTATCTATATAATACGGTTGTTGTAGTGTATTTAGTTTTTCTATTTAAAAAATTAAATTTGGCTATAGTTGATATAGATAACAAATAAAATGTAAAACAAAACAACAAATGGAATTATAATATTGTATTTGTATGTTCCGAACATGTAACAATTTTATGCCTCCCTCATATTTTCCTAGCATTACATTTTTATAGCTAGACATTTCAAGTTTTCAAGGTGAAAAAATTGGCACGGTAGGCAATTTTTGGATGAGTAAGATCTCATAATTTCGCATCTTAATTTGAGCATATAATATGAATTGGTGTAAAATTCTAATTATACAGGGTCTAACAAAATATGTTAGATGGTCCATATGAGTTACTATGCAGGTTGGTTAAAATACAGCGTCAAATGGAATTATACTATGGCTAGAAAAAAGCGGAAAAAATAATTGTGTAGGGTAGCCCATAAGCAGTTGGAAATTAATGATAGCTGCCATACAGGGCGGAGTAAAAGTATTGTTATGCAGGTCGCTAAAAAAATGTTAGGTAGCCTGTAAAAAGTTGCATATATAAAGTGTTTACAAAAATGTTAGAATATGAATGAAAGAATTTGGAAACAAAAGTGTTTGTAGAATGGCCAAAAGCGGTCCCTTATACAGGGTTGTTGGAATATGGAATCGAGTGGGATTGTAGCGTGATTAAAAAATGTTAGAAAAAAATGTTTGGATTGGTTTTTCATATGAAGTTGCATATATAGGGTGGTTGAAATATAGGGGGGAGTTGAATTGTAGTAACACCATGTAAATAAGAAATGTAAGAAAAAGGTATTACGTTAGGGAGTTTAAATTAGTTTACATAACAAATGTCCGATTATTTGGATATATGTACGTTTATGATAAAACCTTGAATTTACAAATGAAGCTCGATCACCCAGGTACTAATTCTTGTATAAGAGTTTTTAGCCTGTATATAAATAAACAGATAATTGTTATTTGCATTAGCATCTACAATTAAATTATTTTATTTTTATTAAATAATCGCAACACAAATCCTACATTAAAGAAAAAAACTTAAAAAAAATATGTTTTCATTTTAATATTGATATCTATTTTTCAAACTCACATTTTATTATATTTACAACCCCGCCTATGATTACAATAAACCACCTTCCTAACTATTTTCCAGGTGCTATTTCTCAAATTCCAAGAATTTATTTGGGTCAAGTATTTCGTCTAGACGCAGTATTCTTCTTCCTCTTCATTCGAAAAATCGCACCAAAAGCTCGTCAGTGACGTACCATTAAAATCGTACGTAAATAACGAATAAAAAGCTGAAAAAAAGTGGTTGCAAAAAAATTTGGATACATTTTAAATGTAAAACGATTAAAAACCATTACATAGTAATGTAGTATAAGTAACCTACATATAAAACTAAATCCAAACAAAACTGAAAATAATTTAAATTAATATTAAAATATTGTAATTCTGAAAATCAGCCCTTTGTCTACGCCTGTGGTCAACAAGTCTGGTACACTTGCATTTTATTATCAGGCGCCAACATTCCAGACGCTAATAAAAAATGTTTTTGGTGTATTTTACTATAATAGTAAAACACCTGCACATTTCAAATATAAATTCGAAATCCCTTTCATTCATAAAAATGGAATTAGCAATGGCCGACTTCATTCTTAATTCAGTCAAAATAATCAACATTTAGAAGGAGAAAAATATCGCCAGTGTCGTACAATAAAAACACAATTACTTTTTAATAAACTTGAATTTAAAAATAATTTTTAATAAACTTTAAATTTAAAATTATGTAATTAGATTCAATTGGTTTCTCTACTTACAGTAATTATTTACAAAATAGAAAATAAAATAAATGTTAATTTAAATAATTTGGTCAAGTGCGAGTTGGACTCGCATACTAAGGGTTCCGTACCACCTTCAAGATTTTAATATTCCAGTTTCAGACAAGCAGGGCATGAGCGCATTTTCTTATATTTGCCCTAATATATTTTAAAGGAAGCGTTTTAAATTAATAAAAAAATATACACTTTCATTTTCCACATATATAGACTTTTTATTTTATCTGCTTCAGGATTTGCTTGATTTTTATAAGAATACATACGTATTTAATTTTCTAATTTGGCCCCCAAAAATTAACATTAGAGTTTTGTTTTACTAATAAACTTTCAGGGAAGCCTTTATAATCTACTGTTGGAATTTTGAGGCTCTGTTGATTGGAAGATATAGGGCAAAATAGTTTTAAATTATAAATTATTAAATCTGTTACAAATAAAATATATTTTTCAAAATTTAAATAATGTAGTTTCTAAAGTGGGAATTAAGTCGATGTTTAATATTTTTGTTAATATCTTTTAAACAAATGATTTAAAAATGATATATTTGTAATTCACATAATGAGTCTTTTATCTTATATGATTGAAGTTTTATTTTCCACTTAATTGTATAATTTGTCCCTAAAATTACTATGGGGGGTTTTCCAATAATTTTTCTACAGAATTACAATTTATTAAAATATTCCGTGCATTTACTATAAATCTAAGAGTGTTTCCTCATCAACTTCTCAAGACCAAAAAAGAAAATCGAAAAAAATTTTTAATACAAATTTATTATGTTTTGTTATTTAGATACACAAGAAATGCAGAAACTAAAAAAAAATATCTTACTAGAACAAAGCTTTTATAAGAGTTAATTAAATGTGTTTAGTCATTTATAATTATTTTTCATTATTTAAATAAAACAAGAGGTTTTTTAAATCGTAAATTTCGTCATTTGCTATTTTCTGCAGGTCAATAAATACTTCTTTTTGTTTAAAATTTGTTTATATAAATATTCTTCGAATGAGTTTTTATCTTTGGTGAAAGAAAAAATAACAAAAACGTATATATTGTATAGTATTTCGTTCTTTTTACTTACACGGTCATTTGTGTTAAAGAAAAATCAATTTTATTATGTTTCATTATTTAGAAACACAATATCCCTTGCGAATTATATCGGAAACTTTACAAAGCCACTTTCTTTCGAATCATAAATTAAATGAGTAATTAAAACAAGAAAGGCCTCCATCTATAGTTTCAACACTAACTACTCATGCGCCACCCAATACAACATTTTTTGAACCACCCTGTATTCTATTCCACTTTATGTTTCAACCATAATATATATGCAAGTGCTTACGTACCACCCAATATCACATTTACTTCTAAGATGTTTGGAACCCACATGTATTACTGTAATTTTACTTCGCCCTATATTTCAACAGGGCACATTGCTTGCTGCTTGAATTTCCATGCACGCAACACACACCTACAACGGTAAACCTTAAAGAAAAGATTGCTCACATAACAATTTATCTTTTCGATATACGAGGGTGAATCAAATCTGAACCGGACTTTTGTTTTAAAAATTTTATTGGTTCGATCAATACAAATTTTAATACATATTATTTTTCTACATGGTCTCCTCTCTTATGTATACATTTTTCCCACCGAATCGGAAGTTTTTTAATACCTTTCTCAAAGAATGAAACTGGTCGTGTCGATACCCTATTGCGCACAAACGTTTCTACAATTTCGTTGTAATCAAAGTGGTGGCCTCCCAGTTCTTCTTTAAGTGGCCCAAAAATGTGGTAGTCACATGGCGACAAATCAGGACTGTAAGGCGGGTGTTCAAGGGTTTCCCAATGCATTTTGTTCAATTTTCCTTGAGTCAATGCAGCTGTATGTGGCCGAGCGTTGTCATGCAACAGAATCACACTTCGGATAGACATATCCCTCCTCTTTTGCCGATAGGCAAGTTTCACTTGGAGTAGTTCGCAGTGATTCTCAGCATTAATTGTACGGCGTTCGTGCAGAAAATCGATCAGCAGTACGCCTTTCGAATCCCAAAAAACTGTTGCAAGAATTTTCACTGCAGAAAGACAGGTCTTGGCTTTCCGCGGTGCTGCCTCTCCAGGTTTTCGCCACTCCATTCTTGCACGTTTGGACTCCGGGGTATAATGATGCACCCATGTCTCATCACAGGTGACAATATGTCTCAAAAACTCATCCCCCCTGCTCAATATCTTGCTAACAGCCTTTCACATACGGCAAGATGGTTTGCTTTCTAATCTTCCCTTAGAAGGCGAGGAACCCATCTTGCACACACTTTTCGGTAACCCAACTCATCTGAAATGGTTGATTGAGCACTCCCGTATGATATTCCAACGTGTTCAGCAATTGCCAATACTGTAAGATGGCGGTCACCTTCAATCAGCTCACGAATTGCGTAGATATTCGCCTCATTGAAGCTTGTCGTGGGACGGCGTGCATGAGGCTCATTTTCCACTGTCTCTCGGCCCTCTGAAAACTTTTTGTGCCAGTCGTACACTTGGGTCCTTGAAAGTGTTTCATTGCCGAACTGTGCAGATAGTCGACGCAAAATTTCAGACGGTCTAACGCCCTCCCGCGCCAACAATTTGATAACAACACGTTGCGCAACAGATGTATGCACCTCTTGCTCTGACATGATGCTACTAACAGCGCATCGACTACGCCTCGCCAAACCGTCGAACTCCCCTCTTCTTAACATCCCTACCTAACATATATCGAGACATCACGCCACTCGAATTACGTTCAGAGCGAGAAACAGAAAAGTCCGGTTCATATTTGATTCACCCTCGTATTTCACTCGACTTTAAGTCCCGTAAATTGAAAACCCTGTAATATATACTTTCATGGCCATCTTGACATCTAAGCTAGATATTTATGATGAAAATTTGAGATTTACATTGATGTTTACCGTGTTTCTGCAAATATTTTTTTCGAATTTCAGAAAAACGGTATTTTTAACGTTATAGAAAATTATACTGAATCAAGCTGGAACATCTCTTTGTAGAGTCAATTTAAAATATTCAAATTGGTTGAGCCGTTTTAGAAAAAACAGTGTAGATTTATTGAAATTCACTGAAGTGCAGTCCCTTAATTACTGTTTTTTCTGATTTTCAGGAAAACCGTAAATCTCATGTTATAGTACATTTCTGTAATATTCCTTAATGCAATGCCGTTTAAATCATCCAAATTACCCAAGCCTTATTTGAATAATCACTGAGCATACATAAAAAACGCGTCGACGAATTGTTAACCTCCTCCTTTTTGGAAGACGGTTAAAAAAACGTGCCGACGAATTGATAACCTCCTCCTTTTTGGAAGTCGGTTAAAAATAACAAAGACAAACATATAGTTAGGTACAGGTACTGTTTCACATTGTTACTTAGACGATTGGTTTTGTTAGAATTTTTCTATATAAAAAATGTAAACACTCGGCGAATGTTTATAACAAAATAATTTAAAAACTATCATCTTGTAGAGAACTAAAAATGAATAAAATATAAAGTGTATACTTACTGTAATTCTTTGCAGCGTACGTTTTCTTATCAACTTCTCCAGACCAATAATAAAAGAAAACTCAATTTTATAATACAAATTTATTATGTTTTATTATTTAGATACACAATATCCCTTGCGAATTATATCGGCAACTTTACAAAGCTACTTTTTTTCAAATCGTAAATTAAATGAGAGTAATTAAAACAAGAAATGCCTCCAGCTATATTTTCAAGACAGAAAAAAATTGAGCGTTTACACATTATTCAAGCGAAACTAAAAAATTTATTATACCAGATAAAAAAGCCTTAACACTTCTTCGTAATATTGTTTTGTGTCATTTTGATTGGTGTTTAGCCTACAAAAATTATGTATCAGGAAGAACAATTTTTTTTCAACCACAATCAAATTTATCACACATTGTTTTTACTAACTATAATAGAAGATTAAAAAAAAATAATTAGATACAATAGAAACCTCACACCAATCTAAGGCTAAAATAAATATTTTGTATGAATGACACTTTCACTTAAAATAAATGAAGAACATTAAATTTGTGCTTCGTTTGCATCTTCGCGACTACAATCCGAACGAAATAGCAAAATTTCATGGAAAATAGGGAATAGACTTTTTTTTAGAAAAGGATTCTAGACAGTATGTATGATAATTGTATCTATATGCGCGTGTCGTTGTGGAATTTTTTTTATAAACAAAAGTTTTAATAAAAATTATTTAGAACAAAATTTTCTACAAGACGAATGACATGGAATTTTGGAAAATGCAAAGATTTTCTCGAAAAAATGTAGAAAATATGTGAAAAATTAAAATTTTGTATTTGATACAAACAGTTTTTTTATATTACAGATTTTTTTTCATTTCACAAATAAAAACCCTGGAAAAAAAATCAATTTCGTGGTAGGTTTTTAATAATTTCTATTTTCGAAAATTCACTTTTCAGAATTCAATAACGTTAAAAATGATCCCAAAAAATTAGTCGTTAATATACTTTGACAATTTTATAGAATAAAGAGATCCTAACTTTATAGGCAGAAAAAAAGCAAACATTTTTATTAATTATTTCAGATTTGGCAGTTACTGCAATTTTCAGATTTTTTAAAAGCAAACAACGAATTACTGCTCTGATATAGACGACCTATTCTCGAGTGGATTAACTACTATATTTTTGCACATTTAGGGTAAAATTTATATAAATTATCTGTGTAAAATTTTAATAAAAAAAATATATTACATTTTTTCAAAAAATCTCAATTTTTGAAAAAAATTGTTTATTTTTAAAAATGTAAACACTTTCTAGAAAATTCTATTCTAATGAACTTCTGTTGTTTAGATGTTTTTTTCTGTAGCCGATAACATCCTAGTTATAGAAGAAAAACTGGGAAATGTCGATTTCTAGACCTTCAATTGTTTATAAATAATTTTCCACAACTTTTTGGCATGGCGCATAAAGATTCAGTTATTACAGATATTGGCCAAAATCCATTTTTACAAAAAACAGATTTATTCCCCATTTTGCAACAAAAAAACTTAATTTGATGTAAGCTGTTCGGAGTACAATCTTCCGTTTGACGTTACGGTAAAAATAATTTTGGGACAAAGGTCAAAAAAATCGAAACGGCGGGACTAGAGATTTTTTATTAAAAACCCTAAACTGTAAGTTCTCCAGTATCAAATGTATTTCAAAGATAGCAATGGTATGAGAAAAGCTAACACGAAATGCTTTACAAATAGAAAAAAACGTTTCGTGAAGATCACATCGTGAAATGACATTCACTAAACGTTATTATAAACAACTTAAAAGTTATCCTAAATATTCCTTAAAATAAACAATGAAAAAAAAATAATGAGACCACAGTCAAAATAGTATGGATTGGCAAAATGATGGCCACATTAGGAGTTCTTGACCCGAATTTTATTTTATTTGATTTTATTTTTTTCGGGTCGACAACTCTTAATCGAACCTCGAAACGTCATTACAATTATTATGTGAATTCGATTGAATCATTGAATCTGATCGATAATAATCTTAGAAATTTAACAAAAAAAAAAGGAAAATCATATTCCTAATAATTGAATACTTTTTTTTAAATATAATTATGCACTTGGTATACACATTGCCAGTTCGCTGTTATTATTGAAAAAAATACAACTTTTAATAATATTAATTTTTTCTCGCCGCGCGGCATGGCTGCTTGGAGCGGCTCACACTATCTGAAAGAAAAACGGAAAAACAAAAATTAGATAACATGGAAGGAATTGACTTGAGCGCGATTCGGCTATCAGCCAACAACTATTTGGAAAAATGAATGGTAACACAGTTTAGAGAAGCAGCGGTTACTCTTACCTCAGTTGTAACAAACCTCAAATCACAAAGGAAATTATAATCCAGTCAATGAACCCAAAAAAACGGTATTACTGGATAAACAAGCAGCGCCGATTTTCCTAAAAATTTGGATTTAATTTCTACTTACCTTCTGCTTCAAAGTTGACTCTATGCTGGGAGTTGCTATTTTCCCTGGGGGTGGATGCTACACTTTTTCGGGGGTGAAAAATATTATAAAAAAAAGTTGGGAAATGAATAAATTAACCAATTTTAAGCAATTTTGTTCCATAAATATTTTTCTGAAAGTCAATTCTTTACGAGTTAATCGCTAGTAAAAGTATCGATTTTTCAACAAAAAAAACATGTTTTCATAGGGTTTTTCATAAATAACTAAAAATATGAACTTTAAGAAAAAAATCATTTAGACAAAAAAAATGGGTTTATGGTTTCTGTAAAACCAATAAAAACAGAGTTATAGCTTTTTAAAATTTGGTTTGTATTTGTCAAAAAACAAATTGAAAACTTTATCGTCAAATAACTGAATAACAATCCATTTTCCGGCAAACAATATAAATAATTTTTTAAATTGCATTAAAATACCTTTAGTTTGGTTTTTTATAAAAGTCTCTAGCATGAAAATTAAGCGAGTTATGATATAAATAAAATTGTTTTTTTTTTGTTTTTTTTTTGAGTTATTAAATGTACAAATTATCTCTTAAATACCACCCCAGTTGAAATTAATTGCTACCTCTTCACAAATCACCAATTTGTAGATTTTTTTATAAGCTAAAATCTCAAGTAAATTGAAAATGTTTTTAACCCTTATTTTTTGAAAGGGCTTGAGCGGAAAGTGTTGGCCTATTAGTACTATTTACGAACATGTACAAACTTTAAAGGGTTCATATCTAACTTTTTTTTTTCCTATAAAAAAAAATTAAAAAAAAAACAAAATCTACAATTTTGTACTCTTCAAAATTTTGCCTGTCTCTCATAGTTTTTAAGTTATTTTGAAAAAAAGACAATTTTTTTGCAAAACTGCAAAAATACAATGTTCTCTTGAGGCTCGACTTTTTTCAAAACTACTTACTTTAAACCGGTCAAACTTTCTGAGCCTATTTGAAATAAGTAAGTCAAGTAATTTGTGAAGTGTCAGTAATTAATTTCAACTGGGGTGGTATTTAGGGGGTAATTTGTTTTTTTTTGTTAAAAAACAAAAAAAAAACAACCTTATTTGTATCTATAACTCGCTTAATTTTCATGCTAGACTTTTATATAAAAAAAAAACAAATTAAATGTTTTTGTAAGCACTTTAAAAAAGTATTTACAAACTTTTCCCGAAAATACATTGTTTTTCAGTTATTTCACGCTAATCCTTTCAATTTTTGTTTTCACAAATAAAAACAAAATTTCAACCACAAACCCAGGTTTTTTTGTGTTTTTCTATAAGCTACATTTTTAATCCAAATGATTTTTTCTTAAAGGTTATTTATCAAAAACCGTATGATTAACTCGAAAAGAATTGACTTTCAAAAAAACTTTATGGAACAAAAATTGCTTAAAGTTAGTTAATTTATTCATTCCCACACTTTTCTCTTTATATTTTTCACCCCCGAGAAGGGTTAGCATAAGTAAGCAGTGTTTAAGTTCCAAATTTTTACATTTTACCGTTGTGATTTTCGGCTACAGAATGAAAAATTGTAAACTAAGTTTGTCTAATAATCTTTTAAAATTTCATTTTTAAAAATTCATCTCTGCTTTGCTGGTTTTCTAGAAAACATATTTTTTTCCAGAACATTTAGTTTTACGAGATTTTTACATTAATCTAATCTTTCGGGTTATAGTTCCTATTATTTGATTTTCCTATACCGACGACTGAAACATTAACTTTTAAACTTGATTTATTGATAATAAACAACTGATATGAATAGTAAGGGGAAGTACCCATACTACGTGACCACTCTAGATCAAACGGAAAAAATGGTCAAGGACATATATGAAGGTAATTTTTCCCCCTGTCTTCATTTCCGGTATAAAAAATGAGTGTTCCCATTTGAAAAAAATCAACGTGACCTTGATTTAACCTTGCAGGTCATGATCAAGGTCAAACCAATTTTCACCATTTCGTGGTCGGAGGAAGAATTCTAAAAATTTGTATTGACCATATTTTTGTCAAAAGTCTTCTTGCCTAGTTAATCAGCCGTACCTGAACTTTTTGAACACCGTGTATAATAATTTCATTCAAAATTAAACCTTCAGCCGAAGGATAAGACTAATGCCAAACAATCGGCCTTGGCCAAAATCTGACCTTCGGTCGGACACTAGCTGTAACATATTTTAATCTCACACATATTAAAACAAGTATCTGCTTTAGAACAAACTTGAATAACGAAAAGCACTTGGGCAAAAATGGTCAAGGACATATCTGAACGTAATTTTTTCCCCTGTCTTCATTTCCGGTATCAAAAATGATCCAATTTAAAAAAAATCAATGTGACCTTGATTTAACCTTAAAGGTCATGATCAAAGTCAAACCCATTATGACCATTTCGTGGTCGGGGGAAGAATTCTAAAAAAATTGTATTGACCATATTTTTGTCAAGTCTTCTTGCCTAGTTTATTATCAGCCGTACCTGAACTTTTTGAACACCGTGTATAATAATTTCATACAAAATTAAACATTCAGCCGAAGGTTAAGACTAATGCCGAACAATCGGCTTCGGCCAAAATCTGACCTTCGGTCGGACACTAGCTGTAACATATTTAAATCTAATACATATTAAAACAAGTATCTGCTTTAGAACAAACTGGAATAACGAAAAGCACTTGGGCGACCAAGCATCACTCTAGAATTCGAAATTTCAATTTCACAAAGTTCTATCTTTATTGAACCTCAAAAAGTTCACCAACTATTCAGTTTTTTCCTCTTACAGGAAATCTATTTATGAAACCTTTGTGACAAATGAAAAACCTGTAAAATGAGCTACTATACGCTAACTAACCCTAAAATCGAAATTACAAAAAATAATTGTGTAAAATTTGTTAACTTTTATTTATAAAACTTTTTATACGACTTTGCCACATAAAAAATTGATCAAAATCGAATCCCAACATAAATTATAATTTTACAGATCACATTTAAAAATTCTCTGTAAATATTTTCTATGTATACCTAATATAACCACATTTTTTGTTGATTAAAATGACTCCAAAAATTTCATACAAGAATATATCTATACCCCTAAATTTAATTGTTTTTTAATGCAGGTTATACTATATTGCAACAATAAAGTGTTTTGTAATATCTTGACAAGATTTAAAGAAATTTTAAGTGTGATTTTATTTCAGGGTTTTGTTATATAACATATTAATGAAGATTTTGTTTTTTTAGTATTAAATGGTAACACTGAAAACGGATCTATTTATGAAAGTGAACTTAATATCTATCGAAATTTCAGAAAAACAGATGTAAGCAAAAGTGGACTTCTAATACATAGTTTCATTCTGGGGTACAGATATTCATTAAACAATAAATAATTTTACTACAACTGAGGTAAAAGCCAACCATTTTATTTTACAGATTCTTCAATAGTGTTTTCTAATGTTATACTGAAAGTTACCTGCTGTCTTATAAAAACTGTGCTTATCCTTCATTTTCAAATAAACGTTTAGTTTTATTAAAATCATCACTCACCTCTAGTAACCGCAGTTTATTAAGTAATCACCTAGCTTTTCTACCACCGACGCTGCTTGTTGTGGTTGAATTGGATCTTCGTATAGGGATACTACAACGGCTGCAAACAAAACAACACAATTACAAGACGAGTCAGTCTGCAAGGGGCTTGTTAAATCTGTGTGACATCGTAAACAGTGGTAGAAGTAACCAGAATATAACAATAATTGCGTCTGCGGTATAAATTCTACGATTGTGAGATATATTTGCTTGAAGATGTTCGCTAATGAATAGGAGAAACTCTTTCAAAATCACAGGACCTTTTAGTATTACATAGATTTTCAATATGTATGTGTTTTTTCTATACAAAAATCTTGAAAAAATGTGATATCTGTTTGTCAATGTTGTCGTAATAGTTTCAGAGCTAGCAACGTTTTCGAGAAAGAATTTCAGTTAGGCCAGTTTTAGATATGCTACCTCTCTGTCTCCCGGACAGGGCTGCCAGATTGCTTGGGGATAAAATCGTGTAGTAGATTTTCACTAATATTGTTCCTTTCTAACCTTAAATTAGTATTAAGTTCGATGGTTCTTGTCAGAATTATATTAAAAAGAAATTAAACCACACAATGATAAAAATATGTAAAATACCTTTTTAAAGTTATCAAGCACACAATAGTCAATTTTTACTTCTAATTTTTGATCATAGGAGGTTGAAGGTTTTTGTTTTTTAAGTGAGATTTTGATATATCAGGTTCACTATTAGAATGGTAGGGCATACACGTCCTGGAGCTATGCCTGCAATCCACAAATGTCGTCCCAAGGATAGAAGGCAGCCAATGAGCTCTTTGGTAGCAGTTCCCAATCCAGTGAAATGGCCTCTTACCCTCTCTCTGTATCTATCTATACTTCGACAATTATCGGTTTGTTATAACTTGACGAATAACCGATACTGAATCGGTAATACGACGTGTTACTTCTCGATTTGGAGCAGCGCTTTTTTATAACACCGGTAATTCCCCGGTAACTCGACCACTAGCTGTCGCCCAGTGGTCGAAATTCGACCAATTGTGTCAATATCTCTGGCAGGTTAAGTAACCTGAAAATTTTATAGTGACATTCTAACCTAGGACTTTAGGGAGAACAGAAATTATACGGAACGGATCCAGATTTGGAACCTCTGTGTGATAGTTTCCTCGAAAATCCTAGATGTCGGTCTTACATCTCGCTTCTACAAATAAGTAACGAAATTCAATTTTTTTTCCAGATATAATTCATAGGACTTTATTTGTGTTCAAATTCGTATTTCATAATTTAATATGACAACAATTCAACCGCTAATGGACAACCCTACAAATTTATTTTTTCTAACCTCCCTGTATAGCTATAATTGCACTCAATTCTCTAACATTTATTAAAATCCTCATTATAATAATTCCATCTCATTATATATTTCCCCCACCCTATATATGCAAGTGCTCATGGACCACGCATAATATTTTTTAACATTTTTGAACCACCCGGTAAACCATTCTGTATATGCCACTGCCTATGAACCACCGTATTTACTCTTTTTGTTTATGAACTATCTGCTGTAACTAAAATTCTACCCCGACCTATATTTCAATCATCATATATATGGAACTCTTCGTGGGCTACTCTATAAACCATTTCCTTTTCGAACATTTTTTATCATCATCCTGTATATCTATAATTCCTCTCACCCTATATTTTATCTTCCCTAAATATACAACTGCTTATGGGTTACGAAATGTTGCATTTCCATTTCCGCCACCCTGTATATGCATCTCTGTATATTTTTTGCACCACCCTGTATAACTGTAATTCTACTGCACCTTCTATTCCAAGAACCCTGTAAATTCAACCGCCAATAGGCTTCCCTATATAATTATTTTATTATTTATAATTGCACTCTATATTTTAAGCATGCTATATATGCAACTTCTTATGTGCCAAGCACGAAAAAATTTTTTTAACATATTTTGAATCGCCCTGTATAATTATAATATACAACGATTACTTTAGCACTAAACAATAACAACGCTTGCATGCCACTTCCAGAAGTGCATGCTCTAAGTATATAACAGCATTGATCCCTCTATATATAATTACTCAATGTTTTGAGCCTGGCAGCGGCGGCACATTCAGTTGTTTGGCCTTGACATTATAAACGTAAATAAGGAATTTTTATTATATTTTATTTAATGAATAAACCAATATTATAAATTAATATTAGCATTCTGCACTGAAGGTCCTCAGTAGCTACTAAACAAAACAAAAATAAAGTAAATCGGTTGAGAGACAGAGGAGAAAATGGTACCTAACCTTTTTGTTCTTTGCCTATTTATATATAGATAGATTTCAGGGTGGTTAAAAAAACTGCAGTCAACTATGATTTGCAACAAAAAATTCTAAAGAAAAAAAAGTCAACTTTTTAGACACTAAACTATCAAAACCAATAATAGGCTATCCATATTAGGCGACAACTAGCTTGCGATAAATTAATATAGAAATTTGATAGACATTCTACGATTTACACGAAACCATGACACTAAAGAATGCACCGAAATGTTGGAAATTTCTGTATCGTGTTGAGATATTTTCGTTACATGTAGGTCATCAACACTTCAGTCGTTTGAAATAGTTCGCTTGCCAATGCAGTGTGAGCTATTTTTTTTTGTCATTATCCTGACCGAAATAAATTAAAGCGATGAGTTAAGTGTAGTCGGTGAAATTGTCAAACAATACGAATCAACATTTGAGGGTATTCGACAAAAGACAGATAATGTGTCGTTTTCACTGATAACAAATTATTTGGTTTTTAACCGATTTAAATAAAAACGAAGAAGGTTTTTATATAGATTCAGAGATTACTCGAAAACGACTGATTTCGATAGTTTAAACTGTATTTGAAGTCGGCTCTTGTTTTTGTTTATTAATCTCATAGTGCAGCGACTTGGGGGGGGGAGATTAAGTCCGAACCTGGAAAATTTTTGTCCGTGAACCGATTTTTATGAAAATTGAGAATTAAGTTCATTTTACCCTCTAAATCAAAACTTATATAAGCCTGACATATGCTTTTTATTTTTATTATATAGTATTTATAATACAAAACAAAAATACGAAAAAAATTTTTTTTAATTTCAAATATTTTATGGACGTATATATAAAACATAAAAATATTCTGTATATTATTAAGTACCACCTTTAATGACAAAATTAAGATTTTTTTTAATATTTTTTATACTCTAACGATTTTCAAAATACAAATAATACAGCCAAGTAAACACAGCGTCATGAGCAGATGTTCAACAGCTGCTTTGATTTGGAATAAACAAAATCGTGTTAAATCACATCAGATTTATAAAGATAATTTACTTAATTTTAAAGCCATCGTAAAAATTCAAAATCCATTTTACAAGGAATTGTAACAGCTATAACTCCTATGAATTTCAGTATTTTTTAAGGCGTTGTTTTCGAAATTTTTTAGATTAATGTCCTTAAAAAACATGATCTTCACTCTCGACTGCTACCTTCTAACCGTGATATCTCGGTTAATTTTTGTGCAATGGAAATAAAAAAAATCAAAATATTCTACGGGAAAAATGCCAATTTTTTTGTCTCTAACATTTTTTTGTATTTCTTTTATTTGTCACCTTATTTTCAAAAAACTGCATTTTTTTAAATAAAATTATTATTTTTTAAGTTTATAATTTTCAAAAATATACACCCTAAATCGCTGACTCTTTCAGAAAATTCTATAAGCATCTAAATAAAGTAAATTGTAGGGTATGCTTTAATTTAAAATCTGGTGGTAAATATATCAGTTTTATTGCAGTATTTAAACAAAAATAAAAATCAATTAGGTGTTTTTTGACCATAACTCCCTCAATTATTGTGCTAATTAGCTTAAAATGTATACTATTTTGAGAAATTTTTGAAGCACTTCGAAAAATGTTCAGTGATTTGTTTTGTTCTAAAACTTGAGTTATTTCACATTAATAAACGCTGCAAATTTAGGGGCCATCGGAGAAGAACTGACCTTTAACTAGTCGTATTTAACATTTATTGCCCCTACATAAATAAAAAAAACAAAACTTTTCCTTTTCTTATAAGTTTCATTTTCTTTGGGAGAATTTTTTTTACAGGAGGTCAATTTTTCCACTTATTCGAGAAAAACCGCCAATTAAAGTTTTTTTTTTGAAGGGTTTTCAATCATAAATAACTCAAAAAGTATTGATTTTTCGAAAAAAGTTTATACAGATCTTTTTACTAAAAATTCATCCCTCTATCAATTTCATTGGGACAATATAAGATAAGTTTTGTTTTTTATGCTATTTTCAACCTTCTGTCAAAATTTCAGACAAATCGATTTACTGGCACAAATTTTCCAGGGAAATTCCCCAGTCACTGTACAAGTCCACGACTCATGCCAGCCACTATTCTAAAATATTTAATAGTTGATCAATATTGTTACATTTTTTTTTTAATTACAAGGCATGTAAATGACTATTTTATTCAAAGATTTTGATATATAAATCTGAACTAAAATACCTACTGGATGAAATTTGCTAACCAAAATTTTTATAGATTATTTTATTCAAAATTCTAATATCCCAATGTCCTCTCAGTGATTTAAAATGACTTTATACCAAATTTAAAACAAAATGTCACAAAATAAGGGAGTACCAAAAGCTAATTATTAGTATGACACACCGTATAATACTAAATAAAATGTCGGTACTAACCTTGTGTCGTCTTCATACAGTGTACGCCAACTTTGCCCAGCTTCGCCCTAATGACTCGGTCTGTTCCGGAGAGGTATATGTATCGGGTACCGGCTAATGTGACGCCTGAGGATGTGAGAATGTCTTGTTTTTCGAAACCCTGTACTAATTTCGCTAGCTCTTCTTTCGATACCTGAAAAATAAAATTTGCAATTTAGAGACACATCCTTAGGCAAAGATCGATTTTCACAATTAGCATATCGAATAAATAACTAAGATACGATTTCAACAAAAGAGAAACAACACATGTCAACCACGGTAAAAATTATAACTACATCTTTGAATATATTTAAAGACAGAATCTTTCAATTATTTTTAGGTAGGGAACCACTTAGTTACTGTTTTATGTTCATTTTATCTAATAAATTAAATAATAATTATATTACATGATTCTATTCCTGCAAAATCCTGGTTTTATTACATGGACTTTTACCTAAAATAAACATGTCATTGACATTTTAACGATGTATATTTAAAATATAAAGATATTCAAATATACTGATTTGTTATGGTAAGTTAGGTACATACCTCTATTCTATAAAGATATGTATTTTATTGAACATATTTTTCCTTCGAAAACGGTCAAACTATGGATTAATTATATATGGATGAAGCGTTACCTGCTATTAAATCATATGAAGACCATCTTTGATAGTTCAGCATCAAGTGCTGTTTATTGTTCAGTAGTAAAATAGTCAACGTAGTAGATTTTTCGTTATAATTATTCTGTAAGTTTTTGTTGTGAATTTATTTATTTTATTACTACATTATTTTCACAATCTTCCGAAGGTTCTGATAAACATATACTTTTGACAAGCGAACCTCAATAATGTTCTCAATTTGATGAAATAGTGTCGAATTTCGACTACTGGGCGACTACTAGTATGTCCAAAACTGAACAGAATACGAGGGCTGCCTTTTATATTTCGGGATTAGAGAACAAAAACGAATATTAATCATCGAAAATCGCTTTATTGTTTTTCAAAATATTCCCCATGAAGATCTATACACTTTTGCAAGCGTTTGAACCAATTGTCGTAGCACTTTTTCCACTCTGATTGAGGTATCTCCAAAACATGCATTCTGAACGCAGCAACCGCTTCTAAAGGTGTCGAAAAACTTTGACCTCTCAGTTTGTTTTCTACGTACGGGAATAAAAGGAAGTCATTTGGTGACAAGTCAGGACTATACGGCGGATGACTGATCAAATCGATGTTTTGAGTGGTCAAAAATGCAGTTGTTTGAGCCGATGTGTGAGAGCTCGCATTGTCGTGGTGAAGAGTGATTCGTCTGCAGCGGTTGGTTTTCCTCATTTCTTGGAAGACAACTGACAAACAAATGGTTGTGTACCACTCAGAATTGACTGTTCTGCGTTGTTCTAGTGGTACTGTTGCGACATGTCCAGTTTTTCCGAAAAAACAGGCGATCATTTGCTTGGAAGTGCTTCGTGCGCGAACAACTTTTGTTGGATTCGGCTCATCTTGAAGCACCCATACAGTCGACTGCTGTTTACTTTCGGGCCCATACGCGTAAATCCACGATTCATCACCTGCCACTATGTCATAAACGTGTTTTTAAGCACCGCGATCGTATTTTTTGAACTTTTCTTTTGACCAATCGACACGAGCCTTTTTTTGAACGATTGACAAATTGTGTGGGATCCAACGCGAACAAATTTTTTTGACATTAAAATGTTTAGGCTATATTGAATGTATGCTGGTTCCACTAATGTGTAAGGTTGACTCAATCTCACGATAGGTCACATGACGATCTTGCAATATCAGTTCGCGCACAGCATCAATGGTTTCCGGAACAAAAACTGTTTTTGGACGACCTTCACGAAATTCGTCTTGGAGTGAACTACGACCTCGATTGAATTCACCATACCATCGATAAACAATGGTCCTTGATGGAGTTTCATCGCCAAAAATTAAATTAAGTTCATCCATGCACTCTTGCTGACTTCCACGTCGAAAGTTGTAAAAAAAAATCGCACGAAAATGTTCACGATTTAATTCAATTTTTTGGCCGAGATGAATGCTTTAAGTTACTGTAAACAACACAGCGCTCGTATGTCAAATCGTTCTGAGTACGTATAACCTCAAAAAAAGTCAAACTTTACGATAGAGCTGTCAGTTGTCAGATTGCAACACTAGGGTTGTACAATTCCGAAATATAAAAGGCAGCCCTCGTATATTATCTCCCTTTGGGAGGCGGAAATCAAAGCCATCGATGGGACTAGCATGCGCCGCCCCCTTGATTACCATTGGCCAATAAGGGCACGTCATGGCAAAGACAGGCAGGTATAACTACTAGTTCCCAACCGCTCGTCGGCCTTCTTCTACACGAGCAGTCTAGATGAAGATGAAAGATGAAGAAATAGTTGTTCGATTGTTATAATTTTGCCGAATTAAAATATTTTATGAATGAACTCTGTACATTTACTTGTACAGCGTATAACAAAATAAACGAAATCCCACCAAAATTTACTAAACCGGTTCCTTCCTCGGAGTAGTAAACATGCCCTGTTCAACACAATTTTCATTTGTACACTGTTTTGTTGTTTCGCCCCGTACTTACTTGCGTAAGCATTTCATGATTCGTCACGATAAATAAAATACATTTACCATACAAGTATGTTAAAATGTTGCACTTTTTTTCATTCTATTAAAGAAGATCATGAGAATAATACATTCTTCGAAAGTGAGTCAAGGGAATAGTTTTATGACTTCGTTACTTTATTTAATGTCATGAGTCATACTTGACGGCGATTTTATCATTGGGAGATTATGTGACTTAAGTGTGCTAGTGATTGTATGGTTGTCCAACAAAATTACGAGTAATACGTAGAAATAAACGAAATTAAAAACACCTGTCAAATAATGATAAAAGTAATTACATAAAATTGTCCACAGTTGGAGGATGATGGTTTGTGAATATCAATTTTGAACTAAATTTGTTTAGAAGTGACATATATTTTTCTCGCACTTCTTAAACACCTATGGAATTTGAAATATTGCCAGCTGTGCTTAAAACGAATATCTTCTCTAGCGTATTTTTGAAATATGTGCAGTTATTTTTATATCTGCATGTTTTTTTCGCAACTGTTTTGTGTTTTTAAAGTGTTGCTATGGTCGATTAAGTTCGTTTTTTCATATCAAAGTTATTGATAATGAAAAATGAATAGCAGTTTCCTTTACATATTCCCAGTTTCATATGCCAAGACAAATAAATATAAATTTTTGTTGCGTCAGCTAGCATTGTTTTGACAATCATTCGACGTCATATCACCAATAAATTTATTTAAAAAATCACACTAAAGTTTTTTTTCCTTTTCCAATACTTTAAACGAATCAAAATAAATAAATTATCTTTAAATATAGGTTGTTTACAAACTGTCATGTTTGACAACTACACTTTAATTATAGGTAATAATGTCCATGATAAATATGTAAACTGGCAGGACATTATTGTCACCGTAAGTATGTCAATTTTTTTTCATTCATTGAAAGTTATTGTAAAAATAACAATACCTTTTGAAATTAATTTGAGATTAAATCAACCGCCCTACTGTAAGTTAGTAAATTTTAGGCAAAATCGATATTTATAAACAAAAATTTCGTTTTTTGGGTTTTCGTATATACAATATATACCCTTATAATGTCAATGTATAGATTGGTGACCCGATCAGGAGTACATATCGTAAAAGAAGAAATTTTGATGTTAGGGGTACTTCTGGGGGGAAAAACTAAAAAAATCGACTGTTCCCCCCCTGATCTCCGGAACTACTGAGTCTAAAATTTTGAAACAAATAGGAAATATAGAACGTTGCCCGAACTTTACAGGAAAAATAAGGAGAAACCATTAATATTAATTTGGGGGGGGGCAATTATAGAATTAAACGAAAATTTAAAAATAAAAAAATTCAAACTCATCATGTAATAATTTAAATTTACCCATTCCCCCCCCCCATCTCCGAAACTATAAAACGTAGTTTTGAAAAAAGTGATGGTTATCCCCTCACCTGAACATTACTGGAAAAATGAGGAGAAACGCCTAATATTCATATTCAAAAAAAAAAATTATAATTGTTTCTCATTATGACGAATACAAACATTTTTTTTTTAAATCAATATTTCAAAAAAAAATATATTAAAAAAAAATTACCCATTCCCCCCGTTATTCCCAAACTATAACACCTAAATTTTTTTGTTTACAGGAAAAATATGAAGAAATATTTTCAAACGCATCATGTAATATATCAGATAAAAGGCGTATTATGTGAATTACAAATATATCATATTTTTAAATCAGTTGTTTAAAAGATAATAACAAAAATATTAAACATCGACGTAATTCCCATTTTAGAAACTACACTATGTAAATTTTGAAAAATATATTTTATTTGTATTTTTAAATAATTTGAATAATCTATAATTTAAAACTTGACCTATTTTGCCCTATATCTTTCTATCTACAGAGCCTCAAAATTCAGACAGTAGATTATAAAAGGTATCTCTGAAAGTTTATTAGTAAAATAAAACTCTAATGTTATTTTTTGGGAGCCAAATTAGAAAATTAAATACATATGTATTCTGATAAAAATCAAGCGAATCCTAAAGCAGATAAAATAAAAAGTCTATTTGTGGAAAATGAAATTGTATATTTTTTATAAATTTAAAACGCTTCCTTTAAAAGATATAAGGGTAAATATAAGAAAATGCACTCATTCCCTGCTTGTCTGAAACTGGAATATTAGAATATTGAAGGTGGTATGGAACCCTTAGTATGCGAGTCCAACTCGCACTTGACCAAATTATTATTTAAGCCAGGTTTTGGTTTACTCTATGACGACAGCTTTACTGCGTTGAGTGAAAAAATAAGAGTTTGGGTGTTAGGGTACAAAACTGTGTTTATACATGTGTCACACCAAAGGAAAAAACGGTGGAGTTTTCCCAGAAATGTGAGAAAAAAAAACTCTCCTCTGAAAACAAGGCATCCATCCATACACACTTCTGTACTTAGGAAATACTTACTTTTAATAGTTCTGTCTTATTTAGAATTAACAGGAATGGGTAAATTATGGCTAGGAAGGCTGAAGAAATCTTTCATATCCACTGAAGTTTAAAAGCATCAACAAAAATGTAGTCCGTCTTTTCATACCAACATTGAGTATGGCTAAATCGTTTTTCGTCATTTGTTCCAAAGTGGTCTGTAATTTTTTTTGCTTCTTCCTCGAATCATCATTGATGATGCTATCTCTAGTTGATAATGTTAAAGGAAATTGTTTTGAAGACTTCACGAAGTAATGAGTTCTTGTCAAATGCAATTGCAAACCATTCGAAAGCTGTTTTAGTATGACCGAGTACATTTTGAACTTTGCGGTGAAAAACATATAACACAATCCTCAAAGTTTCCTTGGACTTCCACCGTCTTGAAACGTTGTGAAATCAACCATTTCAAGACGACGGAAGTCCAAGGAAACTTCGATGAAGGAGTTACATTGTCTACCAGCTTTAGATATAACACAATTTTTATCATGTGCCCCTTCTTAAGGAGATCCTAGATCTGTCCTTGTGTTTTGACAGGTAGTGTCATGCTCCACTATCGCATATTCACACTCTTGTAATGCAATATTTACTATTTAACACCAATTATTATAGGAACGTTTAAAATATTATTTGACACATCGCTACCGATCGTACTATCCTGGTTAATAAAGTGCCTTTTGCGAAGAATAGGTCTAAATTACTTAGTCTAACTAAACTTAAACATCACATCATTATGATGAAGGATAATTCCATCTTGTACCAGTTTTTCCAACTTTTCTCGGTGAAAAATGCTCCAATCAAGCAAAGGTGTTAAACTACAACACTTTCATGACCAAGTGTAGCCAGTAAATGTTTCTATAGCGACATAATATGTGGCACCGTCCTGACAAATGTTATTGAGTCATTTGGGCTTTGTAGGAACGCAGATGTCAACCTGATGACATAAAACAAATTTCTGGTAAATTTTATGTATCATAATGCTCTTTATTTTGGTCCATAGACTGGTGCAGAGTCGGTTGGATAGATTATTATGATTAATATAAATTTCTAATCCTTTTACGTACCCTGTTTCGAAAAATATTTCAGGCCAACGTTAATGCTAATTACATTTTCATTTCTCACTTCAGTAATTGATAGAACGTGTCAAAGGACATAATATAAATATCGACAAAGGTTGAAAGAAAATCGAGACGATGATTCTTGCATGAAATCATCGCGTGTATTGTCTAAAAGCTACGACGACGTTTTTTCAGAAGTCTAGCGTTGATAATTAAAAAGGCGCATGACTAACTTGCTTCCGTCGATTGAAAAGTGAATCCTTGATTAAATATTCGCGTGCATCGCTGTCTGAGTAATGTTTTCCTAGATATTTTGACCTAATTTGTACACGAGTGAATTGTTTTCGACTTTGTGTCGCCAGTATTGCCCGTATATGTCTCGGTAATTATTGATATCATGGAGGATTTTTAAATCATTTTTATGCCTGATTTTGATCAGTGATGCGTGTGTCTGTATCACTTATTTATTAAAAAAAGGTTGTGATTTTTAATTTCATCAGAGGACTTACTTTTTAAAACTGTACATGTCCAAAACTCACGATTCCCATGGTTCCAAGTATACTAAGGATCCAACATAGAACTAATATTAAAAATACGATGAATTTTGGTATACAGTAAGCTGCTTTCAGCTGGACCAATAACTACTAATATAAATGGACCCGGCACTTTCATATACGACCAAGCGAAACATGGATTGAAACATGAGACAAAAATAGGAAGAGACAGATATATTTCTTTACAAATATTCCGGCTCCAACGGTAGCGTCCAATCAGCATTAAATTAAATCATGTTATTCAGATTCAAAATAATACAACGAAGTACCTAATCCACAAATATCAATATATTGAAATCTGTGTCTACCATATGTCAAGTCTCCAATTTAAAATATCCCAAACAGAATACTGGAATGTTTATTAGAACGAAAAACATATGAGCTAGTATTGTATATTAATTGGATGTTATATTTGTTTATTTACTATAATTTGGTGATATTCCTAATATATAACCTGGTCCCTGTACCTTATATAGAGAATTGAGTTGTACGCGGGTATTTCAAGGTCAAAGAAGTGTCGTGTCGGTCAGAACTTCTAAAAACAAATGCATTTTCTCCATTTCACTACAGGGTACAGGGTGGTGTTGGCTGATAAAAATTCAATATTAAAAAACGTTTCTTGGTTCTATGGAGGCTGAAAATTATGAACAAAATAGTGACAGTCAACAAACCGATATAAGACACTAAAATCTTAAATTCATTAAAGAGAATAATATAAAAAAACTTACCCAAAAAAATATAATTAAATAAATAAAGCCAAACAGACATTATTAATTAAAAATTGAAATGGAATGCTCTAATTATCAAATCTTATGAGATTAATTAGGAAGACGAGTCTAATTTGCAGTTTTTTGTGTTCTTTCTAATAAACTGTCTAATCTACTAATTCAGAACACGGATTTAAATTAAATACGCCGTTAATTAAGAATATTATCTTTCACTTTTACAAATAAAATAATTTTGGTCTTGATTTCAATTAGCAAGCAAAAATATATGCGACTGTAACTCGAATTAAACCGTGTTTCCAATTATAATGTTGATTTACTCTTAATCAAAAATTTTTTAAATGCTTGCTTAACAGGAAAGTTCCGAGTTTACAGCCCGTTGTTTCCTTTGGTGTTAACACTTATAGAAGTATAATAAGTATGTTCTAGTTGTTTTGTCATATAGCTATATAACCGCATCAGTTTAAGATTCCTCATTCACATTACATCTTAAAATATTGGAAATGTAATGGTCACTTAGAGGTTATCTACATATCGTTTGGATGTTATCTACATGTGGAATTAAATTGGGTAAACCAGTTGACCATTATATTGCAAATGAACGTACTCATTTGTATGGAAAAAAATAACTTCCCAGCAACCGAAATTAGTGAGGTGGAACGTCATCTTGTTAAAACGAAATCGACCCAATCCCTTCATAAAATTACTAAGGAATTTTTCCCAGGACAGCAACCTGCCGAAATAATCTCATTATAGAACAATATAGGGGAAGGTCTAGTTTGTGTTTAATAAAAAAAAAATCAATATGGTCACCTATAATATCAGTCCAAAACTTTTACTTTGTGGATACCGAGTTGGCGTTTCCCGAAACACTATTGGATTGTTTAATTTTATATCAGATGTAATTCACAAATGCAGAAAGTTTTAAGCTGGAAAAACTGGGCCTTGGTGGAAAAAAATCAGATACGACCTTGCTGAAATGACAATGTGAAAATGTCGTTGCCTTCCCGGCTATACAGTTAACAGTATCTAAGACGATATATATTGTCGAGTTATGTCAGTCGTCTCGAGGACAAGGCAAACGACCTTGCCAAGCAAGTCAACTTTAATCACATGCCGTTAATAGAGTTAGCTTTGCTCAGAGATCACTATAAAAAGTTTTCGAGAAATTTCTGCCTCATAGTATAACAAACTAAACAAAAAACTTTTACTGAATGTTCAAACTAATGGAATACTGTTAAAAATATGTGAAATACAATCACAAAATATGCAACAATATAAACAGGAAAATTAATATTTTTTTGTCTTCATAAACAAACCACATTGAACTTAAATGGTTAAATTTAGTGTAGTCTGTTATTATTTATAGCAATGCCACCATCGTGAATGCCGCGAAAAAACGTCACCTTACTATCAGTTCCCACATTGAATCCAGTATCACAAACGTCTCCAAAAATTGATAGTTTGCGACACAGTGACCTAAGGTGGTTTTGTATGACATCACACTTTTTCTTAGTGTAGAAGTCAAACTAATTTTGGTTACCCAAAACTTCAGTATGTGGTCCATGACTAAAACTTTTTCCTCGTGGGATTTTTTTTACTTTAGGATTCTCTACCTATCTGCAAAATTTACGCGATGTCGTTGGAATGGATAAAATTTGTAAAGCCAATAAAAGCACAGTTTTAAGGTGTACTATATTTCGGGAACCTTAAACTCCATTTCCATCTTCACATAAAGGTCAGGGTGCACGATAGAAGCTGTGAAAATAAGGTTAGTCTGGCCGGTACCTTTTTCACAAAATAGGTTAGGTTAACGTTTGCTGATGATTTTATAGTCAATACAAGCTTTTGGCAAGTCAATGTTGATAACCAATAAAACACCATACCTTGTAAAAGTTGCTCAGCGCCATCTTTCGAATTGCTGCAGTACTAAACTTAAAGAGTATAAATGATGTTTTTGGTGAGTGTATAATACCAAAGTTGTTACGATAATTTAAACTGGGCAAACGGACACAACTTTCAAGATAGATTTTTAGAATATGATTTTTCCATGTAAACTATGTGAGCCCGATTTCACCCCCCTTTAAGGAGTACTTTTTATATTAGTGTTTGACATTAATTTAATTTTAATATAGATTAAGAAAATATTATGCAAATGCCCTATTGTTTATTTAAAAACTTGAGTATAGCCACATATTAAACTTCGAATTGAAAAATATTACCAAAACACTATAATCGGATTTTAGGTATGTTATGGATGGTATACGACACGCTTTTGATCTCAACAAACACATCGTGATACATCATACCATGATAGTCTAACAGTTTAGAATAAACGAACAAACTATTTATTGTTACGTTTGTTCGCTCTCAATTCTTGACTGTAAACGAAAAAAATAATACCAGGCAGGAGTTATTGCAAATAGTACTTTCTGCACTAGTGATGATCTGAAAACTCCTTCTCAAGATGTAAAAAAAATGTCAAACACGAACTCAATTTTAAATATATGAATTTGTGGAAATATTTGTAAGTTAATTGGCGCAGTGATTTTCCCGTTTTCATACAGGTTCACCAAGTATCTTCGGATACCAGACTTGTCTAACTCTTCCCAGTAGCTTTCCAATATTTTTTTCTAGCGGTTCCCGATAACTTCGCAAGGATATTTTCGTTTTTACTGCCCGCTTTGCAATGTTTTCTAGATGTATTGGTGCTGTCATCCCAATCTACCATTTCTAGTTCATTTTCACCCATCATGTTTTTATATGTTTTCCCAAGTCAAAAAGTTTCTTTTCCTTCTTGCATTTGGCGGACATTTCGTAATTTTTGGCCAAATATTTTCTAGCATTCTTTTAACATGTCCATACCATTGGAGTGCACCGTGCCTTTGTCATAGACTGATTTATCCCTGCCCAATATCTAGGGTTCATAATTTATCCTGCATTGTAACCCTTAACACATACACCTATAGTCCAATTTCACGGCTCTTATCTTATCTCGAACTGCTGTTGTTATTGACCACATATCTGCACCGTAGTGTACTGTAGTTTCCACAATACTTTGAAACAAATATTTCCTTGTAACCTGGTTTAGGTTCTCAGTCAATACCAAACCATGTAGAGTTTTTGTCACCATTTTCCCCATACCTTACACCGTTAAGATCACTTTCTCGCAAGTGGCAGTAGAACTTATGGTTTTTCTCATATCTCACTCTTCGCGCATTGCTTGCTAGACCTTATATCTTGGTATCATATGCCTTTTCCAGGTCTATAAAGTTCATGTCTGTTCTATTGCCTTGTCTGTTTTTCTCTCTGAATTGCGTTCCTAGGGAATATCGTCACCTTCTTTTACTTTATTATACGAGGGCTGCCTTTTATATTTCGGGATTAGAGAACAAAAACAAATATTAATCATCGAAAATCGCTTTATTGTTTTTCAAAATATTCCCCGTGAAGACCTATACACTTTTGCATGAGTTTGAACCAATTGTCGAAGCACTTTTTCCACTCTGATTGAGGTATCTCCAAAACATGCATTCTGAACGCAGCAACCGCTTCTTCAGGTGTCGAAAAACGTTGACCTCTCAGTTTGTTTTTTACGTACGGGAATAAAAATAAGTCATTTGGTAACAAGTCAGGACTATACGGCGGATGACTCATCAATCGATGTTTTGAGTGGTCAAAAATGCAGTTGTTTGAACAGATGTGTGAGAGCTTGCATTGTCGTGGTGAAGAGTGATCCGTCTTCGGCGGTTGGTTTTCCTCATTTCTTGGAAGACAACTGACAAACAAATGGTTGTGTACCACTCAGAATTGACTGTTCTGCGTTGGTCTAGTGGCACGGTTGCGACATGTCCAGTTTTTCCGAAAAAAAAAACAGGCGATCATTTGCTTGGAAGTGCTTCGTGCGCGAACAACTTTTGTTGGATTCGGCTCATCTTGAAACACCCATACAGTCGACTGCTGTT
This sequence comes from Octodonta nipae, assembly GCA_034190945.1. Taxonomy (NCBI): domain Eukaryota; kingdom Metazoa; phylum Arthropoda; class Insecta; order Coleoptera; family Chrysomelidae; genus Octodonta; species Octodonta nipae. The sequence continues at coordinate 3,417,315 of CM067224.1, read as the reverse complement.
TACTTTCGGGCTCATACGCGTAAATCCACGATTCATCACCTGTCACTATGTCATAAACGTGTTTTGAAGCACCGCGATCGTATTTTTTGAGCTTTTCTTTCGACCAATCAACACGAGTTTTTTTTGAACGATTGACAAATTGTATGGGATCCAACGCGAACAAATTTTTTTGGCATTCAAATGTTTATGCAATATTGAATGTATGTTGGTCTCTCTAATGTGTAAGGTTGACTCAATCTCACGATAGGTCACATGACGATCTTGCAATATCAGTCATATCAATGGTTTCCAGAACAACAACTGTTTTTGGACGACCTTCACGAAATTCGTCTTGGAGTGAACTACGACCTCGATTGAATTCACCATAACATTGACAAACAGTGGTCCTTGATGGAGTTTCATCGCCAAAAATTTAATTAAGTTCATCCATGCACTCTTGTTGACTTAATCCACGTCGAAAGTGTAAAAAATAATCGCACGAAAATGTTCACGATTTAATTCCATTTTTTGGCCGAGATGAGTCCTTTAAGTTACTATAAACAACACATAGCGCTCGTATGTCAAAACGTTCTGAGTACGTATAACCTCAAAAATGTCAAACTTTACGATAGAGCTGTCAGTTGTCAGATTGCAACACTAGGGTTGTCCAATCCCGAAATATAAAAGACAGCCCTCGTAAGTATTCATTTTAGAATAAAAATTTGACGTACTATATGAACCACCACATACAAAAAGATATCAAGATGCAAAAATTTTCACAAACTTAACTTCCAAAGTAATTAATCAGAGGTATGACGACCTATCTCAATAATTACTTGTTGGAATAACCAATTCTTTATAAAACAAATTGCGACAGTTTATTTAAGACGATAGCAAATCTAGAAAAACCCTACAAATCAACTTATTTAACCTTGTATAAGTCGAAGAAAACAACTAATTAAAATACCCGTGAAAATATATTCATTTCGTTACCAAAGGCAAACAACTATTCAAACTTGCATTAATGTGAAAAACTTCTTTGGAATTATGTCGAGGTCACTGTCACGCTCGCGTTTAACTTCCAATCGAAAGTCATACGAAATGTTATTAACCCGCGCAATAAATGTCTCATTGATTTTTATTATTAAACTTAATCGGTACATATTAGACTAATAGATAAATATTATCTGATAAACCAAATTACTCGTGAGATGTTTTTGTTAATTTTTGTTAACGGTCAATAGATTTTATTAAAATCAGGTTTGTTGGCAGTAAAATGCAAAAATTGCATAACTTCATTAAGACCGACACGACACTTCTCTCACCTTGAAATTCCCATATAACTCTGTCTATGAAACAGGGACCAGATTATATATTCATGGTCTCGTGGATTACTGAAAGCAATATAATAAAAAACAAATATAAATCCAAATAATACCAGCATACAATTTTACTTCGTTCTAATAAATTCCAATTTCCTGTTTGCAATATTATAAATTAGAGACTTGACATACGTCAGAAATCAAAACACCATAAAAAAGGGTAAGTTTATGTACGGTAGAGACAAGAATGACAAACATATGAGGAATAAACTGAAATAGTATCCAGCTAAAAGCATTAAACAGTTGACGAATCGACCAGATTAGCGGTGGTGTAGAAAGAAGGTATGACGTGAACTGCTTAATATAAAATAATAATAGTTAATTGGACACCATTGATATTCAACTGTTTCTAGATAACATCTCGAATAACGCTCAAAGGATGCGTCTAAGGTACCATGTATGTGGCATAAAGCCGCACAAAAATGTATTGAAAAATCCAAATATGTAATAAAATACAGGGGGTTCCATTAAACAGTGCAATTTCAATATACAAATGATACAAATGTAATATTTTTAGGTATTTAGATATCTAGGAAATTTAACGAACATTGTTATGTATTTATACGCAACAAATTTATGCATTATGTATTTAAAAACGAAACTTTATGCATTAAACCGGGTTTCATAAATCTTTAATTGCATTTCACTTTCTTGTTCAGCAACCGTTGAATTATAATTAGATGTTGTTAATGCGCCATCGTATTATATAAATCTAGGTTAATTGTATCATTTTCAACGTTAAATTAAGGCTGCAGGTATTGGTAATTACGTTTCGTTTCTGTCGTTTACACCATTAATCCCATGGTGAACGTGGGTCTGGCAAAAAACGAACCGAAAATTGGAAATTTTGAATATAGACTGAGGATACTAGGTATTTTAGTTGATCGTTTCCCTTGAAAATTGTATTTTCTTGTCCGATCTTGCTTATATACTTTCGATCGACGATTCTTGACGAAACTCAGAAAAACAGGGTGGTCCGATCATTTCAAACTGAACGTTTGAAGCAAAAGCATATTTCCTTTTTTTCCTGCTTTGTATCATTCTTAGTAATGGATATAAATTTCAGGGGAATTAAAATAATTGTCATAAATAGAAGTGCAAAGGAACATATGTAAGTTAATTTTTAATTAAAATATAAAATTTGTTGAATTATAATGATTCAAACTATTTAATATTCTGACAATATATATAACGATGTTACTTCTAATTATAACAATAAATAATTCAAATTCATTATCTGATTTAAGGGTTATATTAATATTATATTAATTATTTTAGCGTATTCTTATCTTTCTCTTTCTCCGTCTATATATTTAATTTGTATTTTTTGTATACTTTCCAGATATTTTTTAACTTTTTTTATTCGTTTTATTATTTGGACCACTTTCTATAAGTATAACTCTAATTCCCCCTATATTGCAACCATCCTACCCTGTATATGTGTCTGTATATAAGTCACAAAATATAAATCATTTTTGAACCATCCTGTACAATTATAATTCAACTCTACACGATGTGTCAAACGCCCTGTATAAGTATTAATCCTCTCCACATTATTGACTGTTTCAATTTTTCTATTGTTTAAATCACACTGTATACCTATAATTTTACTTCGCCCCCATATGTAAAGTATAAGCAACTACTTATGTTCCACACTATATAACATTTTTTTAACCACGCTGTATAACTATAATTCTACTCCACCTTATAATTCAATAATCCTGAATATGCAACTGCTTCTAACATTTTTTGAACCCTCCGCCCTACAACTCAAATATCCCAATATTGCCACAATGACATGAAGTTTTTTTACTGTGTCAGATATTGACACTTCAATTTTAAAAACTTTAACCACTGAAGACAACTTGATTTTTTTAAGTAAATACCCATACCTTTTTCCCGTATCTGCGAAGTCACGTAATTTCCTTTCTTAAAAAGTCGAGATATCAAAATATTTAATGCTTTTTCTGTGTTTTCTTATTATTCATAAAACAGTTTTCAACACAAAAGGCCGTGAAATTTAATTTCGCTTGCCATGTAATGTGAAATTTCATAAAAATGTAAGAATATTGTATGTGTTTCTAATACTGCCCTTGTTACCATGGAGTTTCTCCAACACCCAGAAGTATAGTTGGCCATGGAAGACAAACAATAGGATTCACTGTAAATGTTTATTTAATAATAAATACCAATAACCCCGCAAATCACAAAATTCTGAACTCCACAATATTATTTCTTGGGTGACAGTCACGAAAGCATTCCTTATTCTCATTTTCATATCTTCAGCTGTCGTTAGTTGTTTAGTGTATACTTTTTGTATCGCTAGCCAAGGCAGACCCATTCCTTCCCATCTACCTACTTTTGATGGAATGGATTATTTAGTTCAAATAAATGGTTTTGAGAAATTTACGTACATGGTTAAACTTCAAAATTCTAGTAACGATATCTGGCACAATAAAGAGAGTTCATTATTGTCATTCCGACTCTTGGTAGTAAAGAGAGCGGACAACAATTTCACTCGATAACAGCCTCCTATGATACCGGACACATCTGATATTCAACTGTTTTTACGAGTAGATACCATGTATGATACATAAAGTCCCACTAAAATTGACTGAGGAAACCAAATATACATAATGTTCCACGGTTAAAAGTACAACTTCAATATGAAACACCCCTGTATATAACTTTTATGTTTCTTTGGGGAATAACACCACAATAGAAATAAAACTACGTATATTGCAGGAATACCAAACGTTTCAAAGTCTATTCTGACTTCGTTGTCAATGGCTTTATATTTATTGATGTGATTGCAAAATGAAAATTTGATTTGACATTTAAAATTGACATTAGAAAATTTGTTGTTTTTAGATATACAGGTAGCACAAAAAATTCTAAAGATCATGAATTATAGTTAACCAACTTTCAAATTAGAAGAATTTGAAAGAGTTGTCTTTAGAATTTATATGTGGCGTTCCTAGGTACGACTTTGTTATAAGATAGCGCATTCGCCAAAAATGCGATCAAAGAATTCTATTGTTTCAGTGATCCCATTAACGTCATAAGGGAAAACCTAGGAAAAACCTTATGAACTATCCCGATATTGGGTTGTTCAAAAGGAGGTTACCCCAAAGAAACATAAAAGTTATCAAGAATATGCCACAAACAACGTTTAGAACACCCCTGTATATCTCAGAATTCCAGTTAAGGTATTTTTAAAATGTATATCAGTAAAGCCACAATCATCCGTCCAAATACTATGGTCCCACCCGGTATACAAAATACCCGATATAATACCCAGTAGATGTTTTGTTAATTTATTAGAACTAGAGGTAGATGAATGGTCAAAATTCGACCACAGTTAGATCGAATAATGAATAATTTATATTTAAAAAAGAACCGACTTCAGCTGACAAAATAAAAACCGTCTAGAAACAGACAGATCTTCTTTTAATCTGATTTAAGGTACAATTCAATTGAAAATTTTAGCGTATTTTTATCTCTCTCTCTCTTTTTCTCCCTCTATAATTTTTATTCTTTGTCTATATTTTCCAAATATATTTTAACTTTTTCATTTGTTTTATTATTTGGACCACTTTCTATATATGTAACTAATTCACTTAAATTGCATCCACACTGTATATGCTTCTGTGTATTGGTCACCCCTATATAACTTATTGTTCTATCATTGATTTTCTGAATCACCCTGTACAACTACAATTCAACTCAACACAATATTGTAACGGTCCTGATAACCACCCTGTATAAGTATAAATCCTCTCCACACTATTAACTCTTTCTATTTTTCTATTGTTTAAATTATTCCAGTATACCAATGATTTTACTTCGCCCCATATGTCTAATATTCCATGTATGCAACTGCTCCTGGTCTACCCTATATTTCAAAATTCACCTTTTTGAACCACATTATATGACTATAATTTTACTCTACCATTTATTTCAACCATCCGGTATATGCAACTGCTTCTAAAATTTTTTAAACCCATGTCTATAATTATACCCCGTCCTACGTCCTATAATTCAAATATCCTAACTGCTTATCCTTATATCACAAATTTTTGATACACCCTGAATAACAATAATTTTACCCCACCCTTACGTGAAGCACCTTGTCTGAGCAACTACTTGTTCCAAACTATATAACTTTTTTAAACTGCCCTGTATAACTGTAATTATACTCCACCTCATATTTCAACCATCTTGTATATTCAACTGCTTCTGACAATTTTTAAAGCGTTTTGTATAACTGTAATTATTCTCCGTCTTATAACACAAATATCCATTCTGTATAACTACATTTTTGCTCCACTCTTATTTCACCCACCTTGTATACGCTACTACTTATGTGCCACCACATACAATATTTTTAGAGCCACCCTGCATAAGTAATTCAATTCCAACTTATATTTCAACCGTCCTATATATACCCCCTCTAAAGTGGGGGTAGATCAACCAAATTAAGGGTGATGTTAGTTTAGGTGGTGCATATTGCATAATTTTATCTACGTTTTTCGCCCTGACCCCAAGAGCCGAAACCTAACCCAAATTTTCGTTTCGATACGCTAATGGAATATTTTCTGCCATTTCCCGCGCCTATAAGCCCCGTAACTTAACTTCGTCTTTAAAAGTCCCTGACTTCAAATGAATCAAACGAATCAAAATGAAAACCATTACAAACACCCTGTATGATATACTTTCATAGCATATCTTGACGTTTAAACTAGATATTTATGATTGACATTTACCATGATGTTTACAGTTTTTTTGCATATATTTTTCCGATTTTCAGAAAAATTGTAAGTTTTACGTTATAGAAAAATATAGGGAATCAAGCTGGAACATATCTTTGTAGAATACAATTTATAATCTTCAAATTTCTAGGGCGGTTTTAGAGAAAACAGTGGAGATTTATTGAAATTCACTGAAATCTAGTCCCTTATTTACTTTTTTTTTTTTAATTTCCTGGAAAACCGTAAATCTCATGTTATAAACAATTATATGGGACCTTTCTGTAATGTTACTTAATATAATGCAGTTTAAATCATCAAAATTGCCCAAGCCGTTTTTGAATCATCGCTCGTCATACATAAAAAGAAAGTTGCAGACGAATTGATAACCTCCTCCTTTCTGGAATTCGGTTAAAAAGGGTTGGAACTATCCATTTTAACCAAATATTGGATTTGGTTAATATGGATAATTCTGTAAATTCGTTTGTTGAATAATATTTGATTTAATTTAGGTACAACTGTTATTCATTTATCCTTAATGTTTTTTAATAAAAGCTTTACATGCCTCGTATTTACTGAGTAAACTAACTAACACCTCTTTTTATAATTAAAGACAGATTCACCAATACTTATTTATTTAATGAATCACCCTGTAGAAAAATCAGATGGACACGAAAAACGGCAAAAAAAAAACAAAGAAAATCGTCCTTTATCGACGAATGTACAAAACAATTAGTTTTATTGAATATATTCCACAGTTTATCCGCTCACTGTACATTCATTAACATTCCAATATTTTTTTGGTTTAATCTCAAACTCACTCATTTATGTATAGAGATATAAAAAAAATGCCGAGAACAGCTCGAAAATCATGACCAATGCTCCTGCTGTTGCTGCTGCTACACTAATAATCGTTCTCAGAACATACAGTGTGTGTTGTATCGGTGATTTTTAAGCTATTTTTAAAAGATATAAACAACCGTGACATCATCGTACTCTTATCCGCTTATCGGGCCACAGCTAAAAAGGCAAGAACAGGTTTTGTGCTAGACGTGCTCATTTCCAATACATTTCTATTCACTTTACTAGATATATGTCGAGGTAAAAATAGTCTGTACGTGTGAATAAACCGACAAATAGACGAGCTGCACACGTTTCTAATTAAAAAGTTATTCTAAACACCCAAAATATGCAATACAAAAACTTTTTCCATTGTTGCATTTATTACACGACATTAATTTAAAATGTACATTTTAGCGACAGATAAAAAAATACCACAACTCGAAAGCTCAATGACCAAAGAATGAAGGATCAATACGCAACTGCTTTCGTCAAGGTTGCCAAAGCAACTTCCAAACGTCAAGAAGTTTTACTTTCACAACTCAACATTTTAAAATGTCAAAATACAAATTTAAAAAAATAATTACAAAATAAACAATAGAAAAAAAATGTATGTTGACAATCAAAAATAATGCTCCTAATTTGAATACGAAGTCAATTTGCATTCTACGATTTTAAAACTTCAAAATTCTTCTCAATTTGGCAACGTTGTAAAAAAAGACAGATTTCAATTACTAACCCTTTCGTCTCGTGATAAGAACGTCTCCCTTGGTAATGATTATGTTATGAATCAAACGTGACATTTAGATTCCGAAAATTCTATTGTGACAAATTGTTACGAATATCAAACTGCAAAAGCGACAAATAAGTTGGAATCTTTCGTCATTGAACAGATATCTTCAAAAATGACTCACACGTATGAAACGATGTTTTTATCAATGAACTCGTCACTTAGCAACAATTTAAAAGATAAAAAAATGTAAAATGACAAACCTAGTTGAAAGATATCGAAAATTTTTACATTTTTCCAGCCTCTAAAATACAAAACTAATAAGTTACGTAATTCTTTTTCACAATGCTCCACCCCATGGTTTCTTTCGTATGATTAATAAATAAGAGGCAGACCCCCACGACGGAAACACGATATAAAATTTAAAAAAATCCTATTGGATTCACAAATGATAGCGGTTTATCGAAATCGCTGGCTGGGATGAACGTATCCTGCCACATAGTGTTTGGTTTAACCAGTAAATACCGTCATCGACAAAATAGTGACCGCAAATTCACTTTCTAGTCGTCAGATTCTTGAGGCGGCCATTTTGTATTAAAACCGGCTAAGTTTTGTCAAACTGTTATAAAATATGCCAAATTTGTGAAAATCGATGACAATACAAACTTAAAATAATTTAAAATATCAAATATTCTACCTAAATACCGCGTTAAACATCTTTTCTTCACCATTCTGGTGAACATTTTTGGCCAAGCCCTTTTTCTATTGTTCACATAACTCGAAATCAAAAATATACAACCCCACGAAACCAATTAAACTTTTCGAAAATAAATTAATCGAATCAATGATGTACTTACTTCGAAATTATCTGATTTGGCCCACACGTTCCCGTCGTGTCCTGCAATAGCAGCTTTCGTTACGCATCTTGAGGCCAAAAGTTGTTTATCTACATAATCCTGCCAGCTCATGTTGATGGGAATTCAATTAAAATCACTTCACACACTGAGCTACTCACTAATTTTTTTAAACGCTTTACAAAGTTGCCGCACGACCAACTGAAGCCGAATACTTTTGTCTGGCAGGGCGAGGAGCGTGTGGTGACAACGGAAGCTGGAATTGACAAGTGCTTTTGCGCATAGTGACATTGCGTTGCCAACAAGATAAAACGAAACACCCTAGAATTGCTGCCGGTTTAAACATTCGGAATTAAATACGAATTTCTAATTACATTGCTAATTTCTTAAACACAAAAACTGATTTGTAATAAATCACCCCGTTTTCTAACAGGAAATATTTATTTAGGTAGAATTTGGAACTTATTCAATTAAATTGTTATTAAATGAAATTAGATCTTATAGCTCCATTTCAGTTTAAATGTTTGGTTCCCTGCTTTTATTTTTGCAAGAAAAAAATATAAATTTTGCCTGCAATTTCTACGATTATACAACCAGGATTTCAGTTGTTGTCATAGTCGAGGGACATATTTGGCAAATTTCTGGTTTTGCCAATGGCGTATCATAGTTTATTTCTTGGGCGTGCCTCAAATATCATAACTGTTAATAACCATGTTAAAAAGAGGTTTACAAACCCTTTTTAACTTGTATCAGTAACTAGTGAATTTCTTAATAGGTAAATCGTTTGTATACGAAAATAAAAAACGGGTTTTTGGGCTGTTTTAATAAATGATGAACAACGCTGAAATCTCAAATGTTTCTTGTAACGTTTAGTGAGTCTTTCTAATTTTTAACTGTATTCATTAACATTTACCTTATTCAATCATAATTTGCAATTTGATTAAAAAATACAAAATTAATATACTGTTATGCCACTTTATTTCTGTATTTGAAAATATCCTCCCTTATGTACACCACATACCTACTAAATACAATGATGTTTACATTCAAAAAATATCAAATTACTTTCACTAAAAAAGATGTGACACTGATAATGACTGGCGGATAGGGAAGAGGCTAGGGGACTCATCCCCCCCCAAACTTCTTAGTTGCATACATAACCACTAAAAAGTGGTTATTTTGCTATTGGTGTCAAGCCCCCCACAAGGCCACGACCCCCCAACGAAAATCCTGGATCCACCACTGACTAGCAGGTACATTATTGCAAAACGTTTTTCATCAATCCTTCTAGAAAATCGTCACATATCCCAATCCAAGAGTATTCCAGATACTCCACTTTGACTAGTCTTAAATTGTGCCAATAACAGGGGCGGATCCAGGATTTTCATTTGGGAGGGCTTGACGTCACTGAAGGTTGATTTTAGCACAATAAACACTAAAAAAGCATACCACTCAGATGGTTTGTGGGGGGGTCTTCACCGCCTTAGGCTCCCTATGGATCCGCCAGTGGCTAATCAACTTTATTAAGAAGCAAAACTTTTAAAGAAATTAGTTTAATATACTAAAACTGAAGATAAGTATTACTGATCTTCAATATTCGTTGCTTGTTAAGTAACAAATATGTAATTTACTTGTCTGTCAACGTGATATCTCTAAAATATGATTAATATTAGACAACCAGTTATACCTAATAAGTGAATTGTATGTTGCCTACCATACGTCTCGATAAAATCTACCCAAAAATTTAGTATATTATAAATAAACCCACAGATCAAACACAAGATCTAAACCTTCGTTGTCAATAAATGAATCGGTTAATAGGAATAAAATTACAATTATTATTCAGGATTATAAATAAAATAAGTGGCATTGCTTTGACACGTCACGTCACTGAATACCATATCGCACCCCGGCAGGAACATTGGCATTACTCAAAAATTTACTATTTCGAGAAAATACCATTTAAAGAAAACGCTTAAACTTATATGGTAAGGATTCATACTTCATACATCTCTTGCGTTTTCTCATAACTATTTCTGGTATTAGTTTTATTTATGATCTGTGGGATAATCTACTCAAAAATAAACACTGATTGGAATAGGTTGAATTGGTCACTACTGTGGCTACATCCAGATAGTTGTTTTCTGGTTGAGACTCCCAAATTAATACTTCAGTCTAGAGCCAAACTACTGACTTTCAGATGTGTCATTTTTTGTACACGTGGAAACATAAACATATTTATTGGTGACAATCTCGAAATTGATATTTTTTGAATTGTGTCACTGTTCTCGCCGGGATGTGATATGTTGCTCTAACAAACATCACAGTTGTTAAATTGTATCAGACTTCAAACAATCTGGCTCATAAAAAACCTTTTCTCATATCGCACTTGATACTGTTTTATATTTTTTTACCTTTAGAAATCAAACATGCAGTTCTCATGTAACGCCAGAGATCTTATGCTACTTACAAACTGCTAATTCTCTTGAGAAAACTGGAAAACATTGATCACAAAAATTAAGAACTTCTTTAAAATAAAATTCTGCAAACTCAAAAATACATTCACATCTATTGAACAAATATCACTAAAAAAATTTAATTAATCTTAAGTTATTTTCAGGTGTCAAAACAGTAATGACATTACTGGTAAATCAAGCACCAGTTTTTGTTAGATTCTATAGTTAGGAATCACTGGCAGATCCATGGGGGCTAACGGCTCAAACCAACCTTCAGTGTCAAGTCCCCCCCCTTGGCAATCATGGATCCGTCACTGTTAGAAACAAATGGATAGAATGTAACAAATGCAGCACAATTTCAAAGAGCTGTCATAAAGTTCCCAAGTACATTAATTTTTTTGTTTACAAATGTCAAACTTGAAATGTAATTAAAAACTAAAGATTGTTAATAGGCTCATTTAATGGAAAACAATGAACCCTTTTTTGCTAGATATTGTTCTATTCAATTGTCTTAACTAACACGGTAACTTTTGGATCATCGTAACGGAAATAGTTTTCATGTTTGCAAAAACTGAACTTTCTTCGTTTAATTTTAATTTCTTAATAACTTTTGTTTTTGTATATAGACAGGTTAGAAATTTTTGCCCACATTTCTAGACATCATTCCAAATCCAATGAGCTTTGATAATATTTGTACCAACACTAGGAAGAATTAATACAACTGACAAAAATTGCCCTGAGTACCTTTTATGCATAGACTAATCTTAAAAAGAGTTTCATAATCTCGACCAAACTTCGCTTAAATGTCAAGATGCTAATATTCTGTCATACACACGGATTCAATTGAGGCAACATTAAATAGTAAAATATTGAAATTATCCTTGCTACTGCGCTACTTTAAAGTTATTATTGTATCAGCTAAAAAGCCATATTGAAGACAATAATTAACTCAAATCTGAAACATGCATATGCTTCCATTGATGGATATTTCAACTTTTCCTTTGTTGTCCTCGCATTTTTTAAATTTCTTGCATAACTTTATCCCAATTAAAGTTTATATAGTTTGTTAATTTTTATTTTAAAGATATCGACAGGAATCAGTTATTTTTCCTTAACAATCAATTTATTTTTAAAAAAGTTTACAGCTTCAATAACCATCTTTGAATTACAAAGGGTGAGTAATTACCATTTAAAGATGGAATCTAAAAGAAATTCAAAGTTAAATAAAAATAACTTTATTTAAAACTAGATAAAAACTTTTTAAATATGGAAATAAATTAAATTTTTATGATGTAGGAAATGGAATAATGGAGAAGGTATTAAAAGAACCAAAGATCACTGTTATTTTCTGTATTTGGAACTTAGATTATTTCCAAATTTTTCAGGCCCGTGGAAGATTGTTGTTGCCTGTAAAAAAAAACAATAGATGCTTATTACCCAATCGTGGGAACTAATCCCGTTTTTGCCATATCTTATTTTTAAGGTATAACAGAGACTATTCAAAAAATTGTAGTTACCATTGTTGTCTTTATAAAATTGACCTACAATTTGTTGATCACCCTCCGTGCATTATTGTGTCAGAAACCTGAACTTATTTCATTATGCTGATTTTAGGAACAGCTATCTCTTGCTCGTTTTAACTATACTTCTATCATAGAAAATGCAACACCCAGAACATTTTGTAAATATCAAAGGGATTTAATACAACAAAAACAAATAACAGTCTAAGAAATAAGTTCATTGTTTCTAATGCAAAGTAAAAAAGACTTTAAACAGTTCACTTGTCACAGCTTACCCAAGCATTTTTTCTGTTAATCCGGGGGATCAGTTTACATCATAAAGAAAATAAGAACTTTTTTATTTTTTATGGTGTACATGGTATGAAAAGACAGTTGTCTTTGTAGTTTTTTTAGATAGATGGCGTCATTAAAGGTCGACTAAAAGTTAACCTTAAACTTTACTAACCTAAATCCAGTGTCAGTCTTAAAAGCATCTACTTCTAGAGGCAGCCTGCAATGCGTGAATATCGTGGTGAGACTAGCGAGAGGGTAACAGGCTATTTCTCTTGGTGGGTGGGTGCAGCCAATGAACTACATGCTGGCCGTATTTCAGTGGAAGCAGCTCCCAATCAAGTGAAATAGCCTCTTGCCCTCTCTATTGCCTCTTTTTTTAGTCTCGACAGGATATTTGTGCATTGCATACTACCTCCAGAAGTATAAGGTTTCAGTACGATATGTATGGTGCTGTCATTAAAACAAAGCAATTGAATGAAAAAAAATTATACAAGAATCCACTTATGAAAAAGTTCCCAGAATGATGCTAAAATCAAGGTAGTAGAATCTTAAATCTGAGAATTAATAAAAGACGATTGTTTTGGAAAAATCGGCCTGGCAATGCGTTAAAATCGCAGTTTTTGGGTATCCATAAGACTGACATCCACAAACATTTGATTAAGGATGTCTTTTTAGCAAAAGAGGATTGAAATTCCGTTTCTAGTTAGGTACATGCAATTTTTTACCAGTGTAATTAGGGGAAGTGACTGATGATCAAATAAACATTTCAAATATGACAAAATCTTAAACCAGTTAAGTGGAATGATCGAATGAAACTCATTTCTTTGTTTTCTATCACCATATGTGACTATGAAAAATTAAAACTAAACCATTTTAAACATTAACAAAAAGTTACATAACTAAACGTATGAACTGAACAGAGCAAAACCTCATTAAAGAAATGAAATTTGAATACAAATCGAAATAGGAATATAAAATCTCAAGATATAGTCAATTTTAAATCGCAATTTCAAACTTATTATTTAATGCTAAAGACAAAGAAAATATAGGTATACAACAGATGAGATCAATTTAATGAACTGATTTAGAATGGGGTTTTTCCGTTCATTATTAAATAACAAGCGTTTTATATTCCTATTTCAATGTGTATTCAAATTTAATTTCTTAATGTGTTTTTGCTCTGTTCAATTCATACCTCTAGTTATGTAACTTTTTGTTAATGTTCAAAACGGTTTAGTCACTAGTCACATATTGTGGATAAATTCAGTGACAGAAAACAAAGAAATTAAATTCATTTGATCATTATGATTGACTTGACTATCACAAATAACGGCTTTCACAATTCAATTTTAGTTAAGTGGAATCTAAGGGTTAGCCAACTATGGCTGGAAGATTAAAAAGAGACCTAGGGGAGTTTAAATATTAGAGAAAACCATGAAATTTTAATTTGTAATTTTTTTATACTATTTAAAATTCAAGTTTCTTAGCCAAATAAAATTCAATTTTCTAAAAAAAATTTAATGAATGGGTTTTTTATTACCATTATTCTGTTATTTCAATAAAACACAAAATACAGGGTGTAAACGGTTTGAGTGCAAAGATTTTGAAGAACAATACTTCAGGCAAAAACAAAACAAAAAGCTTTATAACATTTTCTAAAATAAACTATAGTTTTGCCAAAAAGAACACATAAAGTTAGATTTTATGTAGCCCTTGCTACAGTGAATAATACAATAATTTCGATTTCAAAATGTCGGTAAACCTAAATATGTAAATACTCAATAGCTTATACATCTTTAATAGCCACATTAAAAATGAAAATTGATTATTTAAACTCGAAATATGCTTTTATAATTTAGTGTAAGTTTCTCCGAATAGATATGGCAACGCGGCATTTTACTTTAACGACGACTGAGAGTTACGATTGTTTTTTGCGATTTCGATTCTTGTAAATAAGAATAGATAAACGGTAAAGTGATTTGAATGATATCTATTTGATGTAGACTTCGTGGTTTGCTTTCCATTTAATATATTTTTTAAATAAATAAAATCGGTTGTGATTAGTATGTAAGTTCGAAAATTAAGAATAGTGCGACAGTATTTATTTGTGATAAATAATGGCCGATTATACAATTAGGGAAAGACATGACATGCTCTTAATTTATGGGGAAAGCAGACGTAATTGCAGAATAGCAAGAATGTTATACAGGGAAAGGCTGTGAATAATCCGTTGTTTCAACTCAGTTCTATCATTATAATAAATTCGGTAAGTAGGATTACATATTTACTTGTCTAATATCAATAATATTAATTAAATCAGTAATAATGACTCTTCGAATAATTTAACTGGTAAAAAACTACATATACAGATCTCTTGAGTTGAATGTCATATTTACCCAACTTTGCATAATTGCATAAAAGAAACCGCCAAATACAAATTCTAATTGCAATACCTTGTATTAAAAACGTAAATATTTTCAACAAAATATTTCATACATTTTTATTTAATTCTAAGGTCAATATCATCAGTCAATACAAAAACACAGGTGTTTACTTTTTTTGTCGGCGTAGTCATTCCTTTATTATTCGCGCTAAGAGTGAATCTGCTTCGAACGCGAGCGACGTTGCCGGATTGACAATAATTTACTTAATATGTTTTAGGGATTTTCTTGGTTATTAAGGCCTACTGACCATAGTGGTATAAAAGTTTTTTGTTTAATTTGGTGTATACTACCTTCACCTAAAATATATGCACTCAAACTATTTACACCCTGTATATATGACATATGCAAGCTAAATTTTTTTTAAGCATTGTTATTAACATTAATGAGACTTGGCTGATACTTTAATTTTTTTATTACTCACGAACAAACTACGATGTTTGTTTATAAAGCAAAATTAAAGTATTCTTTTCTAACCAGGTAATTGCATTTTCTATATTTAAATCAGTATTCAATGGTTTCCAGACTGATCTTACATTTATTTATTAAATACTAAAGATATTGAAAAAAATTTCAGAAAACGTAGGTTTTCTCACTTTTTAATTGAGCACAATCAAACATTTCCGGATAAAATTGAATAGTTTAAATCAAAAAAATATGTAAATCAGATGTAATATTTTTATTCATTTCCTTTTTTTGTATAAGAAGTAAAAAAAAAGTCACAATATTTTACATGAGTTTTATTAACCTTAATATACAAAAAAAAATCTGGATATTGTGGAGCAATATTTTTCCTTTTACAACGGTTGTAAATGTAAAAACCTTTCCAAATACCAACTAAACCCTTGCAGAGACGTAAAAACTGCGTGGAGACGATCGCGCAGGGACGAGCACCCGTCAGGTACCTCAAACGGATTGAGGCCCTCGGGGCCTCCATACAGCAGCACGCCTCCCGAATTATAAAGTTTAACTATGTATATGTTCGAACTAAAACTACACACTATTATTAATAGGGATTAATAAAAAAAGTTGAACAAATCCAATAGAAGAATCAAAATCAACACTGATTATTGTTCTTTTCTTATGTACAGGGCAGCGTGTTTAAAAACGGCGCTGTCCTAAAGAGACGTAATGGCGCACAATTTCGCATATATATTAATTATGTCGCAATTTTTTTAGCATAGGAAACTAATACTCACACCACAAGACCTTCAGGAAACGTCGCAAACACACCCTCTCACGATTTTTTTTTATTTTTAGATAAGATCTGCCACATTCATAGGCATTTCGTCAATCTTTGTATTATAAAATTGCTCAATGTCCTTCAACGCACGCTTGTCGTCTTCCGTGATAAAGTTGATGGCAACGCCCTTCCTACCGAATCGTCCACCTCGACCGATCCTGGAAATATTACAAATTTCAAATTAGCATGTTGCAAAGCATTACTATGGGTTATTGGTGAAATTAAAATTGAAACATCAGATTTGAAATTCGCATCAGCACTCTCAGCGATCTTGGTGGTAAAAAATATCATCATAATAAAATATTTTAAAAATTTCATCAAATAACTACATAAATCCATATTTTTTTGTCAAAGATTGTATCAATGTCTTAGCTATACCTCTGTGTAAGATATTCAATCTATCCTTAAGAGCGGAGTATCCTGAATGAAGGAAAATGTCTAAAGTTTGCCCTATCCACAAAAATGGTAACATTTCTTTAATTATACAACTACATCAATGATTAGTGGTTTTGAAATGTTGCTGTATGAGCATATATTCTTTCATGTTAAAAGCCAAATAACATTTGACTAACATGGCTTTATTAGTGGACGCTCAACAGTAACAAATCTAGCATGTTTCGCCGAATATCTGTCTCACTCATTAGATGAAAGATCACGGGTTGATGTTATCTTTACAGATTTGTCGAAGGCCTTCGATAGACTGGATCATTTCACCTTACTCAGAAAACTTTCTGCGTTTGGCATGAGTGATCATTATGTCGAGTTCCTTCACACCTACCTAGTGAACCATACACAGTTTGTTTGGTACAATAATCATAAGTCTGTTAGTTATATTTTTAAATCGGGGGTAACTCAAGGTTCAAATCTGGGGCCACTAATGTTCCTAATTTTCATCAATTATATCACCAATGGCATTCATGTTCAAAAATTGTTATTTGCAGATGATCGTAAGCTCTTCTCATGCGTGAAAAACCAAATGGATTGTGAAAACTTACAAAATAATAAAGATAAAATTAAAGAATGGTGTATGACAAACAACCTCCCCCTAAACTCAAGTAAATGTAAAGTTATGACCTTTGGATGAAGTCATAATATTGTCGATTTCAGCTATAAGATTGGTTCGTGTGTGTTGGACGGAGTTAGTAAAGCCAGGGACCTAGAAATTATATTCAATGGCCATCTCAATTTCAACAATCATATATAAAACATAGTTACTAACGCATCAAAAATGTGTGGTTACATAATGAGAAATACAAGACAATTTACAAATGTCAATTGCCTCAAAACTCTGTATAGTGCACTTATTAGAACTAAACTGGAGTACTCGTCGATTATTTGGTCGCCGCATTATAAGTTGAATATAGATAAATTGGAACGTGTGCAAAGAACGTTTGCGAAGTTCATGTACTTAAAAAAATATATGATATACCACGAGAGGGGGTTTGAACACGAGGTATTATTAGCCGATCTGAGTCTGAAGAGTCTAGAACAGCGCAGATTTATCGCCCATTGCTGATTTCTTCATAAACTAATCAACTCTGAAATTGATTGCCTATTTATACTGGAGCATTTTTTAAGTTCTTAGTCCCGAGAGCTGAGTCTAGAAGAAGTTCATGTTTGTTTTATCCCCCATCTGGTCGAACAAATATCCGTTTTGCCTCTATTTTCAGACTATGAATTTGCATTAATATGATTCACAAAAATATTGATTTTACAGTAAGGAGGAATATCTTACATAACCTACTGAAGCTGTTTGTCCGAAGTAACACAGTAACATGTTCTTAACGCTGTGTCTAAGTATATTAAATTGTATTGATATAGTTACTCTGACACGTTTTGTAATAATAGTTATGTAATTCATTCAAGTTTGTTAGTCATGGTTGTATACAATTAGCGTTTTTTTTTTCTTTTATTCTCTGATGTTTATACACTTTTAATATGTTTTCATCTTTTTTTTTTATCTCATAGCCTATATTTGGTAATTTGTAATTTAAGTGTAGTTAATATTAACCCTGTACTAGGTAATAAACAAATAAATTGTTAAACTATATCAATTCACTAAATATAAATGTTGTACAGCAAAAATAATCAGCCTACTTGATGTAAAAAGTGTCTTCTTTTAAAGTTAAGAAGACTTTAATTTGGCAACATTGTTTTCTCGAGACTGCCGATTTGACAGTTCTCATTTGTTTTGGAGTTGGAGTTACTTTGGTTGGGCAATTCCTCATGAATGTACTTACACAAGAGCAAAGTTTCCAAATTGTTCGAATTTATTTTGAAAATCATCATTCAATTCGAAAAACTCATTGGGCATTATGTGCATTCTATGGTGTTCATTTAGCAGTAGATTACTCAGTAATAGGAATCATGTAATAAGATGTCAAATACTGTGTACCTCGCAACAAGCTATTGATGATGTGCACTGCAGTGTTGGATGATAATTCAAATATGTCAATTCGTCATCAAATTCAACATGTAAAGAAATTCAAGCCACACAAGCTGAAGGAAACAAAGCACAATATTTCGTATTGCGCAATATTATTGATAGTTTGTGGGTAATATTGAAACATTGTTGAATTCGGAAAAAAAATGCAGTGTGGGGTTAATAGAGCGCAATATTATTCAGTATTTCCAAGGCAGTCACCGAGTGCGGAAGTCGAAAAACGAAAGATGAAGAATTATGGTTGATTTTAGAACCTGTGGACGTTTATAGAAATATGCCTGCCTTGTGAGATATAAAAGTTCAAAGATTATAGCAGCTGCGTCAAAAGTCGCAAGTTTCCATAACTATTCTAATTTCCAATGAACAGTGCCCATATAGTAGTTATTCAATTTTACATTCACAAAGGAATTTCCTGTTGTTAAATACCGTAAAGTATTGAAAAAACGCTGTATAGCGCATAGCAACTCGGTGTTACTTCTGAGTAACTGGGGTTACATTTTTTAATAGTTTGAGCATTGTTCATTTTCCGAAAGTTGGGAAAATTTAGTGATTTACAAATTCTCCGGTAATTTTAACAAATAAATGTTCGTGAATATATTTTTATATTTTTTTTACACTAGTCTCTTACCCATCTGCACTTTTTCTTCCCCTTTTAATAGTTAAGTAAGCTCACAGACAATGTGATATTAATACAAGCTGCTCAAATGTCAGTTAGCATATTTGTTGGTAAAATTGAGAACTGACTGGCTATAGGCAATCAAACTCTACAGTCTAGGGCAACACTCAATATTATTGTACAATATTATTGCGCAATATTATTGACAGTCTAGGGGGCGCTTAAAGATGGTTCACAATTTCATTTGAAAATTTTGTTCACTGATGTAACATACTTTTGATTGAAGGTGGAGTCATTGGTCCATATGTTCAAAAATAAAAATAGATAGAACGTTACAGTTAACAGTACATGGTACAGAAACATGTAGTTCCATAAGGAGAGGGACACATGTCACACAAAGCGCGATGCAAATAATTTACTCTTTTGGCGAATGATTAAGTTACCGAAATGGACACGGTAAGTGGCCTCCTCGTCCGTGCGATTTGACAGCACTAGAATTGTTTTAATTCAATTTCAAGTTCTCTGCCTATAAAAAAACACCCACAAAAAAAAAACATTTGTTGTAGTGTCTAAAGAAAATTCAGTTTTAAATTCTTGTTTTGTTTCCAAAAAAAATCCTTGAAACTTACTATAACCCTCAGAAAACAATCTAAACCATTTTTCAAATTCTTCAATATGTATTAAAAAAATAGAATAGCTTCACAAAATACTAGCAAACCCCTTCCCATAACTCAACTATTGTAAGAAATTATTATACAAGCTACAACAAAAATAATTTAAATTTGTTGCATTAATATCAAGCTCTAAAAACAGTAGTTAAGCCCGAAAAATATACTCATTTACTCAACAAGTTTCAAATGATTGATTTCATTAATAAATAAAAAATTAATTTGCTGTTGTATTGTACATAGATTAATATAAGATTATGGAAAATTTCTATTACTTTATACTGATAAGATTATCAATAATTAATCAATCTCTTTCTGAACTACAATTTTGACACATGCTTTTTATATCTGGGAACCCCACATATAATTAACAATGAGACTTTTTGAATAACTTTATGAAAAAAAATCCTTTAAACTTCAATCTCTTTCAAAATCCTATTAATTGACAATGACTTTCAACTTACTTAAAGTATATGATTCCAATGATTTGGAAAACAAAAAAAATATTGACTCTCAAAGAAATTGCAACACCCAGGAGATGTTTAAATTTAATATTGTTTGTGTAAAACATAGATATAGATGTTTTCTGAATCATATTTGTGGCATATTATTCAATGTTTAAGTACTTCTTGGGAAATAACCCCACAAGCCATGAAAAATTACTGTATATATCCTAAAATTTCAGGGTCTAGGTCAGACCCCATTGCCAATGGTTAAGAAACTATGAATAAAAGGCACAATTCTAGAATGTAAAATTAAAAAGAAGTACTTAAACACAGATATAGATGCTATAGTAAGCAATAAATGATTAAAATTTGGTAAATTTTGGTGAATGTTTTTTCAAATATTTTTTTATCAATCAATATTGTTGTCGTTTTTTGCATTTTTTAAATTTACCAAAAACACTCCGCATTATTGGCCCCATCTTGTGCTACCTCTGACCACTGAGCATCGACAGGAGTGGTGCAGAGAACAGACATTGGAATGTGGAATGGCATAGGGTCTTGTTCTCTGATGACCCTGTGCTTGGGTGGACAAGATGGCCGAACAAGGGTTAGACGATGTCGAGGAGCTACATGAACACCGAACAGTAGGGGTTATGGTATGGGGTGTTCTTGCACATGGAAAAAGGTAACCTTTGGTCTGTCTTCGAGGCAACCAAACTTCACAACGTTATCTTCAGAAAGTAATGTAGCCATATGTACTGCCTTACCTTAACCCTTATGTGAGTGACAAATAAATCACCTTTATCAAGAGTGACGAGGTAGCCGGGTACCTTCATACAGTTTACATACATAATGTAAACAATCAATATCTACTTTTACGTTACAGATACTTTGAATATTATTATTTGAGTTAAGCTAAACAGTTGACGATCTACGTCGTTCAAAGCGAAAGAGGGGTGATGTGCGGTACATGGTTATCGGGTCCACACCATATATCATTTACAATTTGTCTTGAGTGACAGACATAGAAAGTCTTTGAAATAATTGAGTCTACAACTTTGTGGTAAAAATATGGAACAAAGATCAAGAAATTGTATTGTGACATCAAAATTACATGTGAGATCTGCAATGCAGAACATACTTGGCCAATAACTAAGGCTTTCGGGTTCTTCTTGATCTGCAACTTCTATACATCAATTTAGACAAGATTCTAAAGAGCGTGTTGCAATCATTGTAAGCTCCTACATAATCATTTACTCCTTACTATAGCATCTACGTTTTACTAAAGAATATCTATAGATAAATAGGCAAAGACAAAACGATTAAGTACCATTTTCTCCTCTGTCTCTCAACCGATTTTCTTCATTTTTGTTTTGTTTAGTAGCTACTGATGACCTTCAGTGCAGAATACTAATATTAATTTATAATACCGTCAACGCCAAACAACTAACAGTGCCACCGCCGCCAGACGGTCAAAACTCAAAACATTGAGTAATTATATTTGGAGGGGGCGATTGTTAGATATATTCTTAGAGCATGTACATCTGAAAGTGGCATGCAAGCATTTTTCGGACGCGTTGCAGTAACTTTCATACTAAATATTCTGTTTTTAATGTGAATTTAATTATTTGATTAATATATTAATATCACAACCTTCCCGAAGGTGTTGTGTAAAAAATTGTCAGACAGTGGACAATAGAGAATGTATTAAATATTTAAGTAGTCCTAGGGTTGTTGCTCCTCTCTTGTTGTTTAATATTCCTGAACTTGATTAAAACCACAAATGACGAAAACTTTTAGGCGGCAAAGAACAATCTTCCAATTATGGTATTGAATATTTTGCCAGGAGTGGTTCCAGCAAAAAATTTGGCATTTGTCAAAAATATTTCAAATACTGATATTTGATTACATTTTTATTTTCTTTTTATTTCAATAGATTTGTCAATATAAGTGAACAATTTTGGTCATTACATCTACTTCTCCGATTTCTCCACAATTCTGTTTGTTATAAAAATATACTTTTTACAATTTCATGAAATAGGGCCAACCACTAATTAAATTTAAACATCTCCTTCTGGGGGTGGTGCATTTTTTGCCAGTGGTATATAATAAAACTATGTATGATCTAAGATACTCCTACTTCATATGTGGGCATATTGAATTGCTCCAACTGGTTTAATGAAAATTTAAAATGTATTCATTCAAAACTAAAACACTTAAAGATGAATTCATATCACAGAATTTACAGGAATTTTTTAAAAAATTTTATTTACAAGTTTAAATTAATTAAACATTAGTTAAACAAGTTTTCCTTGTTAGCTATTCCTTTTGTGATACAAGAATTGCTGATTTCAATTCATTTTTTAGGCAGTTTAACTTAGATTTCTAATTTTATTTAAGAACAACAAACAAGTTAGTGCTAAACATGGTTATATGTGAGCATTCAAAATGTTTAACCTTCATTTAATAAATGAAATAAAAATTCAATCATTTGGTAAGACAAGTCTAAAAAATAAACTAAATAAAATAAAAATGAATTGATTTAATTTGAAAACTAAATGGTATAATCCAAATATAATAACAGATTATGCTATCAAATTCCCATTTTTGTGTTAATAATAAATTTAAACTGTAACATGTTTTTTATTGATTTAAGTTCTTGTTCCTATCTGGAGCATAAGCTTAAATGCACTAAAATGTTTTGAAGAGTGAATGTAGTAATGAGTTTACAAATTTTGATTCATTAACTCAAAAAAAAAGTATAAAAAAAATATAAAAATTGTAACCGATGTAGAAAAGTAAAACTAATTAATATGATAAATGTGACTCACCTATGAATGTAGTTTTCTCTATTAGATGGTAAATCATAATTTATTACTAAAGACACCTGCTGTACATCGATACCGCGAGCCAACAAATCCGTGGTGATGAGAACTCTTGATGATCCTGTTCTGAACTGCCTCATAATGACATCTCGTTCTCTCTGCTCCATATCACCGTGCATCGCAGACACAGTGAAGTCTCTCCTGTGCATATTTTCAGTTAACCAGTCTACCTTACGACGTGTATTACAAAATATTACGGCCTGCGCAATCGAAAGTGTATCGTACAAATCGCACAAGGTTTCGAGCTTCCATTCCTCCTTGTCAACGAACACGAAGAACTGCTTGATACCTTCCAATGTGAGTTCTTCCTTTTTCACTAATATCCTCACTGGATTTCTCATGAACGACGTCGTAACGTCCAGCACATCGCTTGGCATGGTGGCAGACAGCAAAATAACCTGCACGTCTGCGTTTAACATTTTGAATACGTCATGGATTTGATCTTTGAAACCTCTGGATAACATTTCATCAGCTTCGTCTAGCACAAACATCTTGATATTGTTTGTTCGGAGGGCCCGACGGGTTATCATATCGTAAACTCTGCCTGGAGTTCCGACAACTACATGCACACCACTCTCTAATTTCCTCATGTCTTCCCTAACGTTAGTACCACCTATACATGCATGGCACTGGGCACTCATAAAGTCTCCTAAAGCTATAACCACCTTTTGAATTTGCTGGGCTAACTCACGAGTGGGTGCCAAAATTAGAGCTTGGCAATCTCTTATGCTCGTGTCGATTTGTTGTAAAATTGAGATGGAAAATGTAGCAGTCTTACCAGTACCAGACTGTGCCTGGGCAATAACGTCGTGCCCCTTCACGCAAGGAATGATAGCACGTTGTTGGATGGCTGAAGGCTTTTCAAAACCATAAGCATAAATACCTCGTAGTAATTCCTCTTTCAGGTTCATGTCATCGAAGTTATCGACGACCTCTTCCCAGTTCGACTCGATGATGCCATCAGGTTCCATACCTGGTGGACCGCCATAGCCTTGGGGCTCTTTATCATCTTGAGATGGGCCATTTTTGTCCCATTCATCATTGCTACAAAAAATGCATGTTAGATAACCTTCAAAACAGGTGAAACTTGACTATGAGCATATGCTCGAAAGTTTGCTACTAAAACTACTCTACCAAACGTTTCAGAGTTGTTAGGGTAGATTTTAAGTAAAAAAGAAACCAATACTACCCATTATATAATGAAGCGTGTAAAAACTTCACGTGTATACTCGAAAAAAAAACCTCCCTTATTTTCAACACACCCAAGAGTGCAAATTCAAGGGCAAAACTGACTGGATGCTATTTTTAGCTATTGCAACATTTCTATACAATTTCCTTACAAGCAGATTCTATTTGAAAGCAGATTTTATACCAAAAACTTTAATAATTCCACGCGCCATGTTGGCAGAAAGTTCTTCTGTAAGTCATGCCGAAAAATATGGCTAAATATGGTAAAAGTATGTACACAGTAAATACATAATGAATACCGTTTTATAAAGAACAAATATTGGTTTCTTTTTCAAAATGACTTGTTGACAAACAACACATATTTCCATATAAAAAACAAAACTTACCGTCTATCTTGTAACGACATGACTACACTTCACGTTTTGCTCAACGGAAAAGGATGATGATTTCGAGGGAAAGATCAGATCAAAATGCTGCTACGCCAACAGCGGAATTTTGTATTCTAGAGGTAAAGTACACTGTTGAAATTTTATTTTAATCTTGCTGGATTCTGGGGTACTTGGTTCTGTCAGGAAATGTAAAAAGGATTCGAAATGCTTACGAGTATAAACTATTTAAGGTAGATCTAGATTTTTAAGCGCACAAAAATGGCGACACCTTTACTGTACTTCCGGAATTCATTATGTCAGATTTAGCCGCCAACATTCAAATTAAACTCTACATTTGACACTTTAAATTTTGACAAGCTAGAATTGTCAATTTAGCACTAATGACACACCGGATTTCAAATTTGAAACAAGTAATTCAACAATTAATAATACAAGGTGTACGCCTAGAATAATGTTAGAACTAAAATATTAATTTTTATTGAATAAAAAAAATTATAGTCAAAAAATCTAAACGTTTGAAGGTCTCAGTCTCTGAACTTGTCAATGATATTACAATCCATAAAAAGAAACTAGAAAATGTCCCAAAAAACGTTCAGATAACAAAAAAAAATGTTTTACTGCATAATATTGACTGAATAAAAATCTTTATCATTTAGGGTTTTTAAGGTTATATTTTTATGATTTCTCGGAACTAACACCACAATTGCTGGAAAATCTGTATAGGTATTTCAAATACCCTAAACGTTTCAGGGTCTAAATCAGATCCTATTTTCAATAAAATAAAAACACAGGTGAATAAAGAAATTAAGAAACAATTTGCAATGGCAAATTTAGCATTCACAATTTGATATTAATTGTTTGAGAATAAAACTGATGTGACTAAGAGAACGTACTAATTTGATTTACAAAGGGTAGCACTAAAAAATACCAAAGATCATATGAAATACGAAGCTTCTTTCAAATTGGAAGAATTTGAAAGAATATCTAATCATCAGAACAACAAGGGCGGATCTAGAGGGGGTGTAATGGCCCCTCCGAGAGCTTCACGGTCAGTGAGTTCTATACCTACTAAATCGAGAAAAATCTTACAACAATGAGCTTGAAATAACGTAATTTTTTAGGTTTTTAAGATACTAAGTCTGGAAATACAATATATCTAAAGCTATAGAAAACTACACTTACTTATGTAAAATATCTACGATATCGCCCTTCTGACGCTCATGATTACCCCCTCTGTCTTTAACGCGTAAGCAGGTTCCTATGTTGTCCATAATCCACACTGATGCTCCGTCCGTATATTTATACTTGCGGTAGAGGGCGTGACCTTGGTAGTGCGTTCTGATTAGCTTTGCTCTTTGCATTATGTTTTAACCACACTGTATAACTATAATTAATTCCATTCCACCTTATATTTCAACCATCCTGTATATACAACTACTAACATTTTTTGGAACTTCCACCCTATAACTGAAATAAACTTAATGCATAAACTTATTTAACAATTTTTTGAACGTTTTTTGATCCACTTTTTAAAACTATAATTTTACTTCACTTCACTTATTTCAACAACCTAATATACGCTACTTATATGCTACCCAATACAACATTTTTTAAACCACCCTATATAACTGTAATTCTATTCCACCGTATGTTTCAACCATCATATATATGCAACTGCTTATATCACCCAATATCACATTTACCTGTAAGAACTTTTAAGCAGCGTAAAATGAAAACCGTTACAAACATCCTGTACGATATACTGTCATGGCATATCTTGACATTTAAGTTAGATATTTATGATACAAATTTGACATTTACATTAATTTTTACCATTTTTTGCACACATTTTTCCGATTTTCAGAAAAAACGGTATGTTTTATGTTATAGAAAATTATAGGGAATCAAGCTGTAACATCTCTTTGTAGAATACAATTTAAAATATTCAAATTCATTGAGCCGATTTAGAGAAAACTGTGTACATTCATTGAAATTCACTGAAGTGTCCATTAATTACTGTTTTTTTTTTATTTTCTGGAAAACGGTAAATCTCACTTTATAGAAAATTATATATATAATTTTCTATAAAGTACCATATGGTACCTTTCTGTAACAGTCCTTAATGCAATGCCGTTTAAATCATCCAAATTGCCCAAGCAGTTTTTGAATAATCACTGAGCATACATAAAAACAAACATTCGGACGAATTAATAACCGCCTCCTGTTTGGAAGTCGGTTAAAAATGGGATAACTTTATTTTATTGTGTTCAACCTCCATCGTGAAGAGATTTTGAGATGAGTTGAAGTGGTTTAGTTCCTCCCATCCATGCCTCCATGTAACGCTCCACATAGCGGTACCGAATTCTTCCTAGTAAAGCCTAAATATACATGCTTTCACTTTCGTTTGTCATAGCTGAAGTTCTAGTACATATATCTTTTTCTCGTGTTTAAAAATTGAAGTCTCCCATTAATAGAGTATGTGTGTGTTGCCTTTATGGTCAGAAAGGGTCGTAGTATGTGTGTAGTAACATTTAGTAATAATTCAGAAAATATGGAAGCTAGTTTTTCAGACTTCATATTTTCTATTGTAGTCACAGCATATATAAAATTATTTGTAAAATATTAAATCTCCACTACGTAGGCTATCGTTTTCCGTGACTTTGTAACACTATATTACGTGTTGAAGAGTCTAACAATCCCCAAAGATGTTCAATGTGGTTTAAATCAGGACTTATCGGGGGCCAATTCATGATATGAACTAGTATATACATACTCTCTTCGAGGTGTCATTCTTTTCATTTCGCGTCTTCAAATTTAGTATATACGTGACTGAATTTAAGTGCTGTCCGTTACGCCTTATTTTAGATAATCCGATGATGTCCCATTTTATCTTAAAGGGGTCTTCTTCAAATTCATGAATACAGTCTTCACCCACATATGTTGGTACGTTGACTGTTCCAATTGCTGAAGTAATTCTTCTCTATAGCCATTTCAGCTTCCTTTGATTAAATTGAAGGACATTAATAAAACTACAAGTTCACAGAAAAGTAAATTTATTATTAACATTATCTTACATCTAGTGAATCACAGACATTTTCTATTGCTACCTCAAAAATACATTTTAATATACTAAATGTACTTTACAATAAAGGTAAACATTTTTGTACTGTATCTGACTGAATATTAATCTCAAAAATATACCCTTCATTAAAAATAATTCAAATTTCAAAGCATGGTATCCAGCAAACAGTCTGGATATCATTGGCGTATTTTTCAGAATGTATTCTGTGATGTGTGTAAATGCATTAGATAATGCGATCACTATCGTATATGCTCAAGAGTAGTGACCTTACTCAGTGGTAGGGACGTATCGATACCAATTTAGCGGAGGGGAGAACCCTAAAATCAGGGAAAATAATAATTCAGTGGGGGTGAATGCTATCAGAGTGTCGAAACAGGAACAAGTATTGATACTGTGATCAAACAAAAAAATACCCACGTGGATACTGAAACGTCCAAGAAGAAGAAGAAACAAAAATATAGCATCGATACCAAAAATATCCGGTATCGATACTAGTATCATATTAGTAGTATAGCCACGTCCCTACTCGTGAGCGTAGCCAGCTTTTGTTTGAGAGAAGCCAAATTGGCCTAATCGCCTGTTTTTTGAGCATATAAGAATAAAAACGTACGTTTATTGCATTATTAAACGAACTCACTACGATCATAGTTGAAAACACTGGTTAAATAATGATTAATGAGCTGATAGGTTTCAGATAAATACTTATGTGGAATGCCATTAATCCTCATTTTACAGAATAAATTGTGGAAAACATAATTTTACCAGTCTAAATAATGTGGTAACATTTGCTTGGAAAAATTTACAAGATTTTTAATTAACCGATATATTAAGCAAAACCATTTTTAAACATTTTCAGTTTCGTCTTTTTATTATCCTTCAAATGTCAAAACTTAACGAGACCACGCCCATTCAATGGGTGTATCATGTACCAGCATGTGACAGATAAGGTAGTGGGACCTGTCACTGGACAACTGCTGCCAACGAAAAAGCATGCTTTCCTAACGTCATTTCTTGTGAATACGACAGACAACAAACTTTGCTCTATATTCTACTCTAATGAGGGCATGTACTAATTTGATTATTTCAAATAAATGCACAACCAATGATTAACAGCAATACCAAAATAGGAAAGATAATGTAAATCCCAGTTCGTGGTTTGCAAGTACTAGTCAGCAAAGTTATATCATCAGCCTCATGTTCAATTCCGTCTCTGGTCGGTACCTCAACGATGACAACTTCGTCTCCCAAAAAACTCAACGGGAACTCACAAAGAGTCTTGTTGACGCATTCCTTGCTGCTGGAATCAGCGTACCGATACGTCGGCTTGTAGATATCGAACACAGCATGGATGTCGTTTTTAACGAAATCATTGTCCGAATAAAAAATGTAGTAATAATACCCGTCTGTGGCCACCATGTGTTCGGTGACCATATGGGTGCCGCGGTTAAGGTACTCGACGTTGTTGCATTGCTTGCTGGGTAGAAATCCTCGCGTGACGAGAATTTTGCCGTCGTAACAAGCGAGGAGATCGTTTTCGAAGCTTGATACGCTCTCGCTCTCGTAGTAGTTGTCGTGCGTGGCGTTGAGGGCGTTACCTCCGTGTTTGATGTGAACGTTGAGCGGTGAAATGCTTCTTTTTTGACGACGGCGATCGGTTTCACCTGCAATGAAAAAGATTATTAACATATATGAGGCAATATTTGTATTCTGGTCACCGTTTATACATGGTACGTACATGGTGTATATCATATCATATCATACTATTATTAATACGCAAAGACGGAAACGCACTACCCTTTTTCGGCCTTTATTTTGAAATGAGGTTAATGAAACGTATACCATTCGAAAGGTAATGTGCCGTAGATGTACAGAATATATAAAGAATATTTATTTATTTCTTTTAAAATAAGTAAATTAAATATAAATTATTGATAAAAACCAAGTGAGATGGCGCCCACTATGAACAATTACCTTAAGCCCCAATCGTGTATCGAAGTATGAATATTGCTTCAATAACCGACTTTTACTTACTATGATGTATGCTCTAAAAACCTTCTATTCTATTCATTTATGACGTTACTTTTTTACAAAAAAGTTACTTCAGAAACTATTGTGTTGTGATCAAATTGAATGTGTTTTTAAGAAATTTGCACATTTACAGAAGAATTGTCATGAAAAGTTTTACGTAAGTACAATAACTATTTAGAGATTCTAAAGCTAATTGATAAATTTTATTTCCGATCCTGGCCAAGTTGAGTATATACATTTTTTCAGTCATAAAGTTATAACAAATCTAATAACAATTTATTAATATTTTGATGTATCCATTGTCCATTACTGCGTTTAAAGGCAAACTTTTAAATAAATTTTAAGATGTCATCTAAAATAGCAGCCAGTCAAAAATTGTTTAATGTTCTTTTAACGAGATCTGATATATATGCTGCAAATATATTTTTACTTATTTATCTAATAATGTAATAATACATATAATGTTTGTTTATTTTATCATTTTGTCGAAATTCCATTTTGAGGTATAGGCATCTACAAATCGATTGCTCGGGAAAAATCGTATTACCGAGAAAGAACGAGACTCTTACAATTACGACAGCTTTGTTCAATACAATACTTGAGAATAAAACTGTTAAGAAAAATTCTTTCAATGCAAATTGATGTGTAGTATCTTATAAAAATTTTATTACTGTTTTTCTAGAATTACATTTTTATAGCTGAAACTTTCAAGATTTTAAAGTAAAAAGTGCTGTTTAGGCCATTTTTGGATGGGTAACAAGTTATGTGTTTTTATATTAATTTGAGGCACACATTAAGTTGTCTTGAGAATCGTTACATACGCTTATATAAATAGACTGAGATATAAGGTGCTGAAGATTACAATTATACAGGCTGATTCCAGATATGTTAGAAACCAAATGATTTATTGGGTGGCCCAGTTGCATGTTCAGACTGTTTAGAATAATGAGTGGAGTGCAATTATAGTTATACAGGGTGGTTAGAAAAAGAATTATATAGGGTAGCCTATTAACGGTTGCATTTACAGGGTATTTGGAATAGAGGGCGCAGTAGAATCATAGTTAAACAGGGTGCTGCAAAAAATATTACATAAGGATACATATACAGGTATGTTGGAAATATGCTGGAGAAGAATTATAGTAATACAGGGTGGTTTTAAAAATGCAACAGTTTGTAGCCCATAAGCAGTTGCATATATAGGATAGATGCAATACATGGTGAAAGGAATTATAGTTATACAGGGTAATTAGAAAAAATATATGTGTATACACGGTGTATGAAGGTAAAATAATAATAATCATGAGCAAATAACCTTTATTACATTATATTGTTTTGATTCTGAAGTTGCAATTTAAAAAATAAATAATCCATTGAAATTCATTTATTTAGTAGGTTAATGAGCGTGATAAATGGAACTGATATAAGTCAGATGTTAAAAAAGACGGGTAGATATTTTGAATAATATGTAAGATATCGGAGAGGCACGGTATTAAGGGTTTTTAGGGTTAGTATTAAAGGTATAGGTTATTGCAAGGTCACAGTAATTTTTTAAATGGGACTATACTTTTGTTACCAGAAGTGGATAGAGCCGAAAAAAAAATAAAAAGGTGGCTGGGATTTAACCGTTTCAATGTCCTTCAGGGTCATTTGAAGCTCAATCCTTATCTGTGACCTTAGCATTAAAAGTGAAATACAATTTGTGGACAAATTACAGCAGTTGCGAGATTTCCTTAAAAAGACGAAACGTTCAATATATGTATAGGTTAATAGATAGTTATTTTAGATACTTTAAGGTCAAGGTGAAACCAATGTCACTGCCAGATAACCCGGGAAAATCTTAAATATCCAGTCCATTACTTTTTCCTTGCTACAGTAATATTGTTGTACCAGTCTTTAATGTTCGACCTTAAGCTAATCTTGACTCTTGACCTGGAGACCAAAAGTCAAGCTCATGTCTGACCTCAGTTACAAATTTCCTTCAATTCAAAATAACCTTGATTTCAAAATCAAATCCAAGGGCACCAATGGACTATCAAGGAAAACTCTAAGACCCTTTGTATCTAATGTCCATCTACTTCGGAAGATATTCAAAGCTTATGACTTTCAAATAAACTTGACATTCAAATTTTTTAGAAGTCAATGTTATATTTAAACGGTTTTTTTTGCTCTAGTTCCAGCAAAGATGGTCGAAATGACATTAAAGGTCAAGGTCATGGTCACATCTAAGATCATAATCAGGAAGCTAGAGAAAAATCTTAAATTAATATTAACTAGCCTTTCCCTTCGCGCAAAATTCAAAATCTCTTGCTGAACTAATCTTTTTTCAAAGCTCAGTATACACTACCTAAGTAACTGGATGAAATGCCAGACAACTGCATAAAAAACTCACTTCGATAGATTGAATTTTATGTTTTAATATCCTATGAACTACGCCAAGTAAGTTATGATGCATGAACTTTGCTGCTAAGTGTTTTTCCATGAAAAAATTCATATTGATTGGTCAATTATTGACCAAATGAGAACAAACACAAATCTTACCTTCTAAAACCTTCTTTAGCCTTTGAATCCTCTGCCGCCATTTCTTAGCGTGCCTTTTCGAATGCCTCCGTTTGCTTCTCGTATGATTCCTTTCGTTCCCCAAATCTTCTTCCATTTTATTCACATCGTTAAGTTCTTCATCCAGATCTAAAGGATTCTGTGTGACATTCTCATCATCGGTGATTTCTTCTTCGGCTGTATTTAAATCAACATCGATATCAATGGTTCCCATAACTCTGGCTGGTTTCTCGTACGTCACCCTAAATCTACTGTGTTCCACATCCAGGTTAGCAACATTTTTGTGCAGCGTATGCTCCATTAAATTGCATGTGTCTAAATTTTTGTTGCCGCGAACGACCATTATCCGAGAACCGTCATACCGGGAGCAGACCTGCAACATTTCGAGAATTCAACATACAACCATTTCAAATTTATCTTTGTAAGGATTTTTGGCGATAAATGGCATTCACCATTCAAAAGTGACGAAAAAAGTCATAGTGATACAAAGTTTAATTTTCGAACGCCGCCTCTCAAGTGGTCGAAAACAGCTAAAAGAACTTGAATGTCGTGCAACGCAATAACCGATATCACAAGAAAGATTACCGGACAAAACAGAGTTTCGAAAATTGTGTCTAAAAGCAACTAATAAAAGAGGAAAAGGCCTTTTCCAGAAGAGGGGTTATAAATATGCCATGAACAGTTTTATGCAGTTAGCTGAAATCGAGTTAGTCTCTAAGTGAGGCGAAAAAGTAATAGTAGTATTTATTTTTGATTAGGGATGAGGTCACTTGGGCCTGAGAAAATTTTGAAGGTTGTGGGAAAAAGCGGCATCCTTTGACGCATTCCGCGGCTTCGTGGATAGTCACGGTCGCGAGTCACCTGCCAAATTACAAGAGCATGTAATTTATGAATAATAAAAGTTGGAATTAATATTTTTTAATAAAGTAAATATCCAGGAGTCGAAATAAAGTGATCTTTGGTATTAGAAGTATTTAATTTTGTGAGTTATTTGATATGTATTTTTTACTTATAATACGTAAACAAAGTCTAATAATAATTATTTAAGAGCCCACGAAATGTGTAACAGCATTTTATTGTAAATACAACAGACAGAATAAAAAAAACTTTCCAATATTTGAATTTTCTACTGTTAGTCGTGAAATCCTTCATTTTGCCAAAATTTAACTATTATGATATCTCTTACAGTTATCAAGATCCGAATGGTAAGTACCGATTTTAATTATTTTTTGACAATGAAGTCAGAATGGACTTTAAAACGTTTGGTTTTCTTTCAATATACAGCTTTTTATTTCGATTGTGTTGTTATTTCCCAAGAAAACATAAAAATAATCAAGAATATGCTACAAATAACATTTAGAAGAACAATTACCCATTATAGGACGCAGTTGTACAGCCATTTTATGATCTTGTTTTGATCTCACAAATAATAAATATTAAAAGAAAACGTTGTAACAAATTAACCATTGGCCGTGGGCACGTCACTGACCGACAGAAGTTCAAGAGTGTTCGACGAGCGCCGAAACAACTAGAATATTTCACCGATCAATGGAAAGATCGAGAAAAATCCACAGTTTCCTAAACTTGCTTGTTGCATATTTAAATATACTACAATGTTGTACAGATATAGTTAGTCGAATAAGGTGGTAGTTGGTGAACATTTAGTTGTTTTCAGGTTAAGTAACAGTTTTATTAACATACCTACCTTTAGTTTAACCAAGGCACCTTTCAACAAATAGAATCCCCAATACTCGATAGTATCATCTGGTAAAGTCATCGATTTCTCCAGCTTGATGTGTTTTCTCTTTCCCGTGATCTTCGGTATGCCGACCAATTGGAAGGCGTTGAACGAGCTGTTCATGGTTAACACCAGCGAATCACAGAATATTGAAGATACACCTTCTTGTATAGCCAAAACGTCTGATTCGGCAACTAGATACGTCATATTTGCGAAGACGTAGTGTCGAAGGTAAAGAGGAGTTATTATCAGGATTGCTGGCAAAATTGCTATCATCATGCAGAAGATCATCACTCTTTTTACCCCGTGCATTTTTTCTTTTTCTGAAAAACAATTTAAACTTCTATAAAATATTTAGTGAATAGTTTTCAACTTCTTTTCGATTTTGTAAACAAATATCGGTTTTCAGATGATGGGCGTACCCATGAGAGGGTTGGGGAGGGCAGCTGCCCCCCCCCCCGGACCTAAAAAAACTTGCATTGAGCCATGTAAGCTTCCCATAGATTTGCTGACTTGCCTCCCCCTAGACCAACAAATTTTCCAATTTGTCTTCTAGGACAAGTTTTTTTTTTTCGATTTGCCCCCCCCCCCTCTTCGCTTCTATACGCCAACTCCGTACTCATCTTGTCGTGGTACCACTTGGAACTTTGCGCAACCCTAGAAGATTGTGCTCTCAATTCCAATGAGAAAAAGTCAACCAACAGCCGACAATTGAGAGCCTTGTTGGGGTCATTTAGTAAATAACGTATAGAGTCTAGCAAGGTTACATTCCTACAGAGCAGTGTGCAGTATTAATTAAGGCCTGTGTTAAAAAATGGACGGACTAAGGCTGTCAGATAGATAGATTGGAGTATAGTGTGGGAGTACAAGTCAGTGGTCCTCTATTACGTCCATTTACAATTTGCTTATTAGATCGTCGATGTTCCCGAAATCTTTGAAGTATATTAGGGGACGATATGCCCATATAAAAAACATTTTTTCTACAAATCATTGCATTAAATTTCAAAATAAAAAACAGAGTACAACTGAAGAAAAAATTAACCTTTATCAACACCGTCTTTAGCATCGGTTAGTCTGAGAATATTCGCAAAAAGCAACTTTGCTATTGTTATAACTTTTATCAAATATCATTGTAAAGTAAAACAAAACCATTCCCGAAAAACTGTTGACATTTACTGCGGAATAAAAGCATTTCATGACGAAAATATACCACCACCCGGGGATTACCCAATATTGTTTTAGGATTAATTTTGTGTAGGCGTTAAATATTTATTAAGTATTCTTATCGAAAAATAACAACCGTAGAAATTAATAGCAACGTGTTGATATGTTAATAGCTTATTATAATTACAACTTCACAATTTAACTGTGTTCAGATTGTAAACACTGTTTTAATTAACCGTTTAACAAAAATAATTTGCAATTTAAATAAAACATAATTTAAATAGCATATAATGCAAACATGAAATTGCAACATAAATAAACGTTTAAGGCTGTGTTATCAACTCACCTGACTCGATGTTTTCAAAGAAGTCTACCGTCTGATCAAATCATTACCTTACCATTAATTTGTCTAATGAATTGAACAAATACACAAAAAGCAAATGCTGACATAATCTATTAAGTTTGACAATAACTGATAATTAAATAAAAGACAGAAGAAACACTGAACTGAATGTTTTTACCGCATTTTGTTACTAAATTGAACGAAAAATTTCCAAAATTACCTTAATGTCTTCTAATTATAAACGAATGTAATAGACAAGTTTATGTTTACTTTTTCAGTTTGTCGACGCACTTGAGATAGTCTGTATATTTAAATCCAAACGTTTCAGGGCCTAAATCCGACCCCGTGCTCAGTAACAATTAATATCAAAGTAATTTCGCAATGGCAGTTATGTGAAAATGTACAATTTGAAATTAAAATAATTGACAATAATTGTTTTAAATTTTATTTACTAATTTACTTTTCTTTGCATTTATCTAATTAACATTATCATTAGTGGACCTATAGACATATTTTTAACGGTCTTCAAAAAGAATTCGTCTGTCTACATACAGTGAGGAACAACTAAATGGAATAAAATCAATAAGGAACCAAGGAAGGCTTGTAGACGTCGATTTGTATTTATAAATGCGCTTTTTTTTCAACAAAAAAATATAAGGGTGTTCCTAAATTGGAGGTACAAACGAAAAGGGGAGATTCCTTGAATAGTTTTAGGAAGAAAAAGTCCCATAAACATGGGTCCGCAAACGTTTCGTTTTCAAGATACAGAGTGTTAAAGTTTCAATTTTTTTCAAGTTTTTTTCTCATAGTATCTGCACTTCACAAGATATTCAAATGAAATTTGGCATAATTATTACAATTAAGAGTTTACACCTTGTGACATGCCAATTTCGATTGCAAATCTACAGGGTGATATTTTTTCGGGAACACTGTCCACTGTTGTCCTTCAGAACTTTTTTTTGGTGAGCCACTGGTACTTTCAAAAATCGTAAAGAAAAGCTTTGTTGTTATAGCAAACTTTATGTTCTCTTGTAGTTTTGTCGTATCTACTACCGATTTCGAGAAAAAAATTTTGAATTATTAAACTAGCAATGATTCTTAAATATTCGATAAACTGGTATAATCATCAAAAAAAATGTATTACTGCAAGAAACGTACAACTCAAAAATTAATCATAATAAAGAAACTAAATAACAACAAAGGAACTAAACTACAGCAATTGTTGAAAATATCCTCCCCCAACCCTTATACAAGCTTCTGTTCTTCTTCTCATAGTCGATCGAACTCTTTCAAACACTCCTGGAGTATTCCTAATTGTATCAAATGCGCCTATTATACGATTTCTCAGTTCGTCTACGGTATTCACTGGCGTTATGTACGCTAGAGATTTCAGATGGCCCCATAGAAAGAAATCTAAACTATTTAAATCTGGGGATCTGGCGGGCCATGGCTGATGTCCACCTCGTCCAATCCACCTGTTTACATAATTTTCGTTCAAATACTCCCTAGCCAAAAGTGAAAAATGAGCAGGTGCACCGTTGTGCATGAACCACATTTCACGTCGCATCATAAGAGGGATATCATCCAATAACAAGGGCAAATCGTTCTCTAAAAAATGTCTGTATGATTGACCAGTAAGTCGCCCTGGCAAGAAGAAAGGACCAATCAAATAATCGCTAATATTACCACCCCACACATTTAATGAAAATTCCTCTTGAAAATAAGCTACTGCAATTCCATGTGGATTCTCCTCAGCCCATATGTGTTCATTATGAAAATTTATGATTGAAGTCCTTGAGAAACAGGCTTCATCAGTGAATAGGATTTGGCAATCAAAATGAGGATTGTTCAATAGTCTGTTGAGGTACCACTGACAAAAAATAATTCTTGGATGGCAATCTCGAGGCAAGAGCGCCTGCACCCTCTGAATGTGATAAGGATAGAGCAAAGAATCCCGCAAGATCCGCCAAACAACTTGATGACTTGTATTTAAGGTAACACTAATATTTCTTGTACTGGTTCCTGGATGTTCTTCTATTTCGTACAGCACAGCCTCTTCGAGTCGTGGTGTTCTCACACTTCGTGGTCTACCTGCGTTAATATTTTTCGCAGAAAAAGATCCAGTTTCTGAAAGACGCCTGTGAATCTTAGAGAACATCCGATGACCAGGCATCACTCTATTGGGATAGCGTTCCATGTAAAGACGCTTAGCTTCTCTTGAATTACCATTTACAAGACCATACATGAAATGCATGTCAGCCATTTCGGAATTCGTAAAATTCGGCATGTTTTGATATTAAAATGCAACCATCTTTAATTTTCAAAACACAGCAGTTTAATTTGATGTGTCAAAACTAACAATAAATTTATTCATTCACCACAGCCTACTAGGTAGGTAACTAGATTTCTTTGACAATTCGGAATTTTCTGAGGATTTCAAGAGAATCATTCAAATTTTTTTCTCGAAACCGGTAGTAGATACGACAAAACTACAAGAAAACATAAAGTTTGCTATAACAACAAAGCTTTTCTTTACGATTTTTGAAAGTACCAGTAGCTCACCAAAAAAAAGTTCTGAAGGACAACAGTGGACAGTGTTCCCGAAAAAATCACCCTGTAGATTTGCAATCGAAATTGGCATGTCACAAGGTGTAAACTCTTAATTGTAATATCTATGCCAAAATTCATTTGAAAATATCTTGTGAAGTGCAGATACTATGAGAAAAAAACTTGAAAAAAATTGAAACTTTAACACTCTGTATCTTGAAAACGAAACGTTTGCGGACCCATGTTTATGGGACTTTTTCTTCCTAAAACTATTCAAGGAATCTCCCCTTTTCGTTTGTACCTCCAATTTAGGAACACCCTGTATAGGGTGTGTCGTGTGACATAGGCCAATATCAACACTCTTATTCTTATTAAATGCAAGCTCCTGTATATTATTTATTTTTTGGATTCTCCAGAAAATTCGAGACATAATTCATGTACAATGTTCTACACCTATCTACAACTGTTTCGGAAATATTAAGTGTTTTCAGATTTATTACAAAAATTAACATAAAAAAAAAGAAAATTATTTTATTTCACAAATTCGCTACATAACACTCAATACTTAATTCCCATTTAGCTCTTGATATTGAGATAGTGAGCAAAAACCATTCCTGCGTTCCTTTTTACTGATTTGAAAAAAAAACGTTTTGTTTATTTTCGTCAAAACTCATAGCTTTAACCATATACTTAATATTGGTATACTGCTAGCAGGGTCTAGAGGTAGGCGCAAACATCACAGTCCAGACGTATATATGTTTATAACGTTTCACTGTACTTCGGGACTTATGCGCATGTTCGAAAATGCCCCAAATTGGCTCTACTGTTGTGGGTTATGTTTTCCCTCTGTTTGATTCTTGGCAACGCTTGCGCAAAACGGTTTAGGTACAGTAGAAAGGTATAATTTGCTGTCTTTCTTAGTCAGTGACCCTTCCGCTTACGGGCGATAGCAGTATATCAGTATTAAGTAAATGGCTTTAGCATCTTGTCTGCCTGCATGATAGTAGTGATCACTGTCAAATATTTACATTTACATCTTGGAATTGTACCTTTTTAATCCGTAGTTTCTTAGCCATTGACAACGGGGTCTGATCTAGACCCCGAAACGTTTGGAATATACAGCAATTTCCTTTAAAGTGTGGTGTTATTTCCCAATAAACACTTAGATACTGTCAGTGGCGTCAGTGCTATTGTCGTTTGAATTTCGTTAACTGTATCCCAAGGAACAATTAGCAAAATAGAACAGCAGTTTCGCGAGCTTGGTCAAGACATAAAAAAAGTAGCTGCCAATGCTCGATGTGATAATACGAAATTGGATATTATGCTTGAGTTTCAAGAAAATCCACATAATTCTGGTCCAAACGCAGCCCCACTGTTCAACGTTAGGCACACATCAATTTTTCGAGTATTAAAGGAAAGAAAAATGCATCCCTATAAAATGATGCCGACTCAGCAGCTCATGGAAGACGATTTCGATAGAACGTATTTCTGTGTACAAATGATGGTAAGGTTAGATAACAATGTGATCCAATTAGAAGATGTTTTGTTTCCTGATGAGAACACAATTACACTTCACGGTCATGTTAATCGTCAAAATTGTCGCTATTGGTCTAATGATCATCCTCACTAGATTACAGAGAAACATACGCATTATCCTGAAAAAAATAATGTTTGGGCTGGACTTGTTGTAAATGATATCGTAGGTCCCTTTTTCATTGATAGCAATTTGAATTGAGATAAATATTTAGAACTGCTCCAAAATATTCTCGTGTAAACTTTGACAAACTTATATTGATCCAGTAAACCCACAAGTTCCTGCCAATACAATATGGTTTTAGCAAGATGGAGCACCGCCCCATGACTAAATCAATGTAGCACAGTACCTGAATTAAATATTTCCTATATCGACCAAGGCCGTAGCCAGAAAATTTTTTCGGGGTGGGTTGAACAATATTTTCGGGGGGGGGGGGTCTGGATAATTTTTTGATTGGTGGTGGACTGATTTGTACTGCAAAATCTGTATTTGTATTCATATATATCCAGGATATATAAAAATGTATAAATATAAAATTTATTATCATGAAAAAGATGATTATTTGGTTAAAACTGAATCTTGAAACCCAATATTCCAATTTCGGGGGGGAGCCCCACAGACACCCCCCCCCCCGCTGGCTACGGCCTTGACATTGACATTAATGTTTTTTTGTATTGTTAAGAAATAATCGCTATTACTTATTAAGTTTTTAGTGTAATGTAGCGAATTTGTGAGGTTAAATAATTTTATTTTTGTAATAAATCTGAAAACAGTTAATATATCCGAAACAGTTGAAGATAGGTGTAGGATATTGTATATGAATTAGGTCTACAACTTTCTGGAGAATCCAAAAAATGAATAATGTACAGGGGCT
Organism: Octodonta nipae; assembly: GCA_034190945.1. Lineage (NCBI taxonomy): Eukaryota > Metazoa > Arthropoda > Insecta > Coleoptera > Chrysomelidae > Octodonta > Octodonta nipae. The sequence continues at coordinate 3,376,348 of CM067224.1, read as the reverse complement.
TGCATTTAAAATAAGAAAGTTGGTATTGGCTGCTGTCACATGACACACCCTATATATTTTTTTTTGTTAAAAAATGCGCATTAAAAATATAAATTGGCGTTGTCCAAGCGTTTTCACAACACGCCCTCTATTCGTTATCGAATTTATTCCATTTGGCTGTTCCACACTGTATATTTTTTATGTGTTCAGCGATTACTGGAATTCGGCTCGAGGAATTTGGATCGTTTGAACTCGATTCTGGTAAGGGAGATCCCGAAGTGGTCCCATATTTTTTTCAACGACATAGTTTATACCTTTTTTTAGAAAATGGGCAAAAACTTTTTAACCGACTGCCATAGTAACATTTGGTGGAGGCGATAGCATTAAAAAAAATGAAATAAGTCTGTTTGGAACTAGGGGAGTACTATATTGAAAATATATTGGAATTAAATCAAAATAAATGTCAGTTAATCGAGTTCAAGATGGAAGTCTACAATTAGTGTCTATATACAGTGTGTTTTCATAAGATGGAATTAAATGCTAAACTATCTTATGAATATTTAAAGAAAAAGCTATTCTCCATAAAAGGGTGGCATGAAACGTATACTGTAATCATTAGGTACTAAGGTGCTTCTTTTGAACTTTTTTTTTCGGTCCCATGGTGAAATTTTGTTGGAAGTACCATAAAAAAAATTCCCTGAAAGTTTGAGCCCTTAATATTAATATTAAGTATTAGACCAAGGCTTGTAAAGATTTCCCACTTAAAATACACGTAAAACTTGGTATTTTTTCTTTTAAATTTTATAACTCAAAGGCATTTAATGGGATTATCTCGCCCAAAGACAGGTCTTCCTCAGAATTGAAAGCTGTACAAAAGTCTCCATTACAGTAAAGTCATAAATTCCACCTATGGGGTAGTACGGGCCCCTAAAAAGTTATAAATGACAAACTTGTAGGAAATTTAATTTCCTACAAAAAAGTCTTTGGCACCAAATCGTGAATATTAATACTTTTTGAGATTCAGACATTTTAAGTTGAAGTGGTATGGAATCCTTAAGTTAAATTGTTAAATAAATTAATTTCACTATAAATTGTCATTTAAATCACTGAGTATTTATATTTCACATTACAAACCATTGAAAAATTGTATAATTGAATGAATTTTTAAACAGTTTGACCTTTCTTATGAATTTATAAATACTGAACCACATACATGGGAATCAAATCCTGATTATCAAAAATGTCTTGGCACATTTAAAAACTTGAAAGTGGTAAATGATATTGCTGAACGAGGAGTTGCCCTTACCCAAAAATTTATTGAAGCCAAAAATTTTTTCAAACAGTACAAAATCATCGCTCGCAGTATCCATTGTGCACAAAAACAACTTACTCGAGGAAAAATGATTTATAAAGTACAATAATTGTGTTTATAGATAAGACTTTACTTAAAATTAGATTTTTTGTTGTTTCCAACATTTTTGTAAAACATCATTAAATGAATTGTTTATTTTCAATGAAAATTGTACTTGAATATAGTCATTTTTATTAGCAACTATTTATTTTGATGAAAAATTTACAATTTATAATAAAAAGTTGATAATTTAACAATAAAGCTCAGAAATCCATAAAAATTCCATACCACTTTAACTTAAAATCTCTGTATCTCAAGAAGTATTAATATTCACGATTTGGTGAATTTTTGTAGGAAATTAAATTTCCTACAAGTTTGTCATTTACAACTTGTCTGTAGCTAGTGTTTTTTTTTGTACGAGATAAATCCAAAAAAAAACGCAATTTTATGGAAAAATTAGGTTTAGAGGCCCGTACTACCCCAAAGGTGGAATTTATGACTTTACTCTAATGGAGACTTTTGTAGAGCGTTCAATTCTGAGGAAGACTTGTCTTTGGGCGAGATAATCCCATTAAATGTCTCTGAGTTATAAAATTTAAAAGAAAAAAAAACAAGTTTTACGTGTATTTTAAATGGGAAATCTTTACACGCCTTGGTCTAGTACTTAATATTAATATTAAGAGCTCAAAGTTTTAGGGAATTTTTATGGTACTTCCAACAAAATTTCACCATGGGACCAAAAATAAAATAGTTAAAAAAAGCACCCTATTAGGTACATATCACTTTTTCAACTGTATACGAGGTTTGTCAATTATTTCCTCTTCTTATTTGAAATTCGTTTACTCTAAACATGATTTTGGGCAATCAATTCTAAAATTTATATTTACCAATCCTCTCGAGACTTTTTGGATAATTTGGATTCCAACAAAACTTCCTATTTACAGTCCAATTAAAGTGACATCAATTTTCAATCATAAACAAAATATAATCAGCAACAATTATTAAATGAGTCAAAAATGAATCATCAATACTGAATTTAACTAACATTCGACGTTCCTTAAGAAATAAATGATTAAACCACTCAAAATTTACTTCCGAGATAATAACAACTTGCTAATTAAATATTTTAAATTAATTTTATTGAAGGCTAATTATCTACTTATAAACCGTTTTATTACTAATCAAATTTTCAAATTATTTTAAATGTTAAACACTTCTTTGAAATATTTGACTATATAACAAAATACCCTTGAAAAATAATTCCAATTCATGCTGATAAAAAAATATTTATTACAGAATAAATGTGTATAAACAACCATACATTGTTTCATCTTCACACTTACCGTGTAACTGAATGGAATTGTATTTGTGCCCATTGTAAAATGATATTTTGGCTGATCTTCCAATAGACATAACTTCTTATAATGTCGCTTGAACTCGGACAATCGAAACAGCAAATAGTTATATTGTGGCAGAAAACGAGATAATTAGTTATCAGGATATTTATTTATGAGCATCAATATTTATACTAGACATTTCAGAAAAAGATCCGTACATAATTAGTTTATTGTAGCAGTTAAATCGTATTCGAGATTTAAATCGTTTACAAGTGCACTAAGATTGTTTGACACTTTTCAAGGCTTCACATAAGCAATAGTTACTAGATGTAGAAATTTAATGTGCAATCTATAAATTGGTCTCTTCATTTAACTTAGGATTATGTGCGAAAATGACAAACGATGAAACAAATAAATAAAATGAATGATCACGTGATTTTCATTTTAACTGTATTTCAAAACCTCTCTCAGGCGATTTTAAACAAACTAAAGTCGAAAAAACATTTAATAAAATTTCTTTAACAGAGTTACATCATCGATCCAGGTACATACTTTTGTTATTTGTAACCGACTTCAAAAACGACGGGAAAATTGATGATATAAACTGCATTATATTAAGGGACATTACAGAAAGGTAGGTACCATATTCATTTATCCGTATACAAAAATATGATTCATAGAGCCTTTTCTATCCCATTATCAAAAAGTGATTTAAAACAAGAATTAGATACTATTATTATAATAGCCAAGAATAACGACATCAATCCTAATTTAATTATGAAACTAATCTCCCGAAAAGAGCTTCAACTTGCAGACAAAGTTAAGTTACGGGGCTTATAGTTTATCCAAACGAATATTTGTTATGCCGGCGATTTCTTCTATATGGTAAACGGTTGTAGGTGTGTGCGTGCGTGCATGCGATATTAGGTGGTACATAAGCAGTTGTATACATAGGATGGTTGAAATATACGGTGGAATTGAATTAGTTATACAGGGTAGTTCAAAAAAATATTGTATTGGGTGACACATAAGTAGTTACGTATACAAGATGGTTGAAATAAGAGTGGAGCAAAACTATAGTTATACAGAGTGGATATTTGCATTATAGGATGGACTATAATTACAGTTATACAAAAGGCTTTAAAAAATGTTAGAAGAAGTTGAATATACCTACAGGATGATGGAAATATAAGGTGGAATAAAATTACAGTTATATAGGGCGATAAAATTAAAGTTATATAGTGTGGAACATAAATAGTGTTTGAAGTAAGGGTGGAGTAAAATTATTGTTATTCAGGGTGTATCAAAAATTTGTTATATAAGCATAAGCAGTTAGGATATTTGAATTATTGTATGGAGTATAATATAATTATAGACATGGGTTCAAAAAATTTTAGAAGCAGTTACATATACCGGGTAATTGAAATAAATGGTAGAGTAAAATTATAGTCATAAAATTTGGTAAAAAAATGTGAATTTTGTTATATAAGGTAGACCATGAGCAGTTGCATAAATGGAATACTAAACATATGGGGTGAAGTAAAATCATAGGTATACAGGAGTAATTTAAATAAATGAAAATAGAAACAGTCAATAGTGTGGAGAGAATTTATACCTATACAGAGTGGTTTTAAAGATATCAGGACAGTTGCAATATTTTGTGGAGTTGAATTATTGTTGTACAGGATGGTTCAGAAAATGATAGACAAATAAGTTATATAGTGGTCACCAATACACAGAAGCATATACAGTGTGGATGCAATATAGAGTGAATTAGAGTTACACTTACAGAGTGGTTCAAAAAATGACACAGAAGCATATACAGTGATCCACTCAGAGAATACTTTGTACACTACCGGCAGTGCAACTAATCGGTCTGTAATTTCGGATATTACTACCTTTCTTGTGGATTAATAATACCATGAGGGCGCTATTACATTGTTCAGGTATATACCTGCGTTTACATACTCAGACAAAGAAATCGCAACACCCAGAAGGAGATGGTTAAATTTAATATTGTCTTGGTAAAACATAGATACTATAGTAAGTACATAGTACATAGTACATGTTTAAAATTTGGTACAATTTGGTGAATGTTTTTTCATGTCAAATTTTTTCATCAATTAATATTGTTGTTGTTTCTTGCATTTTTTAATATAGGTACCAAAAAATAAACTATTTTGTGGGATCCAAAATCGATGTTTAATAATGTTAAAATGCCTAATTATTGGTCGAAGGGGCACAAATGAAGTTCAACATCGAAGTCTAAGACTTATGGCCTCTAGAGACCGATTTTCGACAATTCGAAATTTGGCTGATGAGAGGTTAGGAGAACAAGGCCATCTTGTGCTACCTCTGACCACTGAGTATCCACGGCAACGACTACAGTGGTGCAGAGAGAGAACGACAACATTGAAATGTGGAATGGTATCAGATCGTCTTCTCTGGCATCAATTCTTCAACGATGAATCTCAATTCTGCTTGGGTGGACATGATGGCCGAAGAAGAGTTAGACGACGTCGAGGAGAAAGACATCGACCTCAATTTGATCTTGAGCGACATGAACACCGAACAGTAGGCGTCAAGGTAAGTGGTGCTATTGCACATGGAAGTAGTCTTTGTTCGAAAATTATTTGTGAAAATTAATCGCACTTGTCGAAGAAATGTAACAGTATTTTTATTACAGGTTTTAATATGTAATTAAACGTATATTATATCTTTTTAATATATTCCAAGTATGTTCCATCATTCCTTGTAAGTTTTCTTCTTTCTATTCCACTAAAAAATCCTACAAATCGTTTTGTGTATAAGTTCGTACGACTAAACATTCTTTCGAATTCGTATCCACCCACCGCAGCCTATGAAAGATTTTTATACATATAAACATCCGCACGTAATAAATTTTAATTTTTGTAGCCAGCTCTCTGTCTAATAATGCTAGATCAGTAATAAAACTAAGTGTACACCTACTCAATATTAAATAAAACAATATCACAAGTAACATATTTCCTGTAAAATCAAAATAAAATAACAGAAATACATCTAAATATCACAAAAAATTGTTTTAAGATGAACACCACCCGAGCGTCTTTTTAACCTATATAAAAAAATCGATTATATTCTTAATTCTTGACAACATTTCAAGCACTATTTTCAATCAAACAATAATAGTACCTCCAAAGCGCTGAGTTACTCAGTCGTTAGCTACTATTAAAAAAGGAAAATTTACCTGCTATTCTCAAGTGACTAATAACTTTATTGGTTGACTCACAGATATTCAACAGGTGCCACTCATAGTTCTGAATCGAATGGTATTCACGCACAGAAGCAAACAATTTATTAGTAATATTATTTCAAGATTAGGAAGGTCTCTCCCCTCTAGTGTAAATTTGAAAGATTTAAATTTTAATTGAATTTAACACAAAATAAAAAAATACATGGAGTGTTATAGATTTTATAATACTAGCTGTCGCCCAGTGGTCGAAATTCGACCAATTGTGTCAATATCTCTGGCAGGTTAAGTAACCTGAAAATTTTATCGTGAAATTCTATCCTGGGATTTTAAGGAGAACAGCAATTGCATGGAACGGGCCCAGATTCGGAACCTCTGTGTGATAGTTTCCTCGAAAATCCTAGATGTATGTCTTACATCTCGCTTCTACAAATAAAGAACGAAATTCAAGTTTTTTTCAGATATAATTCATAAGACTTTATTTGTGTTCAAATTCGTAATTCTTAATTTAATATGACAACAATTCAACCGCTAATGGGCTACCCTACATATTTATTTTTTCTAACCTCCCTGTATAGCTATAATTGCACTCAATTCTCTAACATTTATTAAAATCCTCATTATAATAATTCCATCTCAATATATATTTCCACCACCCTGTATATGCAACTGCTCATGGACCACACATAATATTTTTAACATTTTTGAACCACTCGGTAAACCATTCTGTATATGCCACTGCCTATGAGCCACCGTATTTACTCTTTTTGTAAATGAAATTTTTATCTATCTTCTGTAACTATAATTCTACTCCGACCTATATATCAATCATCATATATATAGAACTCTTCGTGGGCTACTCTATAAAACATTTCCGTTTCTAATATTTTTTTATCATCATCCTGTATATCTATAATTCCGCTCACCCAATATTTCATCTTCCCTATATATACAACTGCTTATGGATTACGAAATGTTGCATTTCCATTTCCGCCACCCTGTATATGCATCTCTGTATATTTTTTACACCACCCTGTATAACTGTAATTCTACTGCATCTTCTATTCCAAGAACCCTGTCTATTCAACCGCTAATGGGCTTCCCTATATAATTATTTTATTAGTTATAATTGCACTCTACTCTATATTTTAAACACCCTATATATGCAACTGCTTTTGTGTCACCCACTAAAAAAATGATTTCTAACATATCTGGAATCGCCCTGTATAATTATAATATCCAACGATTACTTTCCCACTAAACACTAACAACGCTTGCATGCCACTTCCAGAAGTACATGCTCTAAGTATATAACAGCATTGGTCCCTCTATATATTATTACTCAATGTTTTGAGTCTGGCGGCGGTGGCGGCACATTCAGTTGTTTGGCGTTGACATTATGGACGTAAATAATGCATTTTTATTATATTTTATTTAATGAATGAACCAATATTATAAATTAATATTCGCCTTCTGCACTGAAAGTCGTCAGCAGCTACTATACAAAACAAAAATGAAGAGAATCGGTTTAGAGACAGTGGAAAAAACGGTACCTAATCATTTTATCTTTGCCTATTTATATATAGATGCTTAATGTAGAAATTAAGATTCGAATATAATTAATCACAATAAAAAATTGTAAATAGATAAAAGAATTTTCTTAATGTACCTAACATAATGCATGTTAGAATTTTTAAAAAGATTCCCTTTATAGGTAAGGAATATGAAAAAACTTGTTAAAATGTCTCATTATTGATATCCTATAAAGCTATTAGAAGACAGTTCATTATGTTCAATCAAAATATCTAGGCAAATGACTCTTAAAATCCCAAAACAATAAATAATTAAGTGGACCTCCACAGGGTGTTATACAATCATTAATTCACCTGGACATGCTCCTGAAATGATCAGTTTTCTCTCAAAGAATCTTATCACTCTAGAAATTGTAAAGAATTAGGTAAAGTTTGCAATCACCTACCCATCATACCCCACATATCTTCAATGTGCTATAGATCGGAAGATATTGGTGTACAAAGTAGCAAATCTATTTGGTTATGCTCAAAACAGTTCAACACAACTCTTGCTAAATTATGATCTGCGGCTATACCCACACAGCATGAAATATCTGAAGAAATATTTCACTAAAATATTTCTGCAATAATCCTATGTCCACGACAAAACATCTACTGAAATATTTCATGAAATCTTAGAGAATTATTTCGTGAAATATTACACCAATATTTCATGAAATATTTCAGGAGAATTATAGTCTTGAATATAGTAATATTTTGGAAAAAATTTCAATAGATACTTTAGACATCAAATATTTTAGCACTATTTTAAAATATCTGACACTAATATTTCTGAAATATTCGTATGCTCACGGCAAACAAATCTTTTAAAATATATTATGAAATATTACAGAATATTTCATGAAATATTTTAGGATACTTCAAAACAAACATGAAATATTATATAAATATTTTTAAATAGTTCACTAAAATACATTTAAACTATTTTTATATCTACAACAAAAGATCTTTTGAAATATATCATGAAATATGACACAAAGATTTCATAAAATATTACAGGAATATTTCATGAATTATTTCAAATGGAGTTTTGTCGTGGACATAGCAATATTGCTGAAATATTTCAAGAAATATTTTGAAATGTTTCAAATCAAACCAGAAATATTGCACAACTATTTTAGAAATATTTCATGCTGTGTGGGTAAGCAATAGCCCCCATACTGTAAACCCCAAAATGAAACGCAGATGTCTTCAGCCTTCATGGGACCATGCTAGACAAAGCAACACCACGATACTGAGACTCCTATTCATTATTCTGCCAATTTTTTGGAAATTTGTGTTTCTTCTTAATGTATACAAAATAAATATATGGATAAAGAACTTGCAAAAACATGTACGAAAATTTGGGCCAATGAAGAAATAAAAGAGAACTTAAAATAATATATAGGTATCTTACCTATATAATATTTTCTTTCAAACTATATTGAGAATATAATGAAAGAGGAAAATCAAGGTTGAAAAAACAATAAGGCTCCTTATACATACCATATATTTGACAAAAAATGAGTATTTTTATTTTAACAAAACTATTGATACTAATAAGTTATTGTAAAAATTTCTATTTTCTTGGCAAATAATTGATTATAGCAACTTAAAGACCGTTTGATACTTACAACCTAAATCAAAACAATGTTGTGGAAAATACTACACATGAAAATTATATGTTCCAAACTTTTTTTATTTAAACAATATGCAACACTGTACTATTTATCTACTCGAAAAAGTCTCTATATTTTAATCATTGAAAGCAAATATACTTAGAATTATCTTTTTTTCTTTAGCATTAAAAGGGTTTTTAACCCGTTAATAAATAAAATAAAAAAAAGGAAGCCTTGATAATAGGAAAGCAATAATTTTCTTTTTGTCATCACACTATCTGTTAAAGGAATCCCATGGGTTTCACATAAAATGGAGTTGATATTAAGATTAGTATTACTGAGCGCCTCTCAGTAATTTGTTCTATACAAAACTTATTTAGTCAGTTAAGTAGTATTCTCCCTGGGAGTAGCCAAGGTGGGATACTGATGATACTGTGATGATATCTTATGATACCAATGGAATCAGAATTGGATTACACTTAATTAAAAATGTAAATGGTTTAATTTAATATTAAAACGAGGTAATCTTAACTCCAAGAGCCTAGAATAAGGTCTATGGGTTTAAACCTCAGAAAGACTATTTTAATGTATTTGTAATTGTAATTTTTTGTTATTGGATTTTAATTAATATGTAAAAGTGATGATACTACCCAGTCAGCCTACCTACCTACAAAAATTTGAATGTGAGAATATATATGGATTATGGATAAGACTGATGTTAGTAGGTACTCTTGAAAAACCAAATTTTTAAATTCATTCCATCCAAAAGATATGAAAATTCTTTAAAAATTGCAAAAACATATCTAGTTTTGAAAAATGTAACCATTTTTTACTACACAGTGATTCATTGACAACACATTATATTTTAAATATTTATTTTCAACAAAATAGAATCTACTACGTACTTTTACAAAAAGTTCTGTGGTATAAAAATGTACAATTGATTAAAACAAATGAATTTGAAGAATATTCATGTTTTATTAGCATGAGTTTCATCAGGATTTTTAGACAAATGTGTTTCATTTTCTATTGATGTTTGCGGTAAGTCATTCTCAGACAATATTTTTTGCAATTTTTCTCCAGTAATTCTTGTTTCTTCACAATCAGTGTTGATATCCAAACCATTATCTTTGGCATCGACAGTTGAATTCTCTGGTGAAGTACTTTCATGTTTTGGTAATTCACAACATTCCATTTTCTCAGAAAATCCGTCCTCAAAGGGATGCTCAACATTTTTAACTTGTTGCAATTCATGTGTATCTGATTTAGACACAAGTTCTTGCAACTTTACTTCTGATATTGTCTTATAAAAGCCATCCTTTCCTGGAGAAGCAGAAATGTATGCAATTCTTATGCTATTTAAATCACAAACACCAAAATTATAATCCCCATACTTTTCAATTATTTTGGTGGCATCAATGGTGTGATTACGTGATTTTCTCTTCTTGCCACCTGTTGATACTTTTCTATATTTTACATTCATTAAAGTCATGTGGATTTTAACACTTTCTTGGTGTCTTTTTAACAACCCTAGAATTTAATTTATTCATTTTAAAAATTATTCTATATTTTTGCATTGTCATTTTTTCTCACCTCTGTTATAAAAATAATTTGATAAATCATCTGTGATTTTTTGTAAGTTTATCTCTTGAGTTTCATCAAGAATTTTTGCCTTGGCATACACAACATTGGCTTTTTTATAATTTGATTTCATACAATCTATTCCTTTAACTTGAATTTTTAAAAGACCAGTTTTCTTCAACAATGGTCTAAAATAATAACACAACTATAAGTTTAAAATCTCCACATATGTCACAAATCATATTTACTTTGAAGGTATGGAAATTACTTACATTAGACAAAAATTTGTGTAATCATTGAGAGCATTTATTGCTTCTTGTATCTCTTTTTCATCAAACAATACAAATATGTTAATGGTTAAGTGCAATTTTTCTTTCTTAATAAATAAAGACGCATCTATATCTTTTACCTCTTCATCTTCCAGTATATTTTTCTGGAAAGTGAACAAATACCATGTGTAAGTATAAAAAGAATGAGATGAGCAAATATATGTAAACATTTTGAAGATATTGTCAGCCTGAGAATTTATTTCTAAATTTGGAGAGAACTTAAAGAAAATTTATTAATTTCAGATATTCTGAATTTGAATATATTTTTCTACATTATAAAAAATTGTACATTTGGGTAGTGATGGGTAACACTTCAGATTTTGGAGAGCTGACACCTCAACACAAGCCTGGCTGAGTGTGTCAGTACAGTGTTATGGCACAATTGTGCCATATAGCTTAAAAGAAGAGTTGACAATTGACGATTATTATAACCCAATTTTATTACCCTTATTTGTCTTCCCAGGCACAGTATAAGTTAACAAAATATATACATTCGCGAACAGTAGTTTTAAACTCTCTCCTTGCTCTATTTTGTACCTTATAAACAAACAAAAACATCTGCAATCCATTATATTCCGAATTACGAAAACTCTACTTTTAGGCTACACACCTTAAATATAGGCAACAACATTTACACATACTCTAAGTATGAGTTATCTTCAACCTAACATTCAGTAAATCATTACTTTTATAGAACATGAGTCGTTTAAATTTAATGTTAATGGACATATTTAATTAAAGAGAAACGATTAGATTACAAATTCAAGGTAAAAACATTTTTGAAAAAATTATTAATGTGAAAAGAGCACATACAGTTTTGAGTTACACAATGCTGAGCGAGATGGTGCACTTTTTTAGAACTCAATCTAGAGTCTTCCTTTCACATATCACAGAGCACAGTACCAGTTAGTGAGTTGCAGCGTTGCAGCACACTTTATTCAACACACGCATGTACCGCGGCACAGGTGTCATATAACACGTAAATGAGCTGGAGTTGATAGTTGGCAATACATATAAGTCAATTTTACTCATGATACCAGACACACTATATGACTATACATACACAGGAAATAAATGATTTTTTATAGTGTTTAATTTTTAAATTTATGTTTGGGTACATTATTTATTACTAAATAAAAGATATTACTAATTTAAATGGTGTTGAGCAAGGCTATAAATTCTTAATATTGCCACATATAAAGGCAAAATCAACAAGATTTCTAACTTTTAGTCCAAAAGATATAAAAAAATATGCAAGTTTATCAAAAGTAAATTTATTAAGTACAACTTGCTATTTAAAAAGAGTTCAGTGACATTACCTTAAATTTCTCAAAATTGGACTGAATTTCTTCACTTAATAGAGGTATTGTAGCAAACTGCAGAGCAATATTATTGTCACGAATGAAACCAATGACTGAGAGTATTTCATCTAAAGCCTCATTAAGGTTTTCTTCATTGTCCGCTATTATTTTCACTTTTCCCCCTTGATCAAAGGTTGGTATCTCAATTTGTGTTTTTGTTTGCTCAGCCAAACTTTTTACATTAAAATTTGTTTGCCCTGACAACTTCTTGTAATAAAACCTAAAAACAACAAAATTAGCATTTTATGGGGATATATGTTAATCTTTGTACTTGGGTAATTCAAAAGCAGTGTATGGTCTGCCTTCCTCATCTTTTGAGAAAGATGGATTTAATAAGTTCCTGAAATCATTTTGTTTCTCTTTGGTAGGGATTGCAATTTCAGGAAATTTAGAATCATTTGAGACTGAAATCTGCCTAATTAACTGATATAATTTAAAACTCTCAAATTTAATTAAACCTACATTCTAAGGTTGGAGATTGCTCTTTAATTGAGGCCCTCTTCAATTTGTCTTTAAAACCTCTTATATTGAAGCATTTTCCATCTATCCACATTCGTATAGGCTTGGAAGAAAATACTTTCCCTATTTTTCCAGTCATATCTAAATCTAAATATTTATTTTACTAAAATCAATGACATAATTGTCACTGATTGTCACTTGTCATCCATAAAATAAAAAACATGGATAAAGATATGTGTGATCTGTGGCATGATACTGCTACAACATAGAGATAAGCTGAAGTTCATAAAACCTCTGACGTCATGCGGTGACAAACTTCCTGTTAAGTAATTTATTTACATTATCTAATAACAGGGACGGATCCAGACACGTGCTTCCTGGGGGGCGATTTCTTGCTTTAGGGGGCGGGGCGATCCTGTACTAAACTTACCTAAATTTAATTTTAAATCTAGATTTCTAGGACTATTACATTAAGGTTTAAACCCATAGAAGTGACATTCTTCGACGCTCATGGAGTTAAGATGACCTCGTTTTAATATTAAATGTACTAACTTTGGGGCTCTCGGTGGGTGCGAACGCCCCCATCGCCCCCCCCCTTGGATCCGCCAATGCCTAATGTGAAAGTATTTATGATTATTAGCGATAATTACCTATTTGTTATTTGTTTACATTTCTCTAATTGTTATTTTACTTTAGTGTATTGTTCAAGAAATATGTTTATTATAGATTTGTTAATAGACACCAGTTCATAATAATTCCAAACCGGTAAGGTACACTTTGAGCTACGCGACCGAGACAAGCGACAGCGACAAGAGACAGGGAGACACGAGACCGCGACAACGTCGCTTGTCGCTTTACCTCTTTGAGCTACGCGACCGAGACAAGCAACAAGAGACAACGTCGCTCGTATTTATTTGGGAAACACGACTGACATTTAGCGACAAGCAGTCGGTTAAATGTTCTGCCCTTATAAATACGTGTATTCGTGAATTAAAAATGGCATCAAAAAAACTCCAAATACTTCTTGAAGAAGACGGAGATGATGATTTATTATTGTATTATTTATGCAGACAAAGACGATGTGAAATGAATCCATTGTACCAGAGTAGAAACAAAGAGGACTTTTATTGTCTATTAATTATTAATCACTTATCACTCAAAGTAGAAAATTTTTTACAATATTTTAGATTAAATCAAAGTCATCAAAGTTTTAATTAAAAATATTATATATTAGATTCTTCGGAGAACATCATGTAAGAATAATAAATCGCACTCCCCAAAAAGTTTGTGTTATAACAAATAAACAATTAAGACATAAACAGATAAACAAAATTATGACACATTAATTTCATTCATACAAAAAATAAAATATAAACAACATACTGTTTTTTTTATTTTCATTGCAATCTCCCTCCAGATATTATCCCCGAACGCTTACATCTTTATATGTTGCACTCTGAACATCATTTAATGATTTATTTTCTTCTATTAAATTAATAAGAAGATTGTCTTCATCAAAAGAGAAATATAAATCCATCATTTTAACCTCCAAACCACACGCGACAAGCGACACTACTGCTTCAGAAGCAGTCGCATCAAAGTTGTCTCTTGTCTCCCGTCGCGGTCGCGCGTCTCTGTCTCGCGCTTCAAATGTGCCTCATATAATTGCATAGGGAGCAGACGTGTCGCGTGTCGCAACCTCCTGTCTCTTGTCGCCGTCGCTTGTCTTGGTCGCGTAGCTCAAAGTGTACCTGTAATAATTTTTCACGGAGTTACGTCATGCGCCCCGACGAACGAGTTTGGTTGGCGAACTGAGCTATCTTTTCAGTAATATCTGTGGTTTATGTCAACTTGCATCTGTCATCTGTCAAACATTTCAAATTTGTTTATGTTTATGGCCGTTTAAAAAATGAATTTTCAATTTTATTTAAATACATACCTTTAATATCAATATAAGAGCTATAATCAAAATTTTTACTGGTAAATACTTCACAGGTGGACAAAATGTCGTTTGGGAAAAGAATAGAGGACTATGAGGTGCACCACTTACTTGGTAAAGGCGGATTTGCTTCTGTATATCAAGCTAAATGCTTAAATACTAATATGGAAGTGGCTATTAAAATGGTAAAGTAAAATTAACTAGGAAAATCATGATTCCATGTTTACTTTCTTTTTACAGATTGATAAAAAGCTAATGCAAGCAACAGGCATGGTAAACCGAGTTAAGCAGGAAGTGTCAATTCATTCAAGATTAAAACACCCTTCAATTTTGGAGCTGTATGAATGCTTCGAAGATATAAATTATGTATATCTTGTATTGGAATTATGCAATAATGGAGAAGTACAGAAGTATATCAAACAAAAGGTGTGGTTTTTGGTATTTATTTAACATGAAATAACATACTATTAATTTGCAGCCGTTGTCAGAAATCGAAGTGAGTAATATTATGGGTCAAGTTGTTGATGGAATCAGATATTTGCATTCATATAACATTCTTCATAGAGATCTGTCATTATCAAATCTTTTGTTAACTAAAGATATGAAAGTGGTAAGTAAATTTTTATACCTTTCGTCTCATGTCATTCTGTTGTTCATTCCATCTTCTTCACTTATGTCTCACCTTCCTATATTATATTCTCTGTATTTTCTATACTCTCTAAATTTCTCAACAACTAGTTCCCTTTCTATGCTACTATGCTATCTTTTTTCATGAGATCATCTTTTCCCATATCTTCATTTCTTTTGTGTTTCCATGTTTCTTATCTGCCCAGCACCTACTCTTCGGTTCCTTGCCCCCTTCAAATTTAATAATTTTACCCTTACACCGCATGAGCAATAACCAGTGAAAGTGCCTATTTAACTCCTAAATTGTCATCCTATTTATTATCTTTATTCTTCTCTCTAATCATCCTGAAATTTCTGAATATTTCCTACTCCTCATTCACCTCTGTTTGCTTACTTTCTGTCCGAACATTACTGCTTTTCCTATTTGCAATTGAACGCATCTATGTTTCAGAAAATTGCAGACTTTGGACTAGCCACCCAATTGAACAAACCAGATGAGAAGCATTTAACAATGTGTGGAACACCAAATTTCATTTCTCCTGAAGTTGCATCAAGAGGTTCTCATGGTCTAGAAGCAGATGTTTGGGGCTTAGGATGTCTGCTGTATACCCTCCTCATAGGATCCCCACCTTTTGACACACCAGGTGTGAAAAGCACATTAACTAAAGTTGTAATGTCAAATTACACACTTCCTAGTTACTTGTCACCTGAAGCCAAAGATCTTATAAATTCTTTGCTGCAGAAGAATCCTAAAGATCGAATTAAATTGGACCAAATTATGGAGCATCCATTTATCAAGAGGGGAAGGGTAAGTAGTATTAATTTTAAAGTTAAATATGCCTTAATAATCCTGAAAAACCAATGAACCTTTTTTGTCTCACTTCTGAGATGATTTAATGTTTTCAGGATACTTCTGATTTGTTTGATTTTGAATCAGTTTCATTTTGATCACATATTTTATAAACTTAATCTGTGCATATGTTGCATGTCTCTTTTGGTGCATCTCAAGAAGCTATAAGATACCCCCACCCACAGTAATAGTTTCACTTATTTTTCAGATGTTGACATCCGATTTGACACAAGATAGTGGGATTCATACCATGTCTAGTAAAAAAGACAGTGCATTGTATGATTCCTCATCTTTGCCCTACTACAACAACATTCAGATTAATGGGCTGAGAAAAACAAATAGTGATTGTTATCCAACTCATAATCATTATCAAATTTGTTCTGACATGGAACAACTAAAAGTGAGAAGTTGTGACATTTTACCAAAGTATCTTGAACCTGTGAAGAAGAACGATTTAGATTTCCTAAATTATGGTGGACATTTGGAAAACAGAAAACACAGCTGTTATGATGAGTTATCAGGAATCAGTCATACCAGTAGGAATTTTCAAGTTCCCTCAGACCCAGGAGGAGGTAACTAATTCATATAAGGTACTTTTTTAGTATTAATTGTAATTGCTTTTTGTAGGGTATCGAATAACAAATGAACATTCCCATCACTCCCATCATTCCGATCCTCCATATCATGAAACAAGAAATTTTGGTGCAGTCTTAGGAAACACATGCACATCAACACCAACATATAAACCCTTATTAAATAATGCCGATTTTTTCCCAAGATCACGAGATCCTAGTCCTTGTAGGCCATTTCAATCGCCAGTCAATGTTGAAAAACAGAAATCTACCCCTTTGGTGCCTTTTTGTTCAAAAAGGCTCCTCCCAACAAGACACCAAACCAAGAACGCCGTACTCAGCATACTCAAAGAAGGAGAAGTGTGCATAGAGTTCATCAAAAAACGCGGAACCTTCAAAAAGGATATGGTCTGCGAAGTAATGCGAATCTCACCTGATGGGTTGAGGATTATTTTGTACGAACCTGATGGTGGCAAGGGGGTGGAACTAAGGGAAGAGCCGCCGGCTCCTCCGCCACAAGGAGCAGATAAAATATACGGCATTGAGAATTTACCCGAGAAACACAGGAAAAAATATAATTATGCCTCAAAGTTCATCGATCTTGTCCGTGCCAAGACTCCCAAAGTTACTTATTATACAGACAAAGCGAAGTGTTTCCTTATGGAGAGTTTATCAGATTTTGAAGTTTGTTTCTATGATGGTGAGGATAAAAGTTTTTATTTATTATATGCAATTATAATTTGGTTGAATATTGCCTTGACATTACACTAAAATCTGGTGCATCTGGCATTCTAGATTTAAATTTATATTCTCTGCTAAAGTTGTCATTAATATTTGATTGCTCTGGGTGAGGATTAACTGTATCGGATTTGCATAATCCGTGTTCATTAGGGTGTTTTTTGTATCATTAATCTGATTACCTGGGTTTATTGAGGGTTCTGTTGGGTTTCTGCCTTGAAATGGGATAGTTTTCCAAAACGGGGATAATTTAACGACTTTGTGTCTTTTATTGAAGGTATCCCAGCTTTCAATTTCCATGGCTTCACTAATTATATGAATTTTATAATTATCGAGTTCTCGAGTTCTTTACAATTGTTGAAATCTATTTGGTGTTCTGTTTGTGTTTGTCTAAAGTTGAGGAGGTTTGTTCGGTTTTTATGTTTAATTTGTGTAAGTTTGGGGCTATCTCCACATCATATGCTGTACACTCGCTGGTTCTCTAATGGAAACCTGTTATAATAATAATAAGTCCTCTTTATTCAGCACATTACAATTATAATTTGCCCTGGGGGAGGCGAAGATTAGCTACAAGCTATTCTTTAACTCTTAACCCTCCAGTTTACAACCCACTTATGCTAAAACTTGTCTTTGGCAAATTTTTGATTGTTATATGTGCTCTATATGTGAAGTTGTGTTTTCACCGGATTTGGTTTTAATTCTTTCAGGAGGTAAAATATCTCAGTCGTCAAGCGAGGGCATTACAATAATAGATTCAACAGGAAATAAATACATGTTTGCAAGTGAAACAGAATGTACGAGCTTAACGGGAACGCTGGAATTAATGTGGACGCACAGTCAGGAATCGCTGGCCTATTGCAAGCTACTCGAGAGAACGTTGTCCGATCTTCCTCGAACGTCGTTCCCGGTTATCGTCGGACGCAGGCCATCGTCGGATGGATCCTCAGGCAAAGAAAATCAAATACAAAGAGTCATAGTAAGTGTTAAATTGGTTTTATATATTTAATTTTAACAAAAGGAAAACAATGATTTTAAACAAATACCTAGGCAACCAAGCTTCACTTGTGAATGAAAGGCTTCATCAATAATCCAAATTGTCAAACATTTGTTTCAAAAACGGGTTGGTCAATATTGACGATTTAAACTACATTATATTAAGGAACATTACAGAAAGGTCCCATATAATTTATAACGTAAAATTGGCGGTTTTCCAGAGAATCAGAAAAAACAGTAATTAAGGGGCTATATTTTAATTAAATTTAATGAATCTTCACTGTTTTCTCTAAAACGGCTGAATCGATTTGAATATTTTAAATTTCTACAAAAATATATTCCAGCTTGATTCCGTATATTTTTCTGTAACGTAAAACTTACCGTTTTTCTGAAAATCGGAAAATTATGTGCAAAAACTGTAAACATCAATGTACATGTCAAATTTACATCATAAATATCAAGCTTAAATGTCAAGATATGCCATGAAAGTATATGATACAGGGTGTTTGTAACGGTTTTCATTTTGATTCATTTGAAGTCAGTTTATTTTTGGGGCTTACAGCCGAGTGAAATGGCAGAAAATATTTCAATAGTGTATCGAAACGAAAAATTGTTATGCCGGGGATCTATTCTTAAAAATAAAAGTGATATGGGGTGGTAAATAAGAAATTGCATATACAGGATCGTTGAAATATAAGATGAAGTTGAATTATTGTGGTTAAAAAAATGTAGTTGTTTATAATTGTAGAGTCAAATTATTGTTTTTCAGAGTGTATAAAAATTTGTTATTTAAGTATAAGCAGTTAGGATATTTTAATTATAGCGCGGAAGTGTTCATTGCTTTATTTTAAGTATTCTCGACGACATAAATTCCATCAAAATTGTTAAAGCCATTCGGGAGAATCCATTTATACACATGCAAATAAATATATATCAGGGCTGAAGTCTTTGAAAATTGTAAAAAGTGAAAAAAAATAGTAAAAGGGTAAAAAACGGTTTATATCGGTTTCCGATAAAACTGCAAGTTCTATGGACAGAAGTTAAATGGCAAAGTTGTAGCTAATAAAAATATCTACAACTTTTGTGTTTAAATTTTTTTCACATAACCTCAAAGTTTATGTGACAAATTTTTTATTTTTATCATTTACAAAAAAAACGCGAAATTTGGTGCAAACTTACATTTTTAGTTTTATGTCCCAAACATATTGCAATTTTTTGGATTTAGAATATTTATTTTCCACTTTGTTTTGACTTAATATCGAAAAAGAACCCTAATTTTCAATCGAAAATTCTCACGTCAAAATATCTGCTTTTTTATAAATCGGTGGGCTTTTTGTTCTTTGAAATCTCTACTATCTGTCGATGTAAAAAATATATACATTACTATGGTAAATGTTCTCAGAGAATTAAGTTAATAAAGTTAATATTTAGTAAGACATCTACAATATTTTGAGAAAGTTATACAATCTTCTTTAAATTATATGCGTAGATGCCTATTTATTGTTATTTTAAGATTATACTTACATACTTGAGTGATCTACGGTAAATTTTAGCCCATCAGAAGGTATTTTATAGAGAACTAAGGAAGGGACTGGGCCTTACTACTTAATTTTCGTATTCGAGTTTTTATCGTTTCTTTGCATTTTCTGAGCACATTTATCACAGTAATGTATATATTTTTTCACACCGTTTAAAATTTGAGATTTTAACGAACAAAAAACTCGCCTACTTTTTAAAAAAAGAAGATATTTTCATGGCAGATTTCGATTGAAAAATAGGTTGCTTTTTCGATATTAAGTCAAAATAAGATGAAAAAATAAATATTGTAAATAAAAAAAATTACAGTGAAAAAAGCATTTTTTTTTGTAAAAGATCAATAAAAAACCAAAAACTTGTTTTTTGATTTTTTCACATAAATTTTGAGGTTATGTGAAAAAATGTAAACACAAAGTTGTAGATAATCCCGATCTCAAATCACCCGTAAATTATTTTTCCTTTTATAGTTGTTGTGTTCCCTTCCTTTTCGAATGGGTTTCAGCATCCTATATATTTTTTTTTGTTTAAGGAATTATCGACCCTGGTCGAATATGCATTTCTCATAGAATAATATTGGATATTATAATATAATAATTTAAATTAGTTTCCTAATGAGGTACGTTTTTGCAGCCGTCTTTCGCCATGTCCATGGACACAACCTCACAAAGCACCTCCGTCCGGACCAACTCCGGCACGAAGGAAAAAAGAGTGGAAGTACCCGGAATCGGTACTGCCATTCAACTGTCAAACGGTGAGGTTCAAGTTTGCTACCCGAACGGATGCCAATTGTGGGTCGACGGGAAACACCACGTACGTTTCCAATACCCGGACGGTCGTGTGTGCAACTACTTGGACACTGACGTCATACCTAGGACCATAATGGAAAAACTGCAGCAAATGCCGAGAGTGTTAAAATATTTAGTGCCGAGTCCTATAATGCACAAAATACACAATTTGAGGTGACCATTGTATCAATTAGTTAAGGAAAACGAGAATAAATATTTATTTCGCTTGTTATTATCATGTTATGTATTTAAAACGTAATATAATTTCTTAAGTTAATGTTTACATAAACATCAATATTGAATTTTATTGCTCTTACACAGAGTTGATAAACGTTTCAATAATATAATCAGCGTTACCAGTAAGAATTGCGCTTAACAATTTTCATATAAAGACAGAAGAAGAAGAAGAGTCTTGTAGAGGTTATGGACATATTTCTTCTAACACAAAAGAAGTCATCTGCACTTCTAGACCACTGGAACGCCTACCACCGATAAAAACTCATCTTTCATTTGAATTTTATACTCTTACAGTCGCCTGATATTGTGACTTTTTCGATTGTTAAACATAGGAGAGAATAAAATTGAGACTCCATAATAAAGAAGTTTTTATAATGATTATTTTCTTGTTTTATGACCTTATCCCATAAATAAATTCAAGAGTTTAGACGGTTGAAGTGTCCTGAATGTTGGAAAACATCTAAGGTTTGCCCTATCTACAAAAACGATATCATTTCTGTACTTAATAATGACAGGCCTGCATAAATGATTAATGCTTTTTCAATAGTTTTTGAAATGTCGCTGCGTAATCATACTCTGACGAATTCATCCGATATTTCGTGGAATCCAAAAAAGGTTGTTTGGCGCCCGAGGCCGACGATGAGCACTATCGAAATACCTCGAGCATTCGAGAATTCATCTAGAGATTTCCTAGAAGAAATTTATAACTACGGGTAGCCGAATAAAGGATTCATTCAGTATGGTAAATTACTGGTGAGAAAAATTGCATATAGTTATGTGAATATAAAAGTACTTGAAATAAATTATAGTAAGTTCGACTGAGTGTTTTAAATAATTCCAAGAACCTGAAGTGTAAATTAAAACAGCCAGCCGCAAAATGAGACGCAGCTTCGTGACTTGACGTGACGTGGGTTACGGCAAATTCTCACGGACAGAGTGAATCACGGCGACGAACATCGCAAAACAGACAGCAGTTTCATTTTGTCAAGTATGGCGGTTTCTGCATGTCTTGAAGATTTGACTTCAAAGTCGGCATCCGATGACCTCAGAGAGTATTCATGGCGGCTTGTACCATTTTTGAAAGTTTTGAACACACGGTGACCAACTGTTGCATAAACACTGCGTTCCGCAGGTCACCAAGAGCATTTCTGCGTTACTTCACTCATTGCCGGATATCGAAGTCACATATATTTACGTGGTTTACAAATTCTCACCTTGCGTCACGTCACGAAGCTGCGCCTCATTTTGTGGCTAGCCTAACAAATCTGTTCATGTTTACCGACTATCTGGCGCAGTCAATGGATAAAAAAACACAGGTAGATGTTTTCTGAAAGCCCTTAACTGGCTCGATCGTTTAACATTACTTAGGAAGCTCTCTGAGATTGGTATCAAGGCCGTAGCCAGGAAATTTTTTCGGGGTGGGTTTTGGGGGTTGTTAGATAATTTTTTTGATAGGTGATAGGCTGATTAGGACTCCAAAATGTATATTTTTGTTAATGTATTTCAGGAATATATAAAATTATATAAATATAAATTTTATTCTATGAAAAACATAATTAAATGGTTAAAAATGAATCATGAAACGAAACATTCCAAAATTTGGGGAGACACCCCCCCCCCCCCCGCTGGCTACGGGCTTGATTGGTATGAGACAACATTATGAGGATGAGTTCTTTTGGCACTAACCTAGTGAACTATACACAGTTCCTTTGGTAAAATAACCAGAAATCCGTTAATTACCTATACATCTATAACGGGGGATGTTTCATGGATCAAATGTGGGGCCACATATGTAGGTACCTAACATTCTTCAATGACATCATCGGCGCCATTATAATGTTCATTTCCGATGATCTTAAACTTTTCTAACGTAAAAACGATCAAATGGTGAAAACATACAAAAAAATATTGATTAAATTTAAGAATAGTGTAGGATCCACAATATCCCAATAAATTCGAGTAAATGTAAGGTAATGTAAGACTTTTGCAAGATCCCATGGTATTGACGTTAGCTACAAAATTGATTCGTTTGGGTTGAACAGAGTTGGCGATGTCAGAGACCTAGGAATTACGTTTGAATACTGCCTCAGATTATGCATTCGGTATGCATTCTTCAAAACTTTTGTGTAAGTTTGAGTGTGAAAAAAGAAAACGTTCCATTAACAGAAATTCCCAAGAACTTGTGGGTACTGTTTATATTTTTGTGAAACTTTTGATGTTTTTAGAAGATACACTGAAAAGTTATGACGACTTTGATGTAATAGATTCTTGTATTAACTAAAATTAGCCAAAATGCTTATAAAAGATAATTTATTCCTTCTTGCCGCCTTCAATGGTCATGTGACTTTGAAAAGTGCTTGATGCGCAGGGACATTTATTAGTGGGTCGTACCTTTTTGGGTAAAATACGCTAACAAATATTGAATGATAAGCAAAATTGTTAAAAGAAAAATAAAATTCTCTTAACTGAAGCGCAGTTCCATAAATCTTATCCATATGGTGCAAACGCTTATAAAGTAAATGAACACACTATGACATACTAAAGAAATGATTTATTGTTTATCCTTATCGAAAAATTATGACAAAATAACTGATTAAAAACAGAAAAAATTCTCACATTTTAAAACTAGAGGTTTTTTGTTCGGGGGGACAAGTCAGCAATTTTATGGGAAGTTTTAATGGCTAATGGCAGGTTTTTCAGGTTTTTTCTGGGGCAGCTTCCCCCCTCGGTACGCCCATGTCCAATCTCCATACCTAAAGCTGCTTACCACAACGTACTCGGCCATAATGGTTGTCGAAAAAGTGGTGTAACTTGTTTGAAAATAACTAAAACAGACAATACATACCACTGAACCAATCCATACACACCAACGCTGGATTTACCACCTAACTCATTGTCATTATTGTATGATGTTGGTGACTATTTACATAGGCATATCGAAACTTGAGCAGCCAACGTATGATCAATTCGTAAAAGTATTTATGGAAATTGTGTATTGCTTATACCATAACCAATATATTTTTTATTAAACTATACTGTTGCTTGTATTGATTGTGAAGCCTCAGAAATAAATACCTTAGTGGATTAAAAATGGCAAGAGTTGTATACAATTATTCCTTAACACACCCTCTGCCTTCAAAACTAAAAAAAGGATGTAAATATTTAACCTTTAGACAAATGGCAAACGAAACTGGAAAGATGATAAAATTATTACAAAAGATAATAAAAAACTGCAAACTACTACGAGTTGAAGTGAAAAAAACAATAGTGACTCCTTTCTTCATCAAAGCAGGTTAGTTATTTATCTAACTATTTTAGAAATTGGCGTTTCCTCTCAAAAGTGTCCATTTTGGACCACCCCCAGTAAGTTCCAGACCAAAAGAAACAACAAAAAGATCAAAAAAATTCCCCTTATGATTTATTTGATCAGTAAAAATACAAGTTACACTTCCAAAAATTAATACAATCTTAACACAGATCACCCACAACTCTCGAATATATTGTAAATAACAGAGCTGGAAGAGATAGTAAATAAAAAGATATTACAATTTCTGCCATACTGAAAACGTAATATCTCTCTGTATAAGCGAATAAAGCTACACATCTACATAAGTTTCAAGCTCCGTAGTTATATTTAGTCGTACCCCACGATTTGATGCCGATTTTACTTTAAATTATTCTATTTTTAAGTTGAAACGTGTACAAGGTATTTTAAAAATACATATATCACGTTTTAACGGAGCAAAACAAATCGTTTGGCTCCAAAATTATGAAGAATATAACAGCATTGTATGCGCATTTCGTATAATTTTTGAAAAAAAAAATGCAATAGGGAATTATACAATGATATGTTTTTAAATAAGAATACTATTATTTTAACGGAGCCGAGTTTTACATAAAGATTAGGGTTCAAAGGACAAAAATGGGAAAATACAACATGATCGTTCCAAAAAATAAAGAAAGCACAGAAATAATCTTACGGAGACATTTTGGTTGAGAAAATAATGAAGAGGAGTGGACATGAAAAACATAACTAATGAAGATATACACGAACATAACCAAAGAAGAGGATAATTTGAAAACTGCCTTAACACCGATTAAAATACGTACTTGAACAAGAATATTACAAAACAGTAAGGTGACGAAAGAATGATTTATAATTGACCAAAAGAAAACTTAAGTCTCACGATAGAAAGAAACCCCGAAAACATAGCAAATAAATATTCTCTTCGTAGAAATCTATATCGGGTGTAACAAAAGTACCGGTACCCCACCTTTCCTATTATCGCATTTTCCGGGAAAACTTTCCGGACAAAAGTTGTTCAGTTTTGACCTAAAAATTCAGTGGTGACCTTGTCCTTGATCACAATGTGATTTTTAAAGGTCATTTCAAGGTCAATTTTTTAATGAAAACCCCTATTTTTTATTCCGGAATCAGAGAGAGACGAAAATTTTATATTCAAGTAAATATTTAACGTTGGGGTCTAGGTGACCTCTCAAGGTCATTTTAAGGTTAATCTTTATTAACAACGAAAATTTTTCATTTTTTGTTTCTATTATTTTTTTATTTTCTATTTTTTGCTGAGGATATTAACTTTGAACATATGCTTTAGAGATCGAAATTAATGTTAAATATCCACTAACTGGCTTCAGACACTTTAAAGAGCAATTGATTCATATAAAATCAAAAATGATAATAATATAAAAAACAAAAAAGTAAAAAAAAATAACAAAAACCAAAAAAAATTAGTGGTGCTCCATCAAAAAAACAAAACTACACAGCGCGTCCTCAGATTGCTTATAGAGGCCTTCTGAAGATAAAGGGTAACTACGAATATAAGAATAAGTAATCGCTAACAGCCTGTGGAACCCTACCTTCTTTCAAAGCTAAGTGACAGTATTCACTGCCAATAACGATTGCTATTGAGATAACCTTCAGAGGTCACTTAGACCTCAAAGTCAAATAGATACCTGAATGTAAAATTGTTAGCTCTTTCTGATTCCGGAATAAAAAATAGGGGTTTCTACTAAAAAAAAAGTTGACCTTGAAATGACTTCTAAAATTTTTAAGTCAAAACTGAACAACTTTAGTCTGGGGGGGGGTACCGGTAGTTTTGTTACACCCTGTATATCTAAATATAATTTAGTTTTGTTCTGACTTTTGGTTTGTTTTTCTCCTTTTTAATGGAAATGCGGTGGAACCTTTGGTGTGTCACAAATGTAAAAACATAATTTTGCACCCTAACACCAAACCTTTATTTTAAACACTAAACGCAGTTTCAACCACTCTAATTTGTCATCATCAAGGAGTAAATAGAAAACAAATATTAAAAGGTCAATGGAGGCCTAACTTCAACACATTTGTGATAAATGTAGGTAGATGTTATGAATAGGCTGATAATTATGACGATTCTGGGACACACCTGGAAAAATAGGTTTTCTGACAAACTTATCATTAATGAAATGAATAAAGGGCAGAGGCTTTAGGTATAATTCCTGTGGAACTCCCGATGTGACCACATTGGGATCAGTTTGGTTTAAATATGACTTACAACAAATCAAAATTTTTCCAGAATTCCCAAATTTACCCAAATTTTCCAATGTAATTCTGTAACTGCCAGCAATGTTGCGAAGTACAATTCAATAATGTATCGCCAACTAAGTGTATTTGAAAGAGGTCGAATTATAATTAATTATTAACGTCCATAATGTCAATGCCATACAACTGAATGTGCCGCCGCCGCCAGATTCAAAACATCAAGTAATTATATATATATAGAGGGACCAATGCTGTTATATACTTAGAGCATTTACTTCTGGAAGTGGCATGCAAGCGTCGTTATTGTTTACTGGTAAAGTAATCGTTGTATATTATAATTATACAGAGCTATTCCAGATATGTTAGAAATATTTTTTTTTCGTGGGTGGCACATAAGCAGTTGCATATATAGGGTGTTTAAAATATAGAGTAGAGTGCAATTATAACTAATAAAATAATTAGATAGGGAAGCCCAATTGTGGTTGAATTTACAGGGTTCTTGGAATAGAAGGTGCAGTAGAATTACAGTTATACAGGCTGGTGCAAAAAATATTATACCGAGATGCATATACAGGGTGGCGGAAATGGAAATGCAACATTTCGTAACCCATAAGCAGTTGTATATATAGGGAAGATGAAATATAAGGTGAGAGGAATTATAGACATACAGGATGATGATAAAAAATGTTAGAAAAGCAGATGATTTATAGAGTAGCCGACGAAGAGTTCCATATATATGATGATTGAAATATAGGTCGGAGTAGAATTATAGTTACAGAAGATAGTTAAAAATTTCATAAACAAAAAGAGTAAATACGGTGGCTCATAGGCAGTGGCATGTACAGAATGGTTTACCGGGTGGTTCAAAAATGTTAAAAAATATTATGCGTAGTCCATGAGCAGTTTAATTTATAGGGTGCTGGCAATATATAATGAGATGGAATTATTATAATGACGAATTTAATAAATGTTAGAGAATTGAGTGCAATTATAGCTATACCGGGTGGTTAGAAAAAATAAATATGTAGGGTAGCCCATTAGCGGTTGAATTGTTGTCATATTAAATTAAGAATTACGAATTTGAACACAAATAAAGTCCTATGAATTATATCTGAAAAAAACTTGAATTTTCGTTACTTATTTGTAGAAGCAAGATGTAAGACCGACATCTAGGGTTTTCGAGGAAACTATCACACAGAGGTTCCGAATCTGGATCCGTTCCGTGTAATTGCCGTTCTACCTAAAGTTCTAGGATAGAATGTCATGATAAAATTTTCAGGTTACTTCACCTGTCAGAGATATTGACACAATTGGTCGAATTTCGACCAATGGGCGACAGCTAGTATTAATAAAATCATGGCTCGTGGATCCCATATTTCAACAAAATAATGCTCGGTCTCATGTTGTTCTAGTTAGTTTAAACTTTTTTGAAGCGATCCATGCGAATCTGTTGCTATGGCAGTCCAAATCCCCCGAACTTTCGCCCATAGAACATGTTTTGGATATGATGGGTAGAAGGCTCGGAAATTTAGCCCAGCCCCCTGGGCTTTGGAGGTTCTAAAACATGAAATACTGCTTGGGATTATTAACAAACTTATTTAGAAAAAAAATCCCTTGATATTTTTTATTCAAATGTTAAGCATTTCCTCCTTACTTTAAACATCTCCTGGGAGTTGCGATTTCTTTGTCAGTGAATATACTATTGCCTCCACGCAAGGTCACTAGACTGTTCAAAAGTTTGCCGATTTTGAAAAAACCGTATAAGCTATGTCCTTGAAAAAATATAGGACTACTTTCGGATCCCCCTTAATAAAATCCAGTTTAAATGATCCAAATTCCTTGAGCTAGTTTTGCGTAATCGCTGAACATACATAAAAAAAACTGAGAACCTCCTTCATTTTGAAAATGCTTAGTAAAGTTAGAGAAATGAAAATGGACCCAAACTAATAATAGAGTCTTTAGTTTCCTATATCACTATACATTACCACTTTACTAAGAAACAAGTTAAGTATTATCATTTTTCCAGATCTCTGGATATCAAAAAATAAATAACGATTTTTCGATAATTTCGCCTATTCCTTGATCAAACCCCGTATGACATTCAGCTCTGAATCGCTCTATTTCCCCCCGCATCGAAGGCACTCAATCTATAATTTCTTACCCCAACAGACAATACAAAGACCGCCTCAACTGACCTACACTTTACTGTTTCGCGTGTTATGTTGTTATTGTACAACCGTATATTTCGCGCACCTTTATAAATAGGAATGGATTTGATTTGAGCTTGTGCCTTCGCTACAACCAAGCTTTGTGTCAGCTCTATTGTGTGTTTTTTTGTCGGTATCTTCTGTATCTGCTCTTCACTTTTAACCATCTGAAAAATCGGTTCAGTGTTTCCATGAATCTGCGGGAAAGTGGTTGCGGGTATTTATAGAGTGCGTTCGAGGTGTATGTGCGCGTATTGAAATTTATTGGTGAGCTCTGTGACTCGTATTCGCCGCAATAGCCGATCTGAAATCCTGGTGACCTTAATGAACACTTTTTTAACGGACTGCTAGGATTTCGTTTCGTTTAATGCCAAGGTAGTGTATTGATTTAGTAAAATATAAATTTTGTCCAAATCGAAATTTAGAACACATTCGTTTCATTTTAGTAGGCGATCCTGGCCAAAAAACTTATTTAGACTCAGATAATCAGTTGCAGATATTAAAAATATATCGATTTAAAAAATAAATACAGTAGTTATGAGTGATCGACCCAGTTTATTTCCTAGATGAGTTTACCGCAGTAAATATGATTACACACAAAAAAAAAATAAATCAAACGACTCGAAGTTACGACTTTTGATCTACGATTTTTTGTATTTATATATCACAGTTGACTAGTGAGCTTTCCAACACTTTTGAATTAGTGAATATAAAAAAAATTATGCAAGGATAATTTATTTTATTAATAACCTTGGTGAGAAAATAGATTTTTTTGATAATGGCGTTTTTATTTAACCAAATATCAGTCAGACACTAAAAAGATTTAAACCTGTAATTTTTGAAAAAATACAGGCTCTTCCTGAAATGTGGTGTTATTCTCATGAAACTTATGAATATCGACACATAGATTGTCTTCTAAATGTTATTTGTGGCATATTCTTGCTTATTTTTATATTTTCTATACAGCTGTATATTGAACGAAAAAAAAACAAACGTTTCAAAGTAGATTCTGACTTCGTTGTCAATGGCTTTATATGCATTGAAAATGTAAATTACCAAATGAAAGTTTGATTTATGACATTTAAGTTGACATAAGAAAAAAAATTGTTGTTTTTATACAGTGATGGGCAAATGTGTGGAACCAAGCAAATATCTTTGGAATTATTAGAGATATCAAAATGAAATTTGGTGGATACTGCAGTAGATTGCCTATTTGTTTCCAAATGTTTATACAATTTTGAACTTCCTGTTTTACCGGAAGTAATGTCGATTTTAAAATTTGCAATGAAACACCCTGTATAGTATACATTTTATTGCGAATACAAAAATATCGGGTTTGATATTGTTTACTTCAATACCTACCGAGATATTAACAGAAAAGTAATTAAGGAAAGGAAAAATCTAATATCCATTAAAGGAATACATAATCATACTATTAACTAAATCTAAGTGATTTTCAAAACATTGAAACTTAACTTATCGAAACTTAATGTATTAGATTTTCAAACTGAGCACCGTTTACTTCTTGACAATAAGCAAGTCGGTTTTTAAATTCTCTAGTAACATTAGCTATTACTTCTGTAATTCTCTGGATGCCTTGAGTTATTCTTGCAGCTAATTCTTAGAAAACCTTAGATTTTAAGTAACCCCACAGAAAATAGTCTAGTGGATTAAGCTCGGGACTTCGTGCAGGTCATTCATAAGTACCCTTTCTTCAAATCCATCTGTGATGAAATGTCCTATCTAAATGATCTCGAACAATTCGAGCGTAATGGGGTGGTGCTCCATCCTGCTGAAACCAGATATTATTTGGTAATTGTCCATTTACCTCCAATGCCGGAATAACTTGTGTCTCCAAGAGCTGTAAATACCTATCTCCGTTTAAAATTTCTTGTAGGAAGAAGGGTCCCACGATTCTGTTGTTATAAATGCCGGCCCAAACGTTCAATTTTTGGGGATTTTGTGTATGAGCCTCTTGTACCCAAATTGTAGCCTCTTCTGAAAACACCACATTTCTCATAAAATTATTAACACGGTTACAAATATCCATCATAGTTTCACAAAATTGCAAACGTCTGTCGAAATCGTCTTCGGAGAGTTCTTGAACGAGGCGAATTTTGTATGGATGATATTTTTCTCGCCTTAATATCCTTCCTACTGAACGACGGCTAATTCCATGCATATTGGCAAGGTCGGTAGTGGATAAGTGAGGATTTTCTTCCAAAGATATAGCAACATTTTTTTTGCACTTTTTAACCGTCCACTTTTTGGTAAATTGCTAACTGTTCCACTTGTGTCGTACCTTCGCAAAGTTTTCGTCACTACTGAACGGGATATTTGTGTATTCGGATGAACAATGTTACAAAGGTCACAAACTTCTTGATGCCTCCTTTTCCTCTCCCCATAGCCAATCATCATTAATATTTCTATTCTTTCTCTTTCACTTAATTCGGCCATTTTACGATCAAATTAAAACAATACAATCTTTTTAAGTTCAAATAAAAAATACTAATAACTTATTTTGACAACTCCTGTCACTTGTGCAATGAATTTCATGGACTACTACTCGTAAACTTGATTCAGATTTAATTTGCGCCTGATTTAAACAAACGCACGTGTGTTCGACTATGAAACAAGCAGTGCTGTAGTGCTGTTGGCTGTGACGGTATAATGCCACCGATTGGCCAATAGAAATACAAATCCTTACCGAGCGGTTTGTTTATATCTGGCGTAAATGAAATCTGAACCGAGTTTAGCTATAATCGAATTTTTCCTTTCCTTAGTTACTTTTCTGTTAATATCTCGGTAGGTATTGAAGTAAACAATATCAAACCCGATATTTTTGTATTCGCAATAAAATGTTTCATCAGAAACTAAAATACTATACAGGGTGTTTCATTGCAAATTTTAAAATAGACATTACTTCCGGTAAAACAGGAAGTTCAAAATGGTAAAAAAATTTGGAAACAAATAGGCAATCTACTGCAGTATCCACCTTCCAGATTTCATTTTGATAACTCTAATAATTCCAGAGATATTTACTTGGTTCCACACATTTGCCCATCACTGTATATACAGGTAGTACTAAAAAGCCTAAAGATCATGTATTATGGTTAAACAGCTTTCAAGTTGGAAGAATTTGCAAGAGTTGTCATTAGAATTTATAAGTGGCGTTCCTACGTACGACTTTGTTATAAGATAGCGATCACAGAATTTTGCTGTTTCAGTGATCCCATTAAAGTCATAAGGGAAAACCTAGGAAAAATCTTATGAACCATCCCGATACTGGGTTGTTCAAAAGGAGATGACCGTTAATAATTTCTTCCTTAATTGTCGGTAACCAGATACGATTGAATTCTACAGAAGTAGAAGCGATACAATCGTCTTCATTTAAAAGAATTAAGGCAGACTCTTTTATTTTTCGTTTTGTGTTATGTTGTTCTTTGTGAAGTATAGTTGACTTGTCAAATTGTATTTTATGGCCTAGGTCCCAAGCATGTTCACACATTTTCGATTTTTCAAATTGACGTTTCTTTATGTAATTCTTGTGTTCATTTATTCGGATGTTTAATGGAGTCGATGTTTCTCCAATATAAAATTTATTGCATTCGCAAGGAATCTTGTATATGCAGTTTTTTGAGTTCTGAGTTTTGTTGGTTGGTTTTTGTTTTTGATATTAGTGATTTCACTGCATACGATGATATGGAGCATAATATAAACAATTTTGAGTTTCATATTGAATATGGCATCTAACTAAACTGTTATAAAATTGTACTTGTCTGTTTGTTCGTTAGTTTGTTTGTTCGGGCATCACGTAAGAACTACTGAATTGATTTTACTAAATCTTTTTTTGTTGCAAAGGCTATAGTTTGACTTAAAATCTGATATACATTTTATCTCCCTACATTGACAGAAACAGTAGATATAGCGAAAAAACATCTACGATGTTTGGAAACTCACAATAATTACTCTGTTGGTTCCACCCCAGGCACTAAGTCATTAGATACTTGCATTACCATAGTTTTTATTTAAAATTCGGAATATACTAATGTAACTAACATGTTTCGATTTAAAAAAACTGAACTGATATATTAAGCGTAATTTTACAGGATAGTTGAAACATAAAGGGAAGTAGAATTACGTGGATTAAAAAAATCTTAAAAAAAAGTTATATTAGATGGCCCATAAGCAGTTGCATATATACAAAGTGGTTGAAATAAGGGGGAGTGGAATTATTTATATGGGGTGGTTCCAAAAAATTATATTGGGTAGGCCATAAATAGTTGCATATACCAGGTGGTTGAAAAACCTGTGTATTGGAATTATCCTTAATGCAATGTGGATAAAAAAATATTATATGGTTTGGGTCATAAGTCGTTTTATATACAATGTGGTTGAAATAAGCCTAGTATATAATTATAGTTATACAGGGTGGATAAAAAAATCTTAGAAAAAATGTGTTTTGTAAGCAGTTAGGATATTTGAATTATGTTAATGTAATGCATTTTGATGAACTCTTTTTTAATATGTATTGGATTAACTATATTACAACACCTATTTTGAAGAATAGTCTGGAGATGCTTCCATCGTTTAGTAACAAATGAATGCAGCTCTTTTTTTATTTCAATCTTATGAATTTCTTACACCAATATGTGAATTTATCACGATGTCAAATAAACTCCTCCTAAAAACGATAAAAAGAAATGTAATACTCGTTATTTTGTTGCAGGAGAGTCTAAACACCGCCAACATGAATTTGATGTTCCGGAAAAACTTCAGGGAGCAAAAATCAGGTGCAATAGTAGGCAAAGGTGCTAAAACATCAGTAGGTCGACACACAAGTAAGAGGTGCAGTAGAGAACAGGGTTACACTGCTATAGAGGAGCACCACTATAGAACACACCTATTTTTTAATCCACCACGTGTCACGGGCACTCAAGAAAATGAAGACGGTAATACTAACGCATTTTTCACCACTATTATTGAAATAAGTATAAAAATATGTGTTAGTAAGTTGAAAATAATGTTTGTGTGAATGTTTAACAAAGTTGTAGTACCAAGTAAAGTTCTAGATTAGCAACTTCTTAACGTTATCTGTCTGTCGAGTGTTAAGAGTGTTTTCCCTTGTTATTTGTCCTTGAAAGTTGATTAATACTTTTGTTATACTAACAAATCCCTATTCTGGAAAAAATATTAATAGTCTCTACACACATTTTATATCTATCACATTTAAAAAATTATATTTTTTAAAATGATGACGTCATCTAATTTCTCTTCAAATACTAAGATATAATTTTCTGTGCGCCATTAAAAGAGCACATTTTTTCTGCAAATTACAAATCAGGGGATTACATTATAATTTTTTATAGAAACTAATAATATTCAAAGAGCATTAACATGATTTTAATACTAATAAATGTTAATGTATAAAAATAAATAATGTATGTATATACCTAGTATTTGATAAAACTTGTTCAAATGTTCACCGTTTGCAATTTAAATGTTACCAAGAAGAAATCCATTAGGATCAAATCTGGAGATCTCAGTCGTCACTCAATTGGTCCACGTGTACCAATGAATCTTTCATCTTATTTGTACAGGGTCGGCAAATGTCAATGTTTATATAGGATAACGCTAACTGTAAAAGATACAAAGAAAATAAAAGTCACATTCTCGGTCTTTTTTTAACATCTAAGGCCCGTTTATTAAGGCGACATAAGATAAGCGATATATAGTGTGCCCAAATTTGACATAAATAGATTTCTTAGGACGTCATTAATGTGGTCTGTATGACGTCATAAACATTCTTTTAGAAGACAACTGCAATTACTTTTATGTTTTTTTGGGCAATAACACCACAATAAAAATAAAACGACGTATATTGCAGGAATACCAAACGTTTCAAAGTCTATTCTGACTTCGTTGTCAATGGCTTTATATTTATTGATGTAGATTGCAAAATGAAAATTTGATTTATGACATTTAAAATTGACATTAGAAAATTTGTTTTTTTTAGATATACAGGTAGCACAAAAAATTCTAAAGATCATCAATTATAGTTAACCAGCTTTCGAATTAAAAGAATTTGAAAGAGTTGTCTTTAGAATTTATAAGTGGCGTTCCTAGGTACGACTTTGTTATAAGATAGCGCATTCGCCAAAAATGCGATCAAAGAATTCTATTGTTTCAGTGATCCCATTAACGTCATAAGGGAAAACCTAGGAAAAACCTTATGAACTATCCCGATATTGAGTTGTTCAAAAGGAGGTTACCATTAATAATTCCTCCCTTAATTGTCCGTAACCAGATACAATTAAATTCTACAAAAGTAGAAGCGATACAATCGTCTTCATTCAAAAGAATTAAGGCAGACTCTTTTATTTTTCGTTTTGTGTTATGTTGTTCTTTGTGAAGTATAGTTGAATTGTCAAATTGTATTTTATGGCCTAGGTCCCAAGAATGTTCACAAATTTTTGATTTTTCAAATTGTCGTTTCTTTATGTAATTCTTGTGTTAATTTATTCGTATGTTTAATGGTCTCGATGTTTCTCCAATATAAAATTTATTGCATTCGCAAGGAATATTATATATGCAGTTTTTTGAGTTCTGGGTTTTGTTTGTTGGTTTTGTTTTTGATATTAAAGATTTCAGTGTATTTCTTGTTTGGAATGTTTTTTTAACATTAAATCTGTTGCCCAGTCTTTTCAATTTTTCTGACAGACCCTGTATATATGGTATAGTTGTAACTGTAATGTTGTTGTTTTGAGTAGTAGTAGTGTTAAGAGAAGTTCTGGGTTGATTCGGAAGGTTTGTTTTCTGTTCAAGTCTGTTTAACTCTTTGTTGATAAATTTTGTGGGGTAATTGTTTCCAGTGAGAACATTCTTTATAATTATTTTTTCTTTGTTGAATTTACTATCATCAGAACAGTTGGTCTTTGCTCTATCATATAATGACTTAATGACACCTTTCTTTACTGTATTCGGATGATTTGAATTGAAATTTAGGTATCTGTTTGTATGAGTCGGTTTTCTATAAACTTCTGTTTCGAATGAAGATTCTGTTTTTGTTATTAATATGTCTAGGAAAGATAGTTTGTTATTTTCTTCAATTTCTAGGGTAAATTTGATAGTTGGTTCTTTGTTATTTATGTCATTTAATAATGTATCTAGTTCTTCAAGATTGTGTTCCCAAATTACGAAAATGTCGTCAACGTAACGCCACCAAATTAAAAGTTTATTTTCTTTGGATAAAATTACTTGTTGTTCAAAGTTTTCCATAAATATGTTACTTAATGCTGGTGAGAGACAAATCCCATGGCCATGCCAAAATCCTGTTGGTAATCATCGTTTAATTGAAAGTATGTAGTTTTGGTACAATATGTTAGTAGTTCCATTATTGTATCAATTGATAACTGAGTTCGTTGATTTAATGAAAAGTCCCGTTCTAGTAGTTGTTTTACTATTGGAAGTGTTTTGAAAACAGGAACATTGTTATAGAGATTTACTATATCAAAACTTGCTATTGTAAAAGTATTTTTGTATTCTATATGAGACAGTTTTTCCAAGAAATGTGCACTGTTTTTTAGATGAGAAACAGAACTTCCTGTAAGAGGACGAAATGTTTAAAAGAAATTTTGAAAGTTCACTACACGGAGAATTTATAGAACTGACAATTGGTTTTAAAGGAATATTAGGTTTATGAATTTTTGGTAACCCATAGAAATGTGGTGGTTTAGTATAGTGTGGAGTGAGTGCTTTACGTTCTTGTTCTGTGAATTCAGGTTTGTGGTTGTACAAAAAACGGTATATTTTGTTTTCTATTGAGCTTGTTGAATCTTTTGTTAGTTTAGTGTATTGTCCTTGGTTTATTATATTTTGAATTTTGTCATAGTAATCCGTTTTATTTAAAATTACTGTTGCATTGCCTTTGTCAGCAGGTAAAATTTTTATAGAATTGTCATTTTTTAAATTTGTAATCGCACATAATTCATTATTAGTAAGGTTATTTTTAACATTTAGAGGTTTTTCGAGTTCAATTTTTGCTCTTATTCTATATTCTTGAGCATCACTAGAATTTAGTTTATTTGCGGTTTCTTCTATAGCACTTATTATATCAAAATTTAGGAATTGTTTTTGGAGTAACTGCAAAGTGAAGTCCTTTTTGTAATACTGAAGTTTCAGTAGCATTTAGCTATTTATGTGAAAGATTTATGAGAGTTTTTGTTACAGTAAAGTTTTTTCATGTTTGTTATTTTTTGTTATGTTTCTATTTAAAAGAAGTTGGTTAAATTTATGTAAATGTCTTTGTTTTTGTGAAAGGAATTCTTTATTGTAGCTATTAAGAGTGCTGTTTTTAATTCTATTAAACTCATTCTCTGATATTCGACAAGAAAGGAAGCTGTGTACATACCCAACATCACGTTCTAAATTAAATTTATTATATCCATGAAAATTTATCCTGTCTCTAATGGCTGCGAAACTTGCTCGCTCCAATATTCTCTGAATTCTCCCACCGATGTAGGGTTGACGAAATCTTAAACCTTTAGGAATAATCCCCATCTCCCGACATCTGCACAAGAATGTCAGGCTATTCTTGGTTCGGGCAAGCTTCTTAAATAAATCTTCTAAATCTCTAAACACTTTAGTCACTACTGTCTCAGCTGGTTTCTAATATATGATATATCGATTTGAAAGATCTAGTTATTCTACATAGAGGACGATTAAATCTGAAATTGGTTAACACTAACAATTTTTTTAGAAATATTCATTTCACTATATTTGCATAACTCTCCTCTGATAAATAGTTGCAAAGAGAATAATTGTGCAATTTAATATTACAAGCACCCCACGCTTTTTGCTCTGAATCGAATTATTCTGTTAATAACTTAAATTTTATAATACTTTTATTTTGAGGTAATTTAATCATAATTGATTATTCAACTTTCTACTGCTATAATATAAACTGTTCATAATTAAAAGTTATGTCCTACTCTTTAGTTTGGTTTGCTATTTAAGCGTGTTTTTTTAGTTTTTTTAAACTATAATTATTTTCTAAGTTTTTAGTTTCATAACGAGGTCTATAGTATTTATAATGAAAACCTTTGATTTTAGAATATTTTTCATTTGTCACTAAATTCAAGTTTACTTCATGTTTTCGTAACTTTCTATTTCAATACCGCAAGTTCTACTACTGTCACCTAGATGGAAACGCAGCGTTAATAGACGAATTTGACATTTAGGCAAGAACAGTGACAAAAGAACAACAAACGGGAAAATTCAACTTAATTGTATTCTCATCGGCTTTTGACACGTGTGCAAATTCTCAAGTTAATAAGACTTCTTTAAGTTGGTGAAAATTACGTTG
Organism: Octodonta nipae; assembly: GCA_034190945.1. Classification (NCBI taxonomy): domain Eukaryota; kingdom Metazoa; phylum Arthropoda; class Insecta; order Coleoptera; family Chrysomelidae; genus Octodonta; species Octodonta nipae. The sequence goes on along the minus strand of CM067224.1, from coordinate 3,338,142 downwards.
AAAGTTTGCGTTACATACATACATACAGGTCAACCTAATAAAAGCGTGTTAAAAAGAATTTGAAAATCGCATTGCTCATTGTAAGCTCGTAAATGGTCCCCAATTTGAACACTTACTTTGGTTTTTTCTTTTTCTTTTGTTACATTTTGTTACATTTATACCTGTTTTTTTTCATCTAGAGAGTGTTTCTCTAGAAAAACTTGTTATGTAACTGATTTAAAATTTAAACTTTCTATATGTAGAATTACTAGATCTTTAAATATTAGAGTTACCATTTAAATGAATGGTGTATGACGTCATACAGACCACATTAATGATGTCATGAGAAATCTATTTATGTCCAAATTTGCGAATTATTAAATTAAAGTTTGCGTGTCCTAGGATTTTTTCTTCTGTATAGATTTTATTTGCTATGTTCCATCATTTAAGTGCACACTATATAGTAAGGAATATTTTACGACGATATACCTCTGGGAAGGTTCATGACAACGACCAATCGCCTGGACCTGGCCGATATAAATGTCTTATTTTCTTCTTCATTTAGAAATGTAGTGTGACTTTCTCACATACCTTATCTTCTACCAAAATTCGCCGTCACCTTCCCTGCTATTTTTAACAAGTTTTTTGTTCAGTCATCAAATATTATATTATGAATACGGATCAGATATTGCTTCATCCTTAGTTGACTATGTAAAGTTTACTGTAAACGTAGTTTAACGATATAGATATTAAGTTCTATCATAAATCTCTCCCAGTTTTTCCTATCATTTTCAACAAGTTCAGGGTCTTGATATCCAATTGGATACAAAATTATGTGATCACCGCCCAATATGATATTCAATTGGATCTGGATGAATGCTGATCAAATTCTGGTTCATCCTTAGTTGGCTATGAAACATTGACTGTAAACATAGCTTAACGATGTAGATAATTTAAAAATTATATTTAATATTTTTTATTCAATGTTTTAAATTTTCTGTGGTTTTAATTGAAACAGTTTTCAGACATGTTTACTACCAATCAGGAATTATTCCGTAAAAAATATTTTCCGTACAGAAAATTACTGAATAATTATATATAATTATTTATTATGCAATAGCAACTCTTATCGTTGTTTAATACGTTTTTTTTTTCAATTCCGACAGTCATTGTGTAAATTGTATCTTAGCTAGTCATATTCTAGTGCGATTTTCTATAGCAGACATTTTAAACTGTTTCTGATCTGAACAGTACAATGAAGCGACAAAAATCTACAGAAATAACGTTAAACTGTTTTAGAACAGGTAGGATAATTTGAATACTGTTAAATGGATCCTAGGCTAGCCTTGTAAGATGAACCAAATCAGATCCGTGTAAAGCATTCATTCGAAAATATTGTTAACATTTAATTTATACCGGAAGTGACTACTTTGTTAAGTGTTTATGAAACTTTTTCAGGAAATATTATATAAACCAATGGTTTCCTAAATGTTAGGATTTTTACACATATTTGACAATAAATGTCATTTCTTACCAAACGTCATATTTCTTTTAGAGTTAAAGATGGTAATTCGTAATTTGACAGAAATCACAACTATTTCAAAAATAAACTCGGTATTAGAAATTGAGTAGCCAATCTCTGCAAATTCAGTTGTTGATAGAATATATTATTAAAGTGGCAGCTCCAATGACATAGCTCTGAAATTTGCATTGGCTTTCTCATAATTCATCTTGCTTTTACCGTTATTTAGTTAAAAATAAAAATAACATTAATTTGATATATGGTACATTAAATCACGTTGTGAGTGAAAGTTTTTAAAAAATAATAGAAAATATCTTACAAAAATGAATGAAAAAAAATTAATTAATTAATAATACCTGCAGTCATATTTTGACATGCAACCTGACAGAAACGCATTCCCCTATTAATAATCATCGATTACAATTGCGTTTCAATTTATTAACAGATGAATGTAGTAATCTGACACAGGGATTTTCTAAGAATAGATAAAGCTGATAGGATACATTATAAAAGAAATACAGTCTTTACACTTTAATAAATATAGTATATTAAAAATATTAATATTTGACACTTATCAGTTTTCTATTTGAAATGAAATACACTTTTGTTTGCAAACGAGACAGCAATCAAAATTTCACTTTGCATGATTTTATGTCCCTACTTCTTATTAAGCAAATATAGTGTTAATATTAAATCAATAATATTAAAAAAAAAGTTTTGATATTTCTTAGGTTAAAAGATGGATTTTTTACAGGATCGCTTAGTTCTCCAGGTAATGCGGCAAGAATGCAAACAGCTAGGTTATATACAGGTCTGTTTGTTAATACACTAACCCACTGAGAGACGGGTGACAATTCCTAGTGTACAATAAGAAAGCTAACAGATGTTTTTTTTAAACCCAAAACAGCATTTTTAACTAAACTAATAAATGCAAATGTTAATGCTTTTGTTCCCTGTAAACTTTTTTAAATTTGTTTCCTACTTCTTTATGAACTACCTTAAAAATATCGTAATTGATATAAGGTCAGTAGTGTCAGTTTGGTTTGGCCTTTAATGTGGATTCGATTTAGAAATTTTTATAGGCTATGCATATGTAATTTGAAAACAATTGCATCGTTATAAGAGACTGTTAGGCGTAAATCTATTGGTGGGGAAGTTACGACAGAAAAGGCAACCCTCATTTGTTTTAAAGTAACTGCGTCATTGATTTATTTAAATATTTTAGACGTTTTTGAATTTTCTGCCATTTTTGCAGTAGTTTTTGAGTTTATTGAAATTTGTTAAATTATAAAAATTTTGGAAATTTTGAAATTTATGACATTTCTTACTTTCCTGATGATTTAGACGTTTTTGGCATTTTTGAAATATTTAACTTTTTTGACATTTTTGACATTTTAATATTTTTTACTGTTTTAAAGTAACTGCGTGATTGTTTTATTTAAAACAGTTAGTGTCGAACCTTGGAAGGGTATAGAAGTGTCTCTGCTCGGTAAACCGTTGTAAAAATTAAAATCAGATACCATCCGTAAAAATCTGTTTAAACCGATTTTGAAAGAAATAAGTACTGTTTAGTGCGGCTAGTAAAATCTCGGTTGATCGGTTGTAAGTTATCGTAAAGCGAACGACGCAATAAAGTAATTAATACCGCTACATCTGTGTAGATCTTTTACCGAAGTGAATTATATACTTGAGTGCCGTACTAAAAAGTGCAGTTTTTACAGTGGGTACCTACTAAAGCAATTTATAGGTACTATAAAGAGTAAAGACTCTCAAGAACTATCCGCCAGAAACAAGGAATTTTATTAATTTTACTATTTTATTCATTTTATTAATTTCCGTAAATATATATAATATGCCACGACTTACTTGCAAATGTTGTTCTAAAGCTTACGAAGGCCAGCTTTTGGTCTCATGCTGCGTTTGTAGGGATTCCTATAAACATTCCTGTGTTGAAATAACTCTCAACGAAGCACGGATAATTAATGGAAATAAAGGATGCAATTGGACTTGTGTAACCTACAGATCTATAGGTACAGATCTAAATGAATTAAAATTAATTATCCAGCTTCAAAAGGACATACAAGAATTAAAAACGGAAAATCTAATAAAGAAAATGCTCCTGATTTTGAAGAAATACTCTCTGAAATTTCGGAAAGGCAAAAACGCCGGAACAATGTAATGTGTTTCAACGTTCCGGAACCAAACCAATCTAAGTCATCGGCAGAGCAGGCTGCATGTGATAAGGAAGTTGTTTCGGATATATTGACAACAATATCTCATGAACTGGCTAATACAGATCTCAAAATATTTAGGCTAGGAGTGTTTAACAAAAGTAAAAAGAGACCAATTAAAGTTGTAGTCGAAAACCAAAATGCAGCTAACAAAATCCTAAAAAATACCAAGAGACTTGAATGCAGTGAAACTCATAAAAACATTAAAATATCATCGGATAAAACAAAAAGGCAAATAGAACATTATAGAAAAGTCAAACAAGAATTAACTAATAGACAAAATTCTGGCGACAACAACTGCCGTATAAAATATTTCAACAATGTTCCTAAAGTCGTCTTTTTAAACTAAACCCGCCCAACAGTAATTCCAGCGACAACATCAAAATCTACTACCAAAATGTCAGGGGTCTCAATAGCAAGATCGATGAATTCTCGGCAAATGTGAGTGACTGAACTGTAGAAATTTTGACAACCCTTCGGCACTATCTGCCTTATACATTAGCCTAGTAAGGTCAAAATTGGAGTACGGAGGCATCATTTGGAACCCAATATACACACAATATGCAGATGGTATTGAGAAAGTGCAGAAAAAGTTCTTAAAATTCCTAAACTTTAAAGTAACGGGACACTATCCACCAAGAGGAAGCAACTATCTGAACTTGCTTCATAGGTTTGGCTTTGTGTCGTTGGCTAATCGTAGATGTCAAGCATCAGTTACATTTCTACATAAATTGTTGAAAGGTAGTGTGGATTGTCCACAACTACTATCTCAAATTAATATTTTAGTCCCTAGATTGAATTCGAGACGAAGTGATACATTTTTATGTAAAACACCTAAAACCAATATATTATTAAAATCACCTTTGAATTTAATGTGCAGAAATGCAAACAAGATATCCAATATTTGTGACATTTTTACATGCAACTTACATGATTTGAGAAAGGCTTGTCGTATTACATTTAATTAATATCTCATATTAAGAAAAAAGTTCTTTCACTAATTTTTCATTTTGAGTCAAGCAGATATTTCTTAGTATGTTATTATCATCATTATCTTACTCTTATTAAATTATTATCATCATTATTTTACTCTTATTAAATTACTGCAAACAGAAAATATTATTGTTTTTTATCTTGTTTATACTTATTGTTATTAGGTCTGTTTATTATTACGACACTATGTATGTATATGTATGTATGTTTTTTACATTTTTATTTTAATTTAACTTTTCTATATTGTTAATATTTTTATATTCGTATTTTAAATTAAGATATATTTATTTTTGTTCTTTAATTTACTATTTTATTGTAGAATTATTTCATTGTAAAATTGCTCTGTAACTGGGAAACTGTTGGGCAATAAACGCTATTATTATTTAAACATTTTTGACGTTTTTGAATTTTTTGTCTTTTTGACATTAGTATTATTGTTGACATTTTTTAAAATTTTAGACGTATTTGACATTTTTGCAGTATTTTTTGAGTTTATTGAAATTTTTGAAATTATAAAATTCTTGAAAATTTTGAAATTTATGACATTTCTTACTTTCCTGATGATTTAGACGTTTTTGGCATTTTTGAGATTATTTTGAATGTTCATCTGGGATTTTCTCTCCTTGCAATGGTTTCTGAAAAATACAGATAAGTTAAGTAGTTGAATATCAAGGTGTAGTATTTAAGGGCAGTTTGTGGATATTTGACCTTTTTACATTTTAATATTTTTTACTGTTTTAAAGTAACTGTGTCATTGTTTTATTTAAACATTTTTGACGTTTTTAATTTTTTTTGTCGGTTGTGACACTTAATATTTGTGATATTGTTGACACTTTGTTTAAATTTTAGACGTGTTTGATATTTTTGCAGTATTTAAAGTATTAGGCGTTTTTAACATTGAAATTTTGGTGTTTATTGAAATTTTTGAAATGGTTGATATTTTTAAATATTTGAAATTTAATTTTTTTAAGTTTCTGATGATTTAGAGGTTTTTGGCATTTTTGAGATTTTTGACATAGATGACCTTTTGGCATAGTTGACCTTCGGGATCCTGCTTAACCAAATACAGTTTAAATTGTCCAAATCAATTAAGCCCATTTCGAGTAATGACTGAACATACATAAAAACCATATATAGAGACTAATTGAAATCTTATTTTTGAATTCGGTTAACTTTTATGTTCATATTTAGATTCAGCGCCCCCAATATAACCGCCACATTTTATTAAAATAAGCTTCGTATCATTTTAATTTGATATTATTCGAAACCAACGATCACAAATATTTGATTCTTTCAAAATTATCGACTGCTATGAAGACATTTTTTTTGGCACACGTACAAAGCACTATATAGCTGTTTTATATGCACACGTATTGCTTGGAAGGAGGCATAATGTCATCGCATAGATTTTGTCACACTTATTTATCAAGTTAGAGAGACCAATTTCGCGAGTGGCCATTTTTAGATCGAACCATGTGATTTTGATAAACATCCTAAAACGCCAAATGTCAGGTATGATTTTTTGTATTCATGTTTTCTTTACAACTGTCTAAATGTGAAATGCATTCGTAGTTGTCAGTCACATCTTTTAAATTCGACCTCTGTGATTTATAGATCAGTTTGATTTTTCATTAGAGTCTAATATCAGTGATATTTGATAACTTTTTGGTATTTGCCTCCGTCTAAAATCGAATTTATTTATAGCTATCGCAAACATCCGATTATGTTTAATAGTGTTTGTTTTTTGGCCATGTGACAAAATATTAGTCTTGTTTTCTGCGTTATGTTTAATTTTAAACGGTATATTGAGACTAGTTTCAATAAACATTCCTAGATTTGATTGACGAAATTGACGCTCTCATATGTTGTTAAAACTTTTATTTAATTCTGGCTCCTTTAAAATCAATTTCTCAATAAATATTATTATATTTATATTATTGTTATATTGATATTACAGCAGCTCAATATATATTTGTTCTAAGTTTTTGTGGGTACCAAATGTATCAAGTTGTTTTCGGATATTCCAAGTTCAGACATGGGGCAAACTAACAGAAGAATTCAAGCCAGACTTGGTAAACACAAGAACGCCATCAGAAAGAACAAACAACATCTATTGCGGGATACGTCACCATGGCTTCACACTGAATAAACTTTGAGAATATGAAAGTACTCGCAAGTATAGAAGAACTGAAATCGATCATGGTAATTGATATCGGCCTCATAGTCTAAACACCCTACCGACCCGGCCACGTCGTAGAACAACTTAACGGAAATGAAAATATCAGTACACATGGGCGTGTCCAATGAGCGCCAAGGACAATCACTCGGAACCCCTCACGAAACGAACCGGACACCGCCGAACCGGGACTATATAATACCGCTCCAGCTACTGTAAATCTTAATATTTGAGTAAGTAGAAGGTTGAGCGGACGGGTACTAGAATTATGCGAACCGACCTAGTGAGGGCAGATATGATTCTGCTGAAACGTCGTCATTTTACCATCGATGGAAGTAGGAATCAACTACGCGAATAAATTCCCTAAAACCACTTGATACATATTATTATTTCAATAATTTTGGTATAATAATTCAAGTTAATATTTAACCATGCAACTGTATTAAATCTCTTATTTACTGTACTGTACTAAGTACTGTGAAACTATAACTTGATTTTTTATGTCTTTAGTTTAGAGCATGTATTTTGGTCGTCAATTGTAATTATGAAAACTAATTCACAAGAAACAACTTAATTAATAATATAGCTTCTTGTCCTTATATAAAACGTAAAAATAGTACGTCCTATGTTACTCCTAAACTGAGCTCGACCCTATTAATACCCTCAAGGCATTTAGGCTTCAGAGTCTGGCAAACAATTAGACATACCTACATATAAGTTAGGTACATTCTAAAAGCATAACCTTTCTTCTGGAAAAATCACTGCAAAGCAATGAAGTTGCAGTAAGTTTTCTGAAGAACGCAATCTTAAGTGATCTGTTTCGAAAAAACTTTTAACGTACTATACAATACTCACTTGTATTTATTCAAGCACTTAGCTTATCTATCTATCTATCCATTTGATGGTGGAATTTTCGATCAAAATATGCTACCTGTTTCGATACCTTGTCGATCATCCTTAAAGCTTCTGTCGGTCAGTGGCTTGCTCACGGCCAACACGTACTTTGGAATACTATTACGATTAATGGAGGACAAATCATTTCACAAATATTGTTTAGGAATATAACAAAAACTGAGAACTCTTAAAATAAAGCCGAATTATGGATTCAACTCTAATTATATAGATATATTTTAAAATCTCAATCTTACTAGACTAGACAAGCTGAGGACGTGATAGGGAACACATGTATTTATATCTATAAGGATGTTAATGAATGAGTTTCATATTAACACGTTTTAACGATAATCCTTAATACGAGTAATTTTTATAACACAATATTCAAATTAACCGAATGATTCTGAAAATCCAAAAGTTATAGATCAATGGTTTTCCAGAGCCGCGATGCGGTGCGATGATAGGTGCTGGAGGAGAAGCGTTGCCTTTACAAACCGCAATTTCTCCAGCACTCACTGAAGCTGATTTGCCACAGCCGTTGGTAGCCAGGAGTCCATCGGCGTCCATGATGAGGTGGCCTCAGGTATCAGGAGAACGATCACCCAATAAAACAACACCCACACGGCAAGTAAGTATCGCTACGAATACATATATAGGGGGTGGGGCACGTGAACCAAGTGTTTTTGAAATGACTGGTACTCAGCAGTTATGAACCTATCAGTGGCAACAATGGAGCGGTAGGCATAACACTTTTCGTCCTTTGGTTCCGAAAAACTTGATTTCGATATTTTGTTGGCTCCTCGGTTTTCTGATCTATCCATATGTGAATTATTTCTATAGGAATAGCATACGTCAGGGCGAGCCGAAAGTCATATGATAGAAAAATTGAAGGAAGTGATCCATCCACAAATCATTCAGTTTTATAGCTACTTCCTAGTCTCGGTCCCCATTCGAGAATACGCTGGTTCCATACGTTCTCTGTCCTTCGGGCCATGTGTCCTGCCCATTCCTATTTTAATTTTGCTGCTCGGACTATCACTTCCTCTAGTTTGGCCTGATTCAGGTCTTTTTCTGTCGATCAGCTTATTGGCAAGCATTATTCTTTCATCAGCTCTCTGTATTATTGAGAGGGTGTGTCAGTTTTTTTGTAAGACACCATGTTTCAGAATCATAAGTTAGAACGGGTAGGATTCACTGAATATACAGTGTGGTTCTAAAATAAGGTTTCAAACTTTTGCTGTGTATATAACTCATTAAAATGATGAAAAAAGTTCCTATTAACATGTGTGTTTCCTTGTTTTACAGCTCTTTTTGGTGGAATAGGATCCAATGTGTTGATCACATTTTTGCGTAAGCCGAATTGTTGCATATTATTAATCATGAAATAACTAAACTACTAACAAAAGTTACATTTCACAGTCACTGTAATTTAATTTGATTAAATATTTTAGTAATTGTCATATGACCTCAACCAAGAGAAAAATTCTTAATATCACGCTCTTCAATTATTTGCTGGGCTGAAAATTTGTCGCTTGAGATCGTCCTGTACCTTTTTCTTCTTCTACGTTTTATTTGCTTGCTCAAAGTGGTTAACAGTCAATCGCGAATTCGTATAACAAGTCTACACATCCTTTGAGCGAGCCCAGGATCTGGATATGCCCTTCAGAAAATTACTGAGGGTCACTTCCAGCTCCCTTGCCATCCACCCCCTGAGAATTAACTCAGGTCATCACGCTAACGCAGTTTTCCTTCTGCATACTCACTGTCTTCATGTTGGGACAGCTTGGCTTTGGTTTGTTTACTTTACTTTACCTTATTGGTAGTACAGCAACTGTCTTATTTGTGTTCGTGGCTCATTCTTTGATATATAGCGTATTCTACCCTTCTGTGGGTACCTGTGTGTACCTTTGGGCTTCTTGGTCATCTTCTTCTTTGCTTAGGCAAAGCTGGTTCTTAGGCCGTTTGTATCTGTCAATAAATCTGGGGTCATAGTCAATTAGCTGTCTTAGGTGAAGGTTTGAGTGCTGTTCCAGTTTGGCGTAAGCCTCTTTGGCCTTCCTTGTCATTTCTGCAAGCACTGGTTGGTGTCGTAAATCGTTGAAAATCACCGTGTTACGAACGAACCAAGTGCGTCGACTGCGAGGCGTAGGCATAGGTTCTCCTGCCTTTGGATGGCCTGCCTGTTGCTCTGGCTGGTGTGTCCCCATACTATTGAAACGTACGTCAGCATTGGCAAGATGACTGTCTTGATGAGAGTCAACTTGTTAAGAGCCCCAGCTTGCTTTCTCTTCCTATTAGGTGGTAAAGTCTGGCACGGGCAGCCCGGACTTTGTTACGAGTCTCTTGGACATGTCTCGTGAAAGTCAACCCCCTGTCGATGATGACTCCAAGATATTTGACTTCGTTCTTCCATGGAATCTGTCTGCCCGTTGATGGTCAGTTTTCCTGTCGGAACGATAGAGCGCCACCATTCCGCTAAACAGGTCTAGATATTCAACTCTCCATTGTATTTCGAGAACACTTGCTTCCCCTGCTCTACTCATGAGTTAAATACAGTTTTAGCCAGTCTTGTACAAATAAAAAATAAAAATTATGCATTAATTACCTTAATGTTTGCTAATGTTAATTGATTGTTTCAGGTTAATTTTAATTATGGACATGATGGCAGTAATAATGACAACGTTCGAAATTTAGCTGGGTTAGATAGGGATTGCTTTATTATTCCTGTCCATAGTTTAGAAAGGTTTTTACCTGCTGGAGTACCTATGCCCGTATGTAAATACATTCATCTTTATGCTATTACTTTTTATTTGAATGCTTAAATAATAAAAATGCCTAATTTTAGAGTAAACTCATAAGGAAAAAATCACCAGCAAGTAGAGGCATCAGGGCATTTTTAAAATGTACCCGCTGTGTTGCTCTGCTATGAGATATAACAACTCCCCTTATAGTTATTAATTAAAAAAGTTCGTAGGAAATATTAACTCTGTTATAGATAATATCATAGTTGCAAAGATACTTTAACAAATATATAGCAAAAAGTATGTTAGATGTACTTAAGAATGTTTGTTAGATATGAAAATAATTTATAGAATCGTCAAATTTCAAAGCTGCTCAGGCAACAGTAGCCAATCTGATGACAGCAAACTATTATATTTACTTACTTTGGTGAAAAATTCATATAATTACATTAAATGTTTTAAATTATTACAATTTATTTTTCAGAAACCACCAGCACAAGATAGCAACTATTTAGGGAAAAAAAACAACTTACATGTGATGGAGGTAATTTTTTAATTTTGTTTCGTTCTAAATTACAATTAGCTAATTATTAAATATAACCTTGGAAAATTTTCGTTGCAAACATTTATATGATTAAATGTAAATTCATTATTGTGGCCAACAAATCTAGATTACATTAGCGCAATGCGACTACTAAACTTGAGTTGAGCGTATTAGATTACCAACGACTATCACGCGAATATATACGGGGGTTCACAGAAAACAATCCAGCCACGGTCAAAGATACATAATATGTAATCATACCGAATAAAATAGACTACATTAATGTAAGCTTGTTTTCAACAAAAAATTCTTTACTTCTATTCTTTTACTTGTCGTTTGTTTTCGAATCACGTGCTGCTAAGGTGGCTCTCCATGTGCTGGAAATTTTTGAAAAAGCTTGCTCGCTAAAGCATAGATAGATTACACAATAAGGGTGTGCATTGATCGATTTATTTATTGTCGTTCTCATTAGCAAATCCTGTTTTGATTCAGAAGTGAACCATGAAGTTTTACTTGTTTATGATTGTTTTGTAAAGTGTATCTTACTTTTTGTTTCCAAACAGGTGCCTGATCCAAAACTATGTGTCTTATGCCATTTAATGAGTCACTTAGAACCAATAGATCCTATATTAGAATCACCTTTAGTCCAACCGCTTTTAAAGCAGAGGGTAGCCGCAGGGGAACTTCTAAACGAAGTTGCCCAGGCAAGGACAGCAGTAACAGGAATGCTACTTGCTAATATGGAGCGAAACGGTAAAACTCTGTCCTCATTTTACTTAAACACCATATAAGCGAGTTTTTTATTTGTTTTAGCCGACTTTCCTTTCATCACCTACTACGTGATCAACACATCGCAAACGAATCCTATAGTGTTTTATAACAATCTTCGGACGGTTAGTCTGACGAAATTTGATCCGAGGCTGACGCGCTATACTGCCGCTCACACTCTGGACTTGTACACGGAAGTAGCTTCGATATGTCGGCCACCGGTTCACGAAATCGGCATGTCATTTCAAAAGACCCACACTGCCAGCACTGGCTACATGGTGTCTGTGTACAAAGTGTTCGAAGGAGATGACAGGGAAAAGTTTGAAAGGAATTGGTTGTACTGGACAGGTAAGAACGAAGGGCTCGACAACGGTACTAGATACTCCTTAAATAGTTTAATATATAAACATAGTGTAAACGATTTTGTATTTTGTTTATCGCGTACACCCGTGAGATATCATATTACATTTGGGCTTACAGGCTTACAAATAACAAACCACCCGATTTGGAGTCTCTGTGAGCTAGATTTTCCTGAAACTCCTGGTTTTTTAACATTTATTTTCGCATTTTTGATATGTTTGTCATTTTTTGGCATTTCTAAAGTTTAGATATTTTTAACATATTCGGCATTTTTTACTTTTTTGCCGCTTTAGACGTTTTTGCATTTTTTGAACTTTTTAACATGTAGGTATATTTTTGACAATTTTTTTTACATTTTTGACATTTTCGACATTTGAACTATTTTGACATTTCTGACATTTTTAAAAATTTGACATATCAGAAGTTTTTTGACATTTATCACATTTTTTACATTTCTGATAATTCCGATATTTCTGGCATATCTCACATTTTTGACAATATTCATGTTTGTCATTTTTGACATTTTAGATAGTTTTACATTTTTGAAATATTTTAGTTTTTATTTACGGTGACGTTGGCATTTTTAGTAATTTCTCTTAGTTTTAGCATTTTTCGCGTTTTTTTTTTTGTTTTTTCTTGTTTTAGGATTCCGACAGAATATATTTGACAATTTTACGAACTTTTATATTGTTGTGATGTTTGGTGTATTTAATACTCTCGTTTTGAGGTTTATATTATTTTCTGTATTTTTGCGAACACACAACAACACATGACCAATATACCAACAGTCATTTTTATATGCAGACAATTATTATGCATTTGCAAGTCTGCAATGAGCAAAAATATACTCATATCGATTGTTGGAATCTTGAGTTATGGTCTTGATTTTTTGATTAACCTTTGTGTTGAAACGGCGTTGAGTGTAAAAATAAAGGTTTGGTGTTAGGGTATAAAACTTTGTGTTTATATGTCTGTGACACCAAAGGTTTCCCATTTATGATCTTAATTATATACATCACAAAATAGTGTGAAATTTTCAAGCAATAGAGTTATTATCCATCCTTAAACTCTATACGGTTGCCTACTCCGTATTAGCCTAAGTCACAAGCAGTGTTTGCACTAGTCACAAGTGTCTTTCTTCGTGTATTAATGATTGCCTACATTATATAAAACTAATATTAAGTATCCCAATAAATATGTTAAGTGCGTTTCTGAAGTTTTTTGGATTGTTTCAGCTCTATTTTGGATTCCATAATAATTATTTTTTTAAATATTTCCATTTTAAAGTGAATAGGTATATTGCCTTTATAGAACAAATTAATACTCAGAAGTAGGCTTGGGTCGTTCGTGAATGAGTCGTTCAAAACGGACGACTCTTCTACATGTGCCACGAATGAGCGGCACAGTTAAGTCAAATAGCTCGTTCAGTTCGCCATTAATAGAGTCATTCGGCTCGAGCGAGTCGAGAGTCATAGGATGTGCTAAACGTTCAAGCACGAACTAGACCACAAACTAGACTCGTTCATCGTTCAATCTTTCGACCGGCACAATCACCTCAGCTCGGGCTCGGAGCAGTGGAGAGAAAAGAGCCGTCAGCCGTCTGGTTCATCAGATGAAGGTATTTTAAAATTTGGTCGGAAGGTTTTATTTTCAACGAATCGATGAATGAATTTTAAATTTTTATTATGACAGGCACTAAGACACAGGATTGTTATTGTTTTTCAGTGTTTTTGTTATATAAATTTCGATTTGGGTAATAAGTAAGCATAATAATTTTATTTGTTTTTAATGTTTAGAGTTTTTTTCTTATTTTTGTTACCAAATAATACAAAAATAATTGTATTTACGTAAATTAATGATCTTTAAATTATGACTCAGCAAAACTTCAATATTAGTTTGAGCAGTAAACTACACAAGTAGAGACATTATATAAATCTTCCTAAGGGTAAACGGCTGTGTTTTAGGAGATCGTTCAATTAAACGACTAATTGTGAACGACTCGTTTTGGTGAGCTGAACGAAATGAGCCGGCTCACTAAAAAGAGTCATAAAACCCAACGCTACTCAGAAGATCGAAATGCATGGGCGTACCGAGTGGTGGGGCAGGGGGCAGCTGGAAAACCTGCCATGACCCATTAAAGCTTCCCATAAAATTATGACTTGCCCCCCTGGAACAAAATAATTCTGATTTGTCCCTCTCTTTAGAACAATTATTTTTTCCGATTTGCCCTCCTCTAGGACAACTTTTTTTACTAATTTTGCCCCTCCCTAAACCAAAAGCTTGGTACGCCCTTGTCGAAATGTATTATTAGATTTTATTATTGAATGTCAAAATGTTTTTAAAATGACTGCAACAAACTGGAATATTGCTATTTGCAAAAAAGACGAGTTTTTTTAAATTTTATAGTCAGCAACAGTAAATCAATTAAAATATGTATTGAATTATTAAACAAAATAAAGTTATAGAGAACCTTAGGTAGTTTTTCACAATCTATAACTTATTTACAAACGTTCACTTTGAATATATTTGAATTAATTCTAACCAAGATGCAAGCTTTCTAGTTTTGATATTGATGTTGAAAATGTCTTCGTTGAAATATAAAATAACGTTTTAGGTTTAGACTTGAACTATCTCTTTTTTAATTAAATAATATTCATCTATATAAAGTAAACGCGCAAACACTAACTTTTCATTGGCTATTTTGGAGTAGGCAACCGTTTAAACCGTCTAGAGCACAGAACATACAATTTTAACGACCAAAATTTAGTTTAATAAAGTAATAATCTTTTCAAAACGTAATTTATTTTGTAACTGAATATCTGAATTTGTTGTTTCAGGTGCCAGAATGATATACAGATATCTGCCACAGGCAGCGGGACTTCGGAAAATCTCATTGCACAAATCCTTGAGCCCCAAAGGAGACAAAATGTACATTTTATTGTGTGAGTGTGCAAATTTACTTGCAGATGTAACAGTTTGTGCACTTATTTTGCCGGCACTTAGAGCAAGACTATCCGGATACACAGGAATTTATAGGCCACTGCAGACATTTTAGAACGCCTGTACTTACCAAACGTATTCGACCGTCATTCCTAACATGACACCAAAAATAATCATTTTTATGTATTTAGTATTTTTAAACCCATGAAATAGGTATATTTCAAGATTTAAAACTTTTTTATACACATTATAAAATATTAAAAGTTACACAGCAATAATATTGTGACAATTAATACAGTGTTAGTTTTTTAAGAATCTTTTTCGTGTTATTATGTATTTAAGTAAATATTTTTGTGTTCAGATGATTTTTTACCAACTCATGAGAAACAAAGGTAAAAACAAATTCCATTCAGTTTTCACGCTTGCTATCTAGTAGTTAGAATTTAGTTTCAAATTAAAGATTAGACTGTCACAAAATTTAATGATCTGGATTTGTTTAATCCCTACAATGTGCACAAAAATAACACATCAAATTCTGGACTTACATATATTTTTTTAAAACTGGAGATCGCGTTAGGGTTTTTACAGTTTCTTCATTTTTAAGAATTTATGAACATATTTTTAATGTTACTACACACTGGAGTATATGGGGAAAACTAATGATATATATACAGTGTGTCCGGTTATGAACTAGCGATAATCTAAATACATGTAAAGCTACTATTTCAATACACAATTACACTATATACTAGGGCTCAATACCCCACCCCGCCATATGGCAGCCATTTTGTTTTTTTGATGAACGTGTGAACCAAAACGTTCATATCTCTTAAAGTTTTGGTCTTACTGAGATAAAAATAGGCTTATTCGACGGACAATAAAACTGTCTATCAACAACATTTCAAAAAAAGTGTTAACGTTTTCTTAACTTTTGAAAAAAGATAAAATGCAAAAAAAGGATAAAAAAATTATACAAATCAACAAACTATTGCAAATCAATGCAAAAGTAGCCCCGATAACCTTTAATTTTTTTTCACTAAATCGAAAGTTTTTGAGTGAAGCTACAATACAACATTAAATTCACAACTGTATGTTTATTACTTTCGGAGTTATTGTTGTTTGAACATAGCGTATGCGCAAGCACAAAAGACCTTTGTCGGGACTTTAAACAGGTAGGTAAACATTAAAACCACATTAAGGTCTTATTACTTGCTGAAACCATAAACGAAGTGTATGTCAGCAATATGTTGCGTTGAATATTGACGATTTGCCATATTCAAATCACAAGATAACCACTAATACAGAACGTAAACAGCACGGACGGTAAGTAAAAGTAGGGATCACAAGGCAGGGCAAGGTACAACTAACGTAACTAGTCTTTATACTGTAAGTTCTTTGCAGGTAGAGTCAATATGTTCCATTTCGCTTACTCCTGCTAGTCGCGAACATCATTGCTAGCCTTTTCTCGGACAGCACGCAACTAATGTCAGATGTCACTTAATAAAGGTCTTTTGTGCTTGCGCATACGCTATGTTCAAACAACAATAACTCCTAAAGTAATAAAGATACAGTTATGAAATTAATGTTGTATTGTAGCTTAACTCAAAAACTTTCGATTTAGTGAAAAAAAATGAGAGGTAATCGGGACTACTTTTGCATTGATTTGCAATAATTTGTTGATTTGCATAATTTTTTGACCCTTTCTTTGCATTTCATCTTTTTTTCAAAAGTTAAGAAAACGTTAACACTTTGTTTTGAAATGTTGTTGAAAGACAGTTTTATTGTCCGTCGAATAAGCCTATTTTTTATCTCAGTAAGAACAAAACTTTAAGAGATATGAACGTTTTTGTTCACACGTTCATCAAAAAAATAAAATGGCTGCCATATGACGGGGTGGTGTATTGTGCCCTAGTATATAGTGTATTTGTGTATTAAAATAGTTGCTTTACATGTATTTAGATTATCGCTAGTCCATAACCGGACACACTGTATAATTATCTTTACCCTTATTCAGTCGGATTTATTTATTAGTACACATTGTATGTAACACCTTGGGAATATTTACCTGAATAATAACTGCCATACCAGTGTTTTACAAGTTGCCTATATCTCAGGCAAACTTAGTCTCTGTAATAAAATACCAGAAAATACGACTAATAAATCCAGATTAAAAATATTTCAAAACATGATTCAGAAATAACATTATTTATAGCTCTGTTACTATGTTTTCTAGACAATCAAAAACCTATGAAAATTATTTTCTTATATTTTTACTTATAATTTTGTATACACTCCATAAGACAAATGTCATCCAATTATACTTTTTTGTTGTAGAACTAAGATATTGTTTTTAATTATCTAATTTGTAATTGTTTTCAAATTGTATTACGTTTAGTATATATAACACTTTTGCTTTATCAAATTAATTATTTCATAGCCATAAAGACATATGCTAGATATGTTATACTTATTATTCTAATTTCAGTCAGAAATTAAACTGTTTGTTGTTGTGTATGACCAATGCAATATATAGTGTAGATTTTTCAAGTTTTCATTATTCTATAATATATAATCACATAAATATAAGAAATAAAACGATATTTTTCTATGATGTTAACTCAGGGTACCTGTTTTGTGTATTACTTATTGTTGAAAAATCTGTGATAAACAATAAAAAATGGTACATTTGAATCTATTGACAAATATCGTTAAACATTAAATGCTAAAAATTGTTATAAATTGCACAGTATCGATTTTTTTAAATGTATTGTGATACTAAATAAAGTGTTGATTTTACAATTGATTTTATTTTATAAATTAGATAAGAGGAAGTTTAACTATGTTTACAAATAAAATAAAGAAATCAATATGTTGTTTGTCATAAGTTATACAACAATGGCGGATCTAAATTCATCCAAGTTGTATACTTTTTTCTTTATTTTGGTAAAGATACCTTCAGTAGTGTCAGGCCCCTCTACAAACAAAGCTACCCCCCCTCCCCAATGACAATCATGCATCTGCCACTGTTATACAATGATCCCATTTGCTTAGTTGTAAAGCTGGCTAAGATAAGTAGTTGAAGTCATTATTAAATTTAAATATTGATGTAGTTATTAGTATGTCATTCTAAATAATTTTAGGCCTATATAGCGTTCCCACAATAAATTCATTTCCTAAAATTGTTTTTAATTTAATTGAATAATCTGTTACAGAACAGGGAAACCAAATTAACCAGCTAGTTTCAGACAAAACAAGAAATAGACTTGAATACTTGGTGTAATGATTTTGGTAGAAAATCATGATTTGTTTAGACACTATTGAGAAGTAACAGTAGCTTAATCCTCATGCTATATATAGTAACAAAATTACTCTTTTTAGATGTAGATATTTGACATCTATTGGAGTGTTAAAAACAATTTTACACATTTTTTTTTGTTCCAGAATGTGGATCTACTTACACTTGTAAATTAACCTGAACTGAAAAAAATATTGGAACTACATGTTCTTATCGTGATTGCAGTTATTGGACTTTCATTGGTGTGTTTTAACAGTTAACAAAACACTAAACACTTTCTATTTTAATCAACAGTTAAAAAACTAATAATTGAAATATTTAAAAGTCCTTTAAATGTCCTTATTATACAAAATATTTTAAACTAACTGTACAGCATTATCTTCAATAACCTTTCCGACCTCGAAACCTTTGTCTATTGTCCAGCTGTAAATTCAAAAATAGATAGTATGTCTTTAAAATAAATATTAAGTGATTACCATAGATCTTTTACATTCAAAAAATGTATTACGCAGAATATAACATTCTGATGATACTGTTCCATCATTTGCTTTTAGGCATTCTCTTGGTGTTTTTTTATGCTAAAACATTATACATTGTACAAATCATTCCTACATAAAAATAAATGAATAATACCACTTTACAACATTCGCTTTGTAGCAAACACATTTTTAAATCAGCTCTTACACCTGCACAGGGTGATTTGTCGGCTAATTTCTCATTTGGTTCTTCATATTGCATCATTTTGCTAAAGGTGTTTTAATTAAAGGAAGGGATTTAGTATGTGTATCAGGAATAAACTCGTTTTGAGGGAGTACTGAGCAAATTTCACACAACTTACGTAAACAAATTCCTAATTTATATTATCCAAATATGTAATAAATACTAAATAGAAATTTGAGAGGTTATGATTATGTCTGATGATTTTGAAGTGCTTGTTCCATGTCAACAATTACTCCAATGTTTATGTCTCTATGGTTAAGAACCATTGAGTAACTCTATCTGTTAAACGAATTGTGGCCCCACGTGGCGGTTGGCTTAAGAAATATCTTTGTTAGAATTAAAAGGGGCAATGAGAAATATCTACAATGTTACACTACCACAACTATAATGAAGCTTTATATTTTTATTTAAATTGTATAACTACTGCTTAAAAATTTGATTGTCAATACGAATATCGATCACCTATATGCGGACCAGTATCTTTTTCAAATCAACCGCCACGTGACGCAACCAATCACTTAACAGCAAGAAAATATTTTCTTTATGCTTAACAGATCAAATTATTACTCAATTGTTTCAGACATTACAGACCTATTCGTTTTTTTTTCTCATGGCGTATTTCCAAGGGGCATGTGCTCCCCAAAATTTATTTGTAATGAAGGGATAAAGTAAAAACATGATTTCTTCCCCCTTTAATGAAAAGCTGTTACCAGCACTGGGGATTCAAATTGTGGGTTTCAAGATTCAATTTTAACCAGTTACGAACCTGTTTCATATGAATAAATTTTACATTTATACAGTTTTATATACTCTGGAAATACATATAAAAATACTATTTTTACACTTCTAATCAGCCCATCACCAATCAAAAAAATTCTCCAACCCACTGAAGAAATGTCTGGCTACAGCCTTGCCGGCCATTTCATATCTGCATTTAAAAGAACTACTCTTCAGATCATGAGCTCTCAGTCACATATTATTTATTCTAAGTGTAGAAGATTGAATAATAGTATAAAACTCATCCATAAAAACAAAACTCCAACAGTTTGAAACTGACATTTATACAAAATTAAATAAAAGAATTTGGAATGGAAATAGAAAAACTTGCATTTGTCTGGTTCTTGTGTGATTTTATATAAAAAATAATTTACAGAATCTAACGTACATTATCACAAACAATATAAAATATGGAGAATTGAGTCATTTTTTCATATTGTATTCCTCCATTTCAGCTGCATATTTCTCTTTGGATCTTTCGTAACGGTCAACATAAATCTGAAAACAGGTTAAAATATCAGAAATAAATAAAAATATATACTTCTAGGATTCAAAACAAGTAATGCTTACCTTTTTGTCAGGAGTTGATAGAGTTTTCCACTTAATAGCTAATTGTCTTGTTAATTCTTGCTTTGTGGGCTCAACCTCCCCAGGTTTCAATTCAGAGCTGATTTGTTCCATCAGAATCTGCCTTTGTTCTTGACAGAATTGGAAAAAGGGATTTGAAGGTCTTTTTGGAGCATTTGGGTCTTTTTCTGACCTCACTGTTTTTCTTTTTGAAGGTTTCTTACTAGCTTTTTTCTCTGGCTTTTCATCTGAAATAAATGTAAAATTAGAATAACCTGACAGTTTTAGTATTGAATGGAATTGAAATATGACACTAAACACTACAAATTGTATAGAAAATTGACGAACCTTCCTCTATCTTTTCTTCCTTAATTTTATCCTTTGGTATTAAATGTGAAATATTTTTTTTGTCATCATCATCTTCATCTAAATTCGTGTCTGAAACTGGAACTATAGACCAATCTTCAGTATAGTTGTTTAATAACCTTTGTTTAAAAAATTTGACTTCCTTTAATCTCCGTTTAGTAATTTTATTGATCTCTTGTATTCTACAACAAAAAATACAAGATTTAAACATAACCAGTTTCAAGCAAAGTAAATTAAAAAATAATATTAAATACCTAAATACTAATATCTCATTCGAGCGCTGAAGTTGAGAACATTCTTCTAATAATAATTTATATTTCCGATAATATAAATCACTTTCTTGATTATCAACATATACACCATCATTCTCCGACTCGTCGGACATCATTTTTATCAATAAACACCACTTAATATAAAAAATGTTTGTTGAAATTCAAAATAATTGGATATACAATTTCAAAACGAAAATAATTCTGACAAGTTTAACATTAACACAAACACGAAACATATGGTTTTGACACAAATAAATAAGTTAGGTTAAGATAACTTAACGATAATTCTAGTCCCATGTCCACGAAATGACAGACCTACGACCTAGTGTATGTCATTTGGTGTATGATCTGTGCTGTGCCTACTGTCACGAAGTGTTAGATGGGGGGAATGGGTGTTCGATCTAGAATTATCAGATATTTTTAATAACAAAAACAATATACATAAAAAACAAGCTTTTTATACCTCTCATCTCTAAGGTAAATCATACTGATGTTGTGTACTAATGAAATAATACAGTAGATTTCAGGTCTTTCATCAATGGAATGTTTTGTTGACCTCCCATGCTGAAGCATATTTAGTCATTCATTTTCGTTCACCAATATTTAAGCCCCCTGCTTACAATTTTGATATGCGGTCTTCTGGATTTGATTCAATTATAAGGGGTTGCGTGTTTAGATGAGAAATTACACTTTGAGAGCCTACTTTGGTCTTGGAAACTGTATGGTATCCGTTTTTATGATTGCTAGGTGGGAGTTACAGGTAAGTGTTTTTTAAGTTCATAGTTGATTTTTCTAGAAAATGATATAACTGCAAATACAAAAATTCTCTAGCCTTTGTCATTAATTGTTGAAATGTTATATCAGTATTAACAGTTTTATAATTTTTTAAATTTTACATACAGGGCGTTTCTAAAATAGGGTTCCAAACTTCTGCTGTGTATATAACTCATATTAAAGTAACCCAAAAAGTCTCTATTAACATGTGCCCTAAAACATACCCTTAGGAAGTTCTATGCACTTAAAAGGGCTCAAACAAAACTGTTTTATTAGGCCAAAAATTATAAATATCTGTTTACCATAGCAAATAAAAGACTAAAGTTGCAACAACTCTTAACAATTTAAGTTATTGATAAACCTATCTAGAAGGAAGTCCTCTATTTGGGTATGCTGCCACATACAGATGCCTGGCTTCTGATGCATTTCCAGCCACATGGCTGTACATGAAGTGCATATCTGTAATTTCCATGTTTGAACTTCTACTAATTAAACACTGCAAAGCTCAATTGACAGTTTATCATTAAGTTAAATAGGCCTTTTCATATTTGAAATTTTTTGTTCCCATGCATCATTTTTTTCAAGCACTTTTCACACGAATGACATGTAAGTACTATGTGTTTTGCCCAAAAAAAAATGACAGAAGTTGACGCATGCCAACTAAAAATTTAGGAATTTTAAAAGGCCTATTGTTAAGAGTTGTGGCAACATCAGTCTTTTATTTGCCATGGTAAAAAGATTTCTGTAATTTTTTGTCCTAATAACTTAAAGAACAGAGTCATTTTCAAACTGAATTTACTCGAAAACCTTTGGAAATATTGATTTGGACAAACAAAATTTTTTACATAAAACTTGTTAAGATTTTATAAATTTGTCAAGAAAATTGTAAAAAAATTGAAATAAAAAAATACAAGCCGAAAATCCCCTTAACCAACCTAAATAGGACCCCCACGATTTGCATGTCAAAAAATGGAGTAGCCCATGTTATGTAAAACCCATACATTTTTTTTTCTATTCTATTTATTTTCTACTGTTTTGATTAATCTCTATATTTCTTTTATTACCACAATACCTAATTTTCCACACATTGTAAAATACAGGAAGTTATTTCGAAATAATTAAAAATGATGAATGAAAGTTTTTTTTTTCAAAACTTGAGGGGGTGAAAAACTAAATTAAAATGCTTTTTCAACATTACTAACTAGTAGTAAAAGCTATTAAAAAAAATTGACAGAGTGTAATTGTATAATTTAAGGAATGATATGAATTTCAAAATTCATACTGAATTGAAAATTTTTTAATTTTATTTGTATTTACTAAAATACACTTAATTTTGTGTGGAATTTGTTTTCAGTTGTTTATAAATATGTTAAAACAATTTTAATATTTAATTTATGGACTTTTTTAGGTGAAACCAATTTTTTATCCCATTTTTTGTTCATCATTTTGTATATCCCACAGTTGTTTTAGAAATATAGTTTTTTGGTGTAAATTTATTTTCCAAGTTCATTTTGTTTTTTTCATTTTAAACGAAAAACGTTTTTTCATATCTACTACTAAATGTTGGTTATTAATTTTGTTTTCAAACATACTGACATCTTTATTAGCAAATAATTAGCCATTTTTAGAAATTATTCTTGCATTGAAAATATAACTAATATAAACTTTGCATTTAAGTTTTGATTTTGTAATAATTTCTTTTTCAGAATTCAGTTTTCTGGCACAATTCATTAAGAACGGAACCATGGTAATTCCCATTGTCATGTGGCCCTTGCCACAATTTAACGACAGCAACTTGGACATGTTTAACTTTGAAAAATGTGAGATTTACTTCTCCAACATTAAATTCATGAAGTTTTCGGTAATGGATGTTTATAACCAATCTCAAAATTATGGTATTTTAAAATAATACCTAACTTTCACGATATATTGTATGTATATAGTACTTTAGTGATAAGATTATGGAGGAAGAGGCAGCGAAAAGTCGAAACCGTTCAAATCCTGCACGTGTATTGATATTTGACGAGCCAAAATCTCAATCGAAATCCAAAAATCCCAAAACACTTTCAAAATCCATCTCCCACATGGATTCCACAATGCAACTGAAAAAGGCTGAGTCAAACGCTGACGAATCCCAAAATTTGCTCACGATGCGCAACTCCTACTTGGGCAAATCCGCGCCATCATTGTCGATGAACGTTAGAGATGTGAACTTCACAAGTCGAAGAAACAGCCGTCCTACGGCCATTCATCGTTTGAGTTTCGTTAACAACACTTCTCCGATCCTACCACGATCTCATTCGCCAGTTTGCGCGAGCCCCATTGACAGCCCGAGGACTCACGCAAGTTTCATCAATTTTTCTTTCGCCCCGATTAAAAGAATCGTCGCTGGGTATCGTGGTGACGGCAGACGGTGGTCTGTCGCTTCTTTGCCGTCCTCCGGTTACGGTACAACGCCCGGTAGTTCGAACGTCTCCTCCAAATGCTCTAGTCAAGAAAAACTCCATCAAATACAGAACGTTCCCATATCCGACGACATGAAGTTGCACACGCATCATTTCTCCAGCAACGAAAGCGATTCGTCATTACCGTGCGATTTAGAAATAAATTCCATCAATTCACCACTTCATCGACCGCGCTCGCGGAGTTTCAGCAGTTCTAGTCGTTCCCCAGTCGCTGACAACGAAATCTGCCTCATGAACATCATGTACAAAGAGCGCTTCCCCAAAGCTACGCAGCAGATGGAGGAAAAGTTGGAGAACTTCATTAAAGAAAACAAAGCTTTCGAAGTCGAAGAAGATTGCAATTACTTGCCAATTGTAAGGTTCGTCCATCATCAGGTCATCGAAATGGCCAGGGACTGTTTGAACAAATCGCAAAACAAAATGATCACTTCTCAGTATTTCTATGAAATGTCCGAAAATTTGGAAAAACTTCTGAGCGAAACCAGGGAAAAATCAGAAGATGCTGCCAACTTAATTTACTGTCTGATAAAAAAACTTCTGTTAATTATCTCACGGCCTGCTAGATTGTTAGAGTGCTTGGAATTCGATCCCGAAGAGTTCTATCATTTCCTACAGGAAGCTGAAGGTCAGGTAAAAGGTATGCAAGGCATAAAGACTGACATTCCCCAATACATTATCCAGAAACTCGGTTTGAATCGAGATCCTGTCACTCAACTACAACAAGAATTGCGGGAAAATTGGTCAGCGAGGACGTCGCCTTGCATCACTTCAACCCCGACGAACAAAAAAACTCTACTGAATCCAAATCAGGAAGATTTCGAGGTGATAAAGCTGATATCGAACGGAGCTTACGGAGCCGTGTACCTGGTCAAACACAAGCAAAGCCGACAGCGCTATGCTTTGAAGAAAATCAACAAAAACAACTTAATTTTGAGAAATCAAGTCGAGCAGGTGTTTGCAGAACGAGACATCCTGAGTTTCGCCGACAATCCCTTCGTCGTCAGCATGTACTGCAGTTTCGAAACGAAGAAACATCTGTGTTTAGTTTTGGAGTACGTGGAAGGTGGCGACTGCGCCAGTTTGCTGAAAAACATCGGACCGTTGCCTCCTGAGATGGCGAAATTTTATTTTGCTGAAACTGTGTTAGCTGTGGAATATTTACATTCGTATGGAATCGTTCATAGAGATTTGAAACCTGACAATCTTCTTATAACAGCTTTCGGTCACATAAAGCTGACGGATTTTGGGCTTAGCAAAATGGGGCTGATGTCTTTGGCTACGAATTTATACGAAGGTTACATCGATGTTGAATCTCGACAGTTTTCTGACAAGCAAGTTTTCGGCACCCCAGAGTATATCGCGCCTGAGGTAATTTTGAGGCAAGGATATGGGAAACCAGTCGATTGGTGGTCGATGGGGATAATACTGTACGAATTTTTAATAGGTTGTGTACCATTTTTTGGAGAAACTCCTGAAGAATTGTTCGCACATAGCATTCAAGGTGACTTCGAATGGCCGCTCAATGACGAATGGACTATTCAGGAAGAAGCTAAAGATATTATAACAGCTCTTCTACAGCATTCGCCAAGAGATAGGCTCGGGACTGGAGGGTCTCACGAAGTTAAAGAACATCCCTACTTCGACGGTGTCGATTGGAATTCACTTTTGAGACAGAAGGCTGAATTCGTGCCTCAACTTGAAAATGACGAGGATACGAGCTACTTCGACAGCCGTATCGATAGATATTCCCACGAAATGGAAGACGACACAGATGACACGGACGATTCGCCTGTCTTCGGTTTGTTTTCTTCTTGTTCACCACAGTACAAGAAATTCTCGAAATCTTCATCGACAACTTTAGAGTTGGATTCAACTTCATCGCCTTCTAAAACCACTATTTCAGATAATTCGACTGATAGCAACGAGGCTACGCCAGATTACAGAACAAAGTTATCGGCGTTCAAGTGTAGCTCGGTGATCCCATCGCCTGATGTGGATCGAAGTATAGCCGGAGAACCACTAAGATTGGTTGATGTATCTAGTACTTTTAGTCTTGCACAAAGTGACGAAACGACTCCGAACGTAAGTCGAAGGAAGAAATCTGGACAAGTTCGAGAATCTGTTCCTAGATTTTCGATTTCTCTAGACGATGGAAATAGCAGTGCCGAAGCTGGTACTTCGTCTTCTGAAAACAAAGAACCGTCACCGTTGAGAAGAGTTCCGTCAACTAGTTCAGCCCTCATGAAGACACACAAAACTAAACCCGTTGTTAAAAGCGCTTCTGCTACTGGACTTTCACTAATAATTACCTCCGACGATTTTCAAACACCCTTGCACTCTGTTCATTCCCCTAGCAGTGGCGGGGGTTCAAGTACTGCTAGTTCTCGAGATCCTTCCCCATGTCGAGAACTCTCTCCATTGGTGACTACTTTAAAACCTCCAATAATAATAAGGAGAGGTCCGAGAGGATTTGGGTTCACAGTACACACAATTCGAGTGTATTATGGTGATACTGATATTTATACTATGCATCATTTAGTAATGGCAGTTGATGAAGGTAGTCCAGCGTTTGAAGCTGGTTTAAGACCTGCCGATTTAATCACACATATTAATGGTGAAACCATCCAAGGATTGTACCACACTCAAGTGCTGCAGCTACTACTAGGTGGTCCCGAACTCGTCAGTTTACGAGCTACACCTTTAGAACAAACTTCTATTAAAACGGGTGGTCGCAAGAGGGAACCTGGTCAAAGTAAACTGGCAAAACGCAGTTTAAACAGGCAAAAGAGGCAGAAAAAAGAATCTGACAAGAAGAGAAAAACGTCCCTTTTTAGAAGAATCAGTAGTAAAAGAGCTAGCGCCGAAATTCAACAACTTACCACGAACATTGCGTCACCTGTCAACGTGACCCCTAGTCGTAGTTTCCAATCATTCTCGCGAACCGCCGACCTAAGTTTCTCACCACCCTTGAGAGCAAACACTAGTAGATCAGTGTTATCCCCCTCGGATCCGTTCAAGCATTATCCCGGCAGTTCTTGTCAAGGTTTGGCGTCATCTGCAAGCACACCTGCAATTAGCAGTGCAGCCAGTAACGGATCTAGCAAACACTATCAACGACCTTCAACTCTTCATGGTTTGAAACACAAATTACATTCTCCAAGTCCGAAACCTTTGCACACTGCCGGTCCATCTTGTCCAACCAACGTTCCAAATCGAAGGAAATCTGTAGGGCATATTCCTCTTTCACCACTAGCGCGTACTCCTTCACCGTCTCCATTGCCGGCCTCACCAACGAGGTCTCCAAGTCCACTGGCCTTTCCAATTGGTCATCAACCTGGCAGCTCAAACACAACTCAGTCGTACAGCCCAAGCGCTGGTTCCGCCCCACTCACAGTGACCACGCAACCGAAGAAGGGATTCGTGCGTCCGAAGGCTGCCGAACCAGGATCTCCGCTGCTGAGGCGAGCCCTGTCGCCCGACAGATTGCATCCAAGACTTGCGGAAGCCAAGTGCTCAATATCTCCGTTGTGTTCCTCAAGTTCTTCGTCCAACTTAAAAACTCAAAACCGACTCGGTAGCAACTTACTTTGGCGTCACAACTCGCATACTGAAAAAGAGAAAGAGCCTGAAGACGAAGTCTCGTTAGCTTCCGAAACAGTTGTTAATCTGACAGTGACAGAAAATCGAGATAACCGAGACAATCGGGAAAACCGTTTGTCGTTAAATTTGTCCGGA
Source organism: Octodonta nipae (assembly GCA_034190945.1). Lineage (NCBI taxonomy): Eukaryota > Metazoa > Arthropoda > Insecta > Coleoptera > Chrysomelidae > Octodonta > Octodonta nipae. The sequence goes on along the minus strand of CM067224.1, from coordinate 3,310,023 downwards.
CCGGGAGAATTTCTTCCCAGGATTACTGAAGAAAAGGATTCTCCTACAGGTAGTCAAGAAGTTAAAGCCGAAAAGAATGAGATCGAAGCGTGTGAACAAATTGGTCAGAAAAAACAATCGGACAACAATGAATTGGGTAAAAGTAAAAATGATAATAAAAAACAATCTGATAGAATTGTTGAAAATAAATCTAAAGACATAGAGGTTGGCCAATCTGTTAAAAATGATGGATCTATTAAAGGTGAAAAGCAAAGTGAGATGTTAAAAGAAACGGAAACTAACAAAGCAGATTCTGATAAACTCGCTGGTTGTTCCAAAAAGGAGAAGAAACTTAAGCAGTGTGATATTTCAAAACCAGGGCAAGCCGATAAAGTAAGCAAAAATGTACAAAGTGTCCCTACAGATAGAAAAGAAAAAGATGGTGAAAAAGTTAATTCAGATAAGGCCGAGACAAAGGAAATCGAATGTTCAAGCTCTTCTGCTAAACTGGACAAAGAGGATACCACTAATGCTGTTAGTAAAAAAACAAAAGACAACAAAACTTCACAGAGTCACTCTAAAACCTTGAAAGAAAATAAATATTGAAGGTAATTGTTAATGTCTTAAAATTACAAGTTTCTTGGTTTCTGATAGACCACTTGAATTATATATAGATGCTTAGTTGATATAACTGCAAATGTCAAAAATTACCTGACAACATACTTTTAATTTAATGATTTTGATGAATTCCTAACAAAATTCATTGTCTTTGCTAATTTTTATTGTTATCATTTGTTTTTAAATTCATAGAATTGTTAACATTTTGTTTTTTTTTAATAATATCGAGAAATTATCTGATTTTATTGAAATTTTTGAGCAATATGAATCACTATATTTAGCTTTTCATCATAATTTCTTAAAATATATGCTGTATTATGCTGACTGTGAATTTTAAATAAGTTTAAATATATTTTAATTGGCAATAAACGTGGTCCTCAAAATAAAACCAATAACAGTTTTGTCGTAAATATAAATTATATTGTAACTAGTAACTTAATTTAACACATTGGCTAGGATGTTGTCACTAAGAAAAACGTTTGTTTTTATCTTGTAAATTCAATCGTATTGATCAACACACTACTGCAAAAGTGTTAACTTTTCGCTGATTTTTTTTTAGAACAATTTATTCTTTGAGCAATTCCTTTTAACCTGTTCGTGGAACAGCATTTTTGTATTTTGCTTCTAAGGCCGTTTTTTTCTTGATTTCTACACTCAGTCGTTCCAAAAATGCCATATACTATTCGCTATTTATAGTTATATCTTTCTCAAGATAGTCGATGAACAAAATACAATCCCAGCTGAGTTTTTCGTGGTTCGGGGCGAATTTTATCGCCTGCTGTTTACTCAGCTAATGATCTTTTTGATTTACTTTATTGTGAAATTTTGATAAATAAAATAAATCATTTACTATGCAACAGTACAGTTTCTCACAAAATAATTTTTAATTCTTTTGAATATGGACAAAATATTACCACCAGCCACCCTTATTCTGCAGCACCTTCCATGTCATAGTTTTTTTGACATCTCTGATAAGAATCTCCTGATTCATGAAGAAAATATTTGGGAGATCATATCCAAAAGGACGACATATATTGTTGTTATGAATGACATCCAGTCCTTCAATTAGCAATTATCTAAATCCTTATAGTTACATATCTTTACCTGTATTTTTTACTTTTAAAAACAACTTTAGGTATGTATTTAACATTTTCCCTCGTCTTAACCGAGTGGTGATTTCCGAGAATTAATGGACCAAATGAATACCTGTAGAAATTATAAACTACCAATGTTCTGCCTTCGTATTTAAAAGACGTTTACGTCATCTTTACCCAATTACGGTGGAAGTGTATCTTTTTGGGTGGTGAATTTCTGAGCAGTTTCACACCTTATTTTCCAGAAAAAATATGGTTTGAAAATCAAAATCTGCTTCTAAGTGCTATAGAACATTCGATACAAGATTCTCATTTGGAATCCTCACTTTTCCAACCCTTTGGACTAAAACATCAACAAAAAATGTCACTTTAACAGACCATCCCCATCAGTAACAATACTAGTATCAGCAGAATGTTTAAATATCAAAACTCCATTACTTTTGGAATAATTTTAATTGGTTAATAGACTTTTAACTTCAATGGTCCGAAATTTTGGAATATTCTATACCCATGTAAGTTAATTTACTTACTTCATAAGTATCAATCCATTTATTAGTGTTATGATTTCCGAAATTTTCTTTGACAATATCATTTATTTCTATTACACTTCTGAAAGATTATGAAATGCAAGTTCTTGGGTTGTTACAAGAAGTACAGTAGGGTCATGAGGATACTGTAGGTTTGCTGATATCAGATAATTTTCACTAGGAATTCAATAGTAACCGCTACCTATGCTTTCTGAAGACCTGAATCAGTTTCTCAGAATAGGTATAAAAGTATGCTACAGTCTTTAATTGGCGTCAGATTCATACAGCTGATTACGTTTTAGGGGTTCATTTTCAGCACAAAGACTTCAAAGCAAAATACAGAATATATTAATAGAGTTTTAAATCAAAGAATAATATAATAAACGTGAATAGTATTTCAAATTTGGCTATGACGACTCCAACTGTCTTATGCTTGTAGCCAACGTGTTAAATTTCAATCAGTCGAATTTGATAATATATTCTTACAAGTCAAATTAATACATACATGTCAAACAGTTTTGCACTAACTCAACATTTTCTCCGTTGAAGATCTTGAAACTACAATTTGATATTATCTCAATCAGTAGTGATCAGTTTTTTCTTGTAATAATTTAAATTACAAGACTGTTAAACTTAATTTTGGTGCATCATATTTGTTGTGAAAAACATTAAAAGTTTTAATTATAATTAATTGTACTTGATTGAACCAATTCTGTTGATTTTTTCTTCAGTGTAATATAAATGATGTTAAATTATTTTCTGCTTAGTCTTGAATAAAATAAAATACTAAATACATAAAAATCTTCAATTGCATAATGTCCAATAATTTTTCATATTTAAAAGAAAAATAATCCACACCAATAGGGTAAATTATATGTACAATAATCCTTACTAGATTGCTAAGTGTTTATTTTGAAATTGAATTTCTATTTGATCAATGCTTTTTGTCAGTTTGAAATTCACATTGTTACGCAAAAACATCGATTGCTATTTTTAAAAGTACTATACTATACTTGAACGAAATCTCGACTTTTAACTTTTACCAGTAATTTGAAATGAACACATTTATACTAAATAAATATTAAAAGAGTTAAATGTAGAATATAAGAAAATTATTTTGGTCAATCTAGACCGTTGGATTTCTTACTATACTCTAGTTCAATAGCGTAGCTCCTAGATTCACTTTAAAGTAGTAAACATAATTTTTTCTAGATGTCCCAATTTGTCAAATTAGAAATAGTGTTTTTGTGTTTTTGTGGTTATTTAAAAACTTTAAGAAAACATGTTCAAAAATTAACAGTATTAGAAAAACAAAAGAACAAACGTCTAAAAAGTTCTAAAATTGTGACTTGAATTTTGAATATTTTTATTGTAAAATTTGTGTTAAAAAAATTGGCCAATCTTGCATTGTGCAATCTGAATGTGATTTATTTGATATGTAATGTCTGTGTGTGTGTAATATTTTTTATTACAATTATTGTAAGATTAACCAATGTGTAAATAATTATATTAACCATTACTCTAGAACTGTGGTAGAGTGCGATATTAATATCGGGGGTACAGGATTGTATACTAGGCGGATGAATGATACATTTGTTGTACATAATTGCCTCAAACAGCTTGCAAATGTCAATTTTTGACATGCCCATAAAGAAGCGTCTCAGTCGCACTAGCGATTTGTGTGACATTTTTAAATTATATAGAATATTGTTTGTATATATTGAGATTTTTTTCTAAGTGTCTGTAAAATAAATTACTTTTAAGTGCTATTGTATTTTATTATTTAAATTTAATGTTATTGCTATTCCTAGAATCTACAACCACAAAACGAGTTTATGTTTTCACCTCTGTTAGTATGTTGACCTTCAACTTCGGCCACATTCGGGCAAAAGTCGGCCAAAGACTAGGTATTACTTCAGGTGCTGGTACTTCTGAACCTCATAAAGAGTGTTTTAGACTAGCTACTGTATTATTACATAAATTGTAAGGTCAGTAATGCTCTTTATATTTACTTTTCTTGTTTCTCCCACTATGCCAACCGCCTACAAATAATAACAATAGGATATAAGTGCTAAGTAAAGGCTACTAGTTAAGAAGAATGTTGCCAAGGTATAGGCTAAATGCTGATTGGTTTCGCCATTTTTTGCACTGATTTCCGGTTTACTATAAATTATAAGTTAAACAATTGCTACTAATAAAAACATTCACCCTCTTCCTAGTAGATATATTTCAAATTCTCCTATGGTATAAAGTCTCATTTAGCAGTAAAGTTGATATTTGTTTTTTATATAGTGCTACAGTTTTAATCTTTTTTGATATTTTCTGGTAGTGAGTTAAACAGTCTGCAACCTAGATAGTGACTAGTTTTCTTAATAAATTGATAATTGTATTTTTCAATACAGAAATTTGTCTGTTTCGCTTCGGATAACTGTGAAAAGAGTCATACAATACAAATTTATCTTGATTCTGATAAATATACACTAAAACTTTGTAAATGTAGATGTTGTAACTGTTAATATTCCTTTAAATTTAAAATAATTCTCACGATACCTGTATAATTTTATCATTTTGATATTCATAATTATATATTTTATTAAATTTAAGCAGTAAAAAACCAAACCATCTAAATTATAAAATGTTGACCACATTAATCAATAGTTATCAGAAGATTTCAGCATCAACCTGATTTTAGTTGACAAATTGCTTATTACAAAGTATTGAGAGTTGCTGTTTGAGTACTTACGATAGTTGCAGAATTTAAAAATGAAACTATGTGTCTCAATTAGGTTTCAGAATATGTTTAATAACTCTATTATCAATATTTTTCGTTGACTCAAATGCGTAAAAGTTATTGATTTTTAAGGAATTTTTTCTTAAAGCAATCTAGCAACCCTGCATGATTTTTTAAAATCTGCACCGGTCTGTACGATTGCAAGGCGTCGTTTTATCGACATTTAAGTTGATTCTTATTGGTGGAAAATGAGCTGAGAATGGCTGTAGCTTCCGGGCTTGGCACTACTCTCGTTAGTCATTATACGCACTCTGGTTATAACTAACCGTGTAAGCAACGTCTATATACTGTAACTAGCATGTATACACCGTGTACAAATGTAAGAAATACACGGTGTGTACACACTGTAGGCAATTAAAAAAGTAAGAGATGGTACCTACAGTTAGTCTCAGGCCTGTTATTTTTAAAGTTACGGAATTTATAATTACAGGTTAGTTATTAGAATTAAAAAAGTTTGTCAATCAGTGATGAGCAATATTGGGCAGAAAGCTGCTTCTCTATTAACCATGTATCTAGATTTGGCAAACAGTTTTATTGTTCGCATGCCAAATAAATACAAATCTTGCATAAACTAGAGTATTTCTGTATCAGTGGATCAGTGATTTCCCTACAAAACAGAAGTGTTTAGTGTTAGAACTGGGACTTTTCATCCTTCAGAAAAACTAGTAATAACACTCTATAAAGCTGCTTTTGAATCTTTAGTTTTTTTGTTACATTTCACATTGATATTTCACATCCACTTTCAATATTTAAGTCTTCCAGTCATTTATATTATAAGTACCTCATGTTTGGTCTGATTTAGAACTTGAAATGTTTTGTATTTGAAGTATCTTAACTAAAGTATCATTATATGGTTGTTATATTAAACTAAAAAGCCTGCGGCGGGTCCGAGGACAAGTTTCCGATAGGAGGGGGAGATTTCGTAAGAAATTTAAAGTAGAGGGGACTTCTATATTATTATGGACGCTTTTATTTCCAGGGGTGCTTTATCAAAATTTAAAACTAATCGACCTGCCGTGTAAAGAAAATTTCTTCGTTCAAGTAACCCTTATGCTCTCGGGGAGAGGATCCCGCTCCACCGTCTGGATCCGCCCCCATAAGAATCCACTAAGTAATTAATTAGTGTTAAGCTGTTATGTGGTAATAAGGGGTCAATCTTATCATGACACACTTTTTTGTTTAGGCAATCTCATTTATCAGAAACAGTACGAAGGGTTGCCTATCATTTAGACGATTTTAACATACGTATCTAATTTTAAAAAGAAAATTTGTTAATTTCAATACCGTTATTTTAATTTATAAATCCTAGGCTTTTGAGGAGGGAGAATCTAATTAATTAGTATTAAGGTGTTAATATTTGGTCACCCTTTATTCAAGCAACCTTTTTTATCAGAAACAGTACGAATGGTTGCCTATCACACGATTTAACACTATAAGGATTTAATCTTGTCTACGTTTGTTGATTTTAATTATTAATAAGAATAATAAATAATTACTATATGCATTATAATTAAATTTGTAATCATCTCAGTAGGAGTTTACGATTTAACTGCAAAGTTTTGGAGAGAATAATTACATTATGAAAAGTCACATTAGTTTTTCAATTTCACATTACACGTCATAATAAAGTTTTGATATAATAATAATAATATAAATAATAAATAAATATAGATCTATAGTATAATATACAAACAAATAATATTAAATAAATTTAAATTGTCAGTATTTTCGTATACGAATGTAGACAATAAATGGTACGTTCTGTGGAATATGTCAATGTCAAAGTAATGGTTAACTTCTTTGTTTTTCGATTTTTAAATGTATGAGAAGAGCCAATTCCTTACAGATGGTTAAGAACCTTCATTGATTCCCTCCTTAAATGCATTAGTATCAATTTTCTCGTTAAATGCATTAATTAATACATAAATTGTTAATAAGCAACCGGGTAAACATCGTACCACGTGATAAAAGCATGAAGCGCCATATCCTTTTTGGAGTGGGGTAAACAGAAAATATCAAGCGAATCTCATCTTTAACGTCAAAATATTCAGTGGTGAAAAATAGAGAGATATGTGAATGTAATGTGAGACATCGAGGATTTTGTCACGTAAACATTTTGAAAGGGTACAAGAACCCTTAGATGAGATTTGAACCTAAACCGATCTGAAAAAACAACTGGTCATTTGGGAATGTGAACTAAATGCTACTTGTTTTATCACAAGAATTTCTGCGTTTTAAGTGCAATTCGGGTTCGCGTACAGAACTGCAAAAAGCTCAATTCTTGAACGTTTTTATAAACTTGTTCCAATGATATGACTCAAAGTCAAAGGGACACAGTTATTCACCTTATTGCTGGAGGGTAGGTACTATTTTTTAAATAAATTTATTATGTAATATGGCTGAATTAATTGTAAAAGTTTTCCAGTAGTAAACAAACAACAAAACCTAATTACGTGTATAATACTCCTATATTTACAATCTAAAAATAACCCATAAATTATTTAGGCATCGCATATTGATAAAAGAGATCCAATAATTTATTGTACCGGATAAATATCACTGATTATGTTGATATAATGTACTTCAAATGCTTTAATAAATATGTTAACTTATCAAAAACATGAATCTTTATGGAAAAACGTAATAAATATTATTGAACTTGGTAATGTAAACAATATACAGGGTCAGTGTAAAAACGTAAATTACGTGAATGAAATATTTAAAATGTAGGTTTGATGTACATATGCAAAGCACTATTTATATTAGTGGTATTCTCTATAATAATAATCTTTTGAAGAATGATTACAGTACATGCTTGAAGAAAAACATTACCAATTACAATTTTTTTTCTCTAAATTAGTTTTGACAGAAAGTGTTATTGTTTAATTTTAACATTACTCTAAAGACTCTTTTTTGTATTAACAGGACCCTTTCTATGACCCTACTTACCACCACCAAAAATTAACCAATTTTAGACAACTTATGACTGCATATTTTCTTATAAGAATCAAATGCTATATCAAGTTTAGCTAAGTTATTCACATAGAACGTCAATGTGAATATTTCAGCCAAGAAAACTGTCAAAATATAAACCCAAGAATTTCATACAATTTGAGACTTCAAATATTTTGCTAAGATAATAGACACTCAGCATTTCTGACCTTACAAAGTTATTTTTGAAAAGTACCACATCTGTTTTGTTCTCATTTAGTAGTTCCTCTCAAACCAGACTGTAACTTTCACCAATTTCATCTCTGCATTCATTATAAGGTGGCCCATATTAAATGTTGTAGCTTGTGTCATCTACATTACTGGTTAGATTTGAACTACTGTAGGTTATACATACATAACAAAGACCTGAGCACTGGTAATATTCTCCAGGGATTTATCCAATGCATTGTTTGTCCTAATCTTTACCACTTGCCTTTGCTTACATATGTGTGATTCAAATTACATATAGGCAGGACCTCTAATACCATATTTATCTAATTTACTCAACAGTATTTTTAAATGGTTTTATTTAGCTTGACCTGTTTATTTATTTGTTTGGGTCAAATCTACTAATTAACATTTCACCCCCATCATGTTGATGCATTGATGTATTTGGTGCACACATTTATTTCTGATGAGAATACAATTTAATACATTTTGTTTCATTGTAAATCCAAGATGTCCGCCACTACAAAAGGGCGGATTACATATTTTTTACAACTACCTCAATATGGGTATCAAATGAAAGGAAAGAATAGGAGAATAAAGTTCACTATAAAAAAAACAATATGGCTGTCAACAAATTGACGGATTAAGTATATCTTTTCCACACCTCTGCAATCTGGGTATCAAATGAAGGAACTTTCCCACCCAAGTCAAGATTTTGTTTCGTATCGAGACCTGTTAGCATTTTCCCCTCAAGACATGGGCGTATCTTGATGTTTATAGCCTTGCCCCTCTATTGGACCTCCGGGGGCGGGAGATCGACCGTTTGATGTCCATTACTCACGGGAACAACATGGTTGAAAAGGCGAAAGAAAAATATAGAGCATGATGTGCAAAAGATAGTTAAAATGAAACTCATAGTCGAGTACAAAAATGGAGAGAACAATTAGCATCAGAAACACCTGAGCAATGTGTGGCCAGATTAGCAGCGCAAAGTAAGAGACAAAGGCAGACGGTAGCATCAGAAACAGTTTTGTTTAAAGTTAAGACATTGATGGTAGTAATGTACTGAAAGCTAAAAATTAATTCAGTAGGTCGTAGATACCACTCCTCACAACACTCTCCTCATTAATCTAGGGCCTACAATTATTTTTTAGCTTTTAGTAGAGCATTATCCTCAATATTGTCTTAATTTTAAATAATGCGCCCCCCCTCTGTAAACGCTTTGTAAAATTGGAAAAAAAATAATAGTACATACAGGCATTAAAGATAAACCATTTGTTATACATGGACGACTTAAAGTTGATGGCAGCTATGAAACATGATATGCTTAAAATAGTAGAAGGGTTCTCTAGTGACATACATATGAAATTTGGCGTAGACAAATGCCGAATTATTAATATAGTTAAAGGCAAAATACAGCAGGGGCACTTCGAAGTGGGAGATGGCACCTCAATTGCATCTATGGGGGAAGGTCATACTTATAAATACCTTGGAATAAAGCAGGCTCAACATATTGATCACTTGACTATGAAAAAGGACCTAACAGTAGAGTTTTATAGAAGGGTAAGACGACTGTTGAAAACCAAACTAAACAGTAAAAATCTGTTTCAGGCTATTAACACCTATGTGTGTTCAGTGCTCAGTTACTTTTTCAGTATAGTTAAACGGTGCAAGATTGACAGTGAACACTTACAAAGAAAAGTTCAAGTTTTACTAACAAAAGCTCAAAATCACCACCCAAATAGCTGTCAAATGTACAACTTTGCCACAGTATGAAGGAGGAAGAGGATTGACAGATCTAAGCAAACTATTAGATCAACAAATTTGTATTGTGCGTAGTCATTTCCAGAAACTTGCAGAATTTTCTGATCTACACACAGTCATGTGCCAGGTTGATGACTCAACACCACTGCAACTGGCACAACAACATGTCCAATTACACCACGAGACCACAAATCAGAAACTGCTGAAATGGAAAGAGAATCCCCTTCATGGAAGACATATAAATGACATCAACCAAGATTATGTCGACAGTGCAACGTCGAACTACTGTTTGATCTCCGGTCATATGTTTCCTGAAACGGAAGGCTTTATATTGGCAATCCAAGATCAAGTAATTCCAACTAAGAACTACCTAAAGTACATCGTTAAAGACCCTTCCATTAACAACGACAGAGGCAGGTACGGTTGCCAAACATCTGATTTATCCAGCATATCACGGGAGGTTGTCAAGCGTTCGCTGCAACTGAATACTTCACCAGGAACTAGCACTGAAACTTGAATTATCACAGTCGGTAAGATCACCATACTATAAATACAAACCAGAATTTGTTTTAGAAAATAACAACTACAAGCTGTCCTGGGACCGAAGGATACTGATCGATCGGACTGTTGCTCACAATAGACCGTATAGTTTTGGTAGATAAAGTCTCTCGGAAAACAACTTTAATTGACATAGCAATTCCTAACAACAATAATATAAATATCAATCAAGCTGAGAAAATAACCGAATATAGAGATTTGGAATTTCAAATAAAGACTCAGTGGGACATGAACAACACACGAACTGTACCAATTGTTATGTCAACGACAGGACTCTTCCCAAAACATCTATTAAACAATTTAAAATACCTCGGTCTGGACGAACATCTTTACAAACAAATGCAAAAAGCCGTTCTGTTAGGAACAGCCCGGACCGTCAGGAAAGTCATGGGAAACTGCCGCCACGACTCCAACCACGGGCCTGAAAACTTGGGAAGGGCTCCCACAGAGCTAAACCCTTTTGCTATCTAGGATATCTGGGGTTTAGTGAATTTTCCCCTAAAGGCACTCATCGCGTGCCTTAGAGGGAGTGTGATGCCATACATTGTATGGTCAATTCGGGGATACACACTAGTGTTACATGATCGTAAATAGTAGACAGGAAAGCAATAACTTGTTAAACTGAACGAGTATAGGTCCAAGTAATAACCCTTGATAACGCGTCTTATTATCAAAATTTTCATTTTGCGTCCCCCACCCCCTCAGGACAGATCTAGATCTGCCACTGAGTTTCGCGTCACAATATACAGCGTGGTCCTCTTTCCATTTCCTTAGTTCGTGTTGACCATTTCTAATTGGAAACGTCTTTCAGTGTGGCCGGTACTGCGGGTGCCATCATAACATGTCCATTGGAAGTAGTGAAAACCCGACAGCAGTCGTCCAAAAGCGGATTCGTGTCTGTCGGAGAACTAGATACCGTACCGAATGAGAGTACTATATCGAAAACGTGTCGCACGAGATCTGATCAGAGACGTAGGTTATGGACAACTTGTTTATACAGCCGGCCTCAAGTTGTGGCTCTTTCAGGTTACACCACTGCGCAGCCGATTCACTCGCTCAGCATCATCCAGTGTCTCAGGCACATCATTCAACATGAGGGACCAATGGCACTTTTCAAAGGTAATTAATCAAATATATGTGTATTTTATTTATTTAACATATATACAGGATGTAAACAGTACGAGTGCAAATATTTTGAAGAATAACGGTTCAAATAAACCAAAAAACCTCAATTTTTTTTTAAGAACTAATAGTCTGTAGAAGAAAAGAATTCGCACTCGTTTTTACATTCACGCTCACAAAACAGACAATTTTGCATCAAAACGCTTCTGAAACTTCAAATGTAGCTACTAACTAAAACAGATCATATTGCTTTACTTTAACAAACCACTTTTTTGGTAATTAAAAATAAATCGGAATTATACCGCAAACTGACTGAGAAGATATTGCAACATCGCGTTAAATTAGGTGTTCCCTCACAACGAATATGCCGTCTGTATTCGTATTTTTTGTATTGCCTGAAACGTTTATTTATATGAAAAATGTTATACTTTTACATGAATTGATTAAATCGTGCAGTTTGGTGTAGTTTTTGTGTTGAAATTAATAACTTTGGAGTTTATTTATTAGTACTTCCATTTATCTAACCCAAAGTTTTGAAGTTAACTAATATGTACAATTGTATGCTTGTCTTTTTACATAATTTCGCAAATTTTTGTATTTAAAAAATATATCAAATGTTTTATTTACAGAAACAATTCAACAAAACATCTAATTACTGAATAAAAATTGAAGGTGTTCATTATTTCATAGCCGACGTTATTTCATTAGGTATTTATTACTTCATAACGCGATGTTGCACCATTGAAAATATAGAATCTACCCCAAAATGTATTTTAAAACTAACTGATTACTAAGATAAACACATCTCTCAACTTGTCTTTATTACTTACTTTTTTGTTTTAAATTTTGGTCTCGACGTATTCCCAAATACTTAGTTTTATTTGCATTCAGTGACAGTATATTCACATCTAACATCTAAACAGTCCTTTATTTTTTCCATACTTAATTGAAGCAATGTTTGAACTTTTGTCCAGTATGTTTAGCAAAAGAAAAGATTTTATACACTCTTTAATTGAGTATCAAACATATAAATTATATTAAAGATAAAAATAGACGGTCTAGTATTCAACCTTGGGGTACTCCTAGGTTTATCTTAGAATCGTTCAAACTTACCAATTGTTTTCTATAATTAAGAATGTGTTTTAACAGCTTAATGGTGTGAATTTAGAAAGTGTTTTTTTATATATTTGTTCAAATATTTTTGCCAAGTCTGAAATTAATGAAATTATTCTAATTGAAATGTCTCTGTTTTAAAAATAGGTACAACTTCAGCAAAGGCGTTATCGTTTCCTAGCGGAAACACATCTGTGTTTGTGACATCTTCTTGTTTATTTTTATGTTTTTATTTTAGAAAATAACACTACACTTACACCAAAACGCTGAATTTTCAAAAGCTGAAGGATGTAAAGGAATTGTAAAAAAACATATTATGTATAATTTGGTCAGGGAAAATGGTCTATGATATTTATCGGTCAATCTGACCAGTCGATTGCAACAATCATTATTAAATTTGAGCTGAACATAACGTAACAGATAAAGTCGTTTTTTGCTAGTTGGTATATTTGTCATGATATTTTTTTGTGTTGTTTCATTTATCATAACTAATTAGTTTCAAGTATTATTTCCAATGTTAATTTAATAAAAACGCAATGTTTTATTGAAGAATTTAAGCAGGTAACAATAACAGAAAATAAACAAGGCAAGGCAATGATATTAATTAACAAATCTATTTATAATTATAATACGAAAACAATAGACTTCAAAGGCTGTTAAAGACATCATATATGCATTTTTACTGCATTATGGTTATTGGCCAAGTATAAATTACTAAAATACCTTGAAACCCAAGTATCATTAAAAAATACAAATATATTTTACTTATATTTTTAAAATAAATTTATTTAAAGGATATTAAGGAAAATATTTAATATTCTACACATTCCCCCCTTATCGCTTTACACTGAATATAAAATGTATAAAAATATATATAACAGAGGACCTCATATTCACCATTCTTTCCTCCTATATCTGTCAATAGTTTTTTACTACTATTTATATTAAAACTTCTGTAATTGTTAGTGCCTTTCTGATTGCTTTCTTAAAACTGGACTAACAAATGGTACCTTCTATTCCTTTATCAATTGTATCAAACACTTAATTACTTCTTTTCTTCATATTTAATCAATCCAATAGGTATATTTGGCCCCTATTGAGATATTCGGTTTATTGTTTGCTTTATACACTGTTATTCTTCTTTTTGTGTTTTCATAATTACACTTCTGTATATTACGAACCTAACCTGATAACATATTATCTTTGTTAATATTAAAGCTAAATTTCTTATTTGAAGTCACATTACTACATTACTATGGTTTCACACTCCCTCTAAGGCACGCTAAGAGTGCCTTTAGGGGAAAATTCACTAAACCTCAGATATCCTAGATATCAAAAGGGTTTAGCTCTGTGGGAGCCCTTGCCAGGTTTTCAGGCCCGTGGTTGGAGCCGTGGCGACAGTCTCCCATGCATTTCCAGACCGTCCGGGCTGTCCCTAACAGGACGGCTTTTTGCATTTGTTTGTAAAGATGTTCGTCCAGACCTAGGTATTTTAAATTGTTTAATAGATGTTTTGGGACTATTCCTGTCGTTGACATAACAATTGGTACAGTTCATTTATTGTTCATGTCCAACTGATTCTTTATTTGAAATTCCAAATCTCTATCTGGTCTATTGTGAGCAACAGTCCGATCAGTCAGTATCTTGCGGTCCCAGTACAGCTTGTAGTTGTTATTTTCTAAAACAGATTCTGGTTTGTATTTATGGTATGGAAAGTTCAAGTTTCAGTGATAGTTCCTGGTGCAGTATTTTAGCCACAGCATCGTGTCGTTCTTTGTATTCAGTTGCAGCGAATGCTTGACAACCTCCTGTGATATGCTGGATACACTCAGATGTTTGGCAACCGTACCTGCATCTGTCGTTGTTAACAGATGGGTCTTTAAAGATGTACTTTAAATAGTTCTTAGTTGGGATTACTTGATCTTGGATTGCCAATATAAAGCCTTCCGTTTCAGGAAACATATGACCAGAGATCAACCAGTAGTTCGACGCTGCACTGTCGACATAATCTTGGTTGACGTCATTTATATGTCTTCCATGAAGGGGCTTCTCTTTCCATTTCAGCAGTTTCTGATCAGTGTCTGGTGGTGTAATTAGACGTGTTGTTGTGTCAGTCGCAGGGGTGTTGAGTCATCACCTGGCACATGACTCTGTGTAGATCAGAAAATTCTGCGAGTTTCTGGAAATGACTACGCAAAATAGAAATTGCCAATCCTCTTCTTTCTTCATCCCGTGGCAAAGTTGTACGTTCAACAGAGCTCTTTGGATGGTGGTCTTGAGTTTTTGTTAGTAAAACTCGAACTTTTCGTTGTAATTTTTCAATGTCAGTCTTGCACCAATTAACTATACCGAAAGAGTAACTGAGCACTGAACATGCATAGGTGTTAATATCCTGAAACAGATTTTTACTGTTTAGTTTGGTTTTCAACAGTCGTCGTACCCTTCTATAAAACTCTGCTGTTAGGTCCTTTTTCATAGTCAAGTGATCAATACGTTGAGCCTGCTTTATTCCAAGGTATTTGTAAGTATGACCTTCCCCCATAGGTTCAGTTGAGGTGCCATCTCCCATTTCGAAGTGCCCCTGCTGTATTTTGCCTTTAACTATATTAATAATTCGGCATTTGTCTAGGCCAAATTTCATATGGATGTCACTGGAGAACCCTTCTACTATTTTAAGCATATCATGCAGCTGTTGTTTCGTAGCTGCCATCAACTTTAAGTCGTCCATGTATAACAAATGGTTTATCTTTAATGCTTGTACGTTGTTGTGTTTGAGACTGAACCCAAAATTTGTCGACTTCAGTTTGTATGAGAGAAGGTTCATAGCCAGGCAGAACCACAGCGGGCTAAGAGAGTCTCCCTGGAATATACTCCTTCTGATTGGAATGGGGTTAGTTTGTATCGAACAGTTGGCTTCATTCAGTGAGATTTTGGTTTGCCAGGTGGACATGGCATATTCTAAAAAGTTAATAATACAATTATTCACTTTATAGAGTTTCAGTGCCTTAATGAGTCAATCATGTGGAACTGAATCAAATGCCTTTTTGTAGTCCACATATGCCATGTAGACTACATTACTAATACCATTATTATTGCCTATTACGCTATTCTTGACTTAGATCGTTTGTTGATAGATGAAAAGAAAATGCTCGCTCTGTGAATCATACTTTTGTATGATGATAGTTTATGATTTAGTGAAATAAAATCAACAACAGTTAATCATAGTGTCTGCAAAAACTAGCTATCCTGTATACAATAAAACTTATTGTTTAATTATTACGACTGAGGGTAAGGTCCAAAAAGTCAAGTCTGCAATTCTGTTCTGTTTCAGGTTTAAAAGTTAGGGTGCAACTTATTAATAAAACCTAGGAAGGCCTCTATTCGCCTTAGGTATTCTGTAAAATATGAGATCTGACTATTAAATAACTGCTCAGATTTTCTTGAGAGGTTAGATGAAGAGCCTGAATTGATGGAAAACATCAACACTTACGATGAAACCTGGATATTCCAGTACGATGTTGAAACTAAGCAACTAAATGGCAAATCATGTACTGGAAAACGCGTGCATCGCCAAAAATGAAAAAAACAAGGATGTCGAAATCAACGACATCGTGATGACTGAGTGGGTTCGAAAGGGTTCAACTGTATACCAGACTTAGTATTTGAAAGTTTTGGCAACACTGCGAGCGCGAGTTCGAAAAAAAATGTCAAGAATTGTGGACAAACCAGTCGTGAAATTCGCACCAGGTCAACGCACTTGCCTATAACGCGCTCTCTGTGAACTGATACTTAGCCGTTGGAGGCACTCCAATGCTCGAACACGAGCCGTGCTTACCTGATTTAGCGCCCTGTGACATTTTCTTGTTTCCTAAGATCAAGTCTGCCTTAAAAAGAAACCGTTTCGAGTCGATGGTAAAGGTGAAGTGAAAATTGCGGGAGGTCCTAAATGTTCTTACAAAAGAAAAATTCCAGCTTTGATTTAACCAGTGGAAAAACGAATGGAGCAGTGTGTGGCGAGGGGAAATGAGTACATTGTAGGAGACCAGTCGATTGTAGAATAATTTTTAAAATAAAAGTTTTTCATAAGCAGTCTCATTTTTTAATAGCCAGACCTCGTAAGCTAAGATGGCATTAACATTGGTAAGCAAAGGACTAGGACTCAGTAAAGAGCCCACTGTCCATAATTTGTTGTGATTGAAAAAAATGTTATTCAAATTTGTCCTCAATTAATCTTCCAATCAAAGTAACTCACATCTGTTTAAAATATTAAATATACAGCAAACCAATGAACTTTTTTATTATAATAAGTATATTTTGTGATATTTGCTGTCTTCTTTTCTTAGGTCTTGGTCCGAATTTAGTCGGAGTAGCACCGTCGAGAGCGATATATTTTTGCACATATTCACAAGCGAAAATATTCTGGAACAGCTTGCTGCCACCGGACTCGCCCGTGGTCCATGTTTGTTCAGCTTCTTGTGCCGGCTTCATGGCGAGTACTTTCACGAATCCGATATGGTTCGTAAAGACTCGCCTTCAGTTAGACTTAAATAGGAATAGTAATGTGAGTGCTATACAAGTTGTACGTAGGATATATACCAAGTCAGTAAGTACATACGATTATATGCTGATTTTACCGCTTACTACAGTCGCATGCTTAATAAAATCTATATGTAGGACTTAATAATAATTTTGTAACTAGGGCGTTGATACCACTTATGTTTACCATTTCAAAAAATGTCCTTTTGCTGAGAGTAGTGTTGCAAAATTTATCACGAGAGACAGCAGTTGTAGTAGGGACAAACATTATAAATTCTCCAATTATTACACTGTTACTTAAGTGATCTATTATTAAACAAAAAAAAAATACCCACAACGCCTACAAAACATCGTCGGTTAATCAATATCCAGAGTGTTTTAATAATAAACAAATATTTAAACATGTATAGTTAATTAATTCGATAATAAATGGAACCTAGTAAATGCATTCAAGTAGATTTCCTCATAAGGACAATAACTGTATAGAAAGCTAAAATAAATTCTTATTTTACACGTATCTGAATGGGAATCTGGTTAATGTTGTGGCTTCCGTAGTTCTAGCACAGAACAATCAAACCCAGAAGCGAAACTCTTGTCGGAACCTGTGATGTTTGTGGTCAAGATTTCGTGACCTTGAACTGACCTTACTTGCATACCTGGTTCTGATGCAATTGTGAATAATAAATAAATCTTATAATATTTAGTGCTAATAAGGTCATCCTTGGACTGTTTTGTTTTAAACACGATAAATTTCACTTCATAGTTAGAATATGTTTGATAATTGATATCTAGTGGAATATTGTGTATATGTAAGTAACATGTATTTAACAAATTCTTTGTGAATAATAGGATTATTTTTGTAGCTTTTACTCTGAGGATAGGGTACATTTTTAACTTCGAAATTTTATAATACTTCATAATTTTGTTGTTCATTGAACCTACTGTCAAATTAATGGCTTTGTCGCACATGCGCAAAGAAATTTGTATCTGGCGGCAACGGAAAGTTTCAATTCTGGGTTTGATTATTCTGTACTACTAGCGCTACTAGTGAGAAGTTTTTTAAACTTGAGGAAAAAAGATTCATTTATCACTGGTGTCAACTACGCCCTTATCTAAAACGTGAAAAATCGCTATTTCAGGTAAGGTTAGACCTTGAAATAACCCTTTGAAGGTCACAAAATATTGTATTAGATATCAAATGACCATTAAAATGATGCTCCGGGTCAAAATTAATTGCACCAAAAGGTGTCCCCATTCTCCTTAAATAGGTTTTGCATTGATTAAAATGGCCCACCTGTAGATAACCATGGTGGACAAACACACTATTAACAAAGGACCAGGCACCTTTCTATGGAAAAATGGACCTCCGTCAAATTGTTTGAAATTTTGGTATGTTGTACAAAAAGAGTCCACGGGCTCAAATAGATTCTATGACTAGTTTTCGAGATACAGAGTGTTAAATATCAAAAATGCCGCATTTTTGATATCAGATTTCCAATGATAGACGTGCTTTATTTCCGGTTATTGGAGAAATTGTGATTTCTACATTATTGGACATAAATATTTCATAAAACAATTGCCGTAAGTTTTGGTGGATTACAGGGTATTTAAGAAATACGTAACTTGTGATTTTGGAATAAATCTTTTTTTTATTACAACGTCGAAAACATAAAAACATGTTATTGCACAATTAATATCTCGTTAAAGTATAAATTTCTCTGGTGTGCTTCATATAATATACAGTGTGAGCCATAAATATAGCTAAAGAAGGCATATAATATTTTTTCCTATTAATGAGTCACCCTGTACGAACCATTCGTGCTGCAATTTTAATAAGACAACAGGATGTTAAACTCATTGCAAAAACTATACATATTGAAAAAAAATAGTTGTTCCCACTACCCTGTAGTTTTAAATTCTCTCCATCAACTTTGTATGTTATAACATTGTTACATTAACAAATGTTCAGTGTTTAACTGAGCAGAATATTGTTAAATTTGTATGACTAGTTTTCGAGATATAGGGTGTTAAACATCGGAAATGTCTCCTTTTTCTTATCAGATTTCTTATAACAGACGTGTATTATTTTCGTATATTGCAGGAAAGGTAATTCTCGCATTATTTGACAAAAATATGGGATAAAACAGTTACCATTCATTATATTTTATTACAGTGTGTTTCCAATATATGTAACGTGTTTTTTTCAGAAAACTATTTTTTTTATTACAACTATGAATATATAAGATGTAATCGCACAATTAATAAGAAATGAGTTCTTGGACGTGTTCATATATTATACAGTGTAAGTCGTAAATATAGCTATAGTGGGCATATACCATTTTTTACCAATAATGAGTAACCCTGTGATTTGTATAATTTAATAAAAAAATTCTAGGTTACTTATTAATGAAAAAAATAATATATGCTCACTTTAGCAATTTTACAACTCACACTGTGTAATGTATGAACACGTCCAAAAATTAATTTCTTTAATATTTTATTAACTGAGCAATTAGATCTTCTTATGTATTCAACGTTATAATAGAAATGAGTTTCCTAAAAAAACATTTTATGTATATAATAAACACCCTGTAATATAGAATAATTAATAGTAATTTTTGTGCAATAGTTATGTCAAATAATGCGCAAACCACGTTTTCAGCAATAAACGAAAATAAAACACATCTATTATGAGAAATCTGATCCGATGAAGGTGACATTTCCGAAGTTTAACACTCTCTATCTCGAAAACTAGTTATACAATTTTAATAATATTCTGCTCAGTAAAACACTGAACATTTGTTAACGTAAAAATGTAATAAAATACAAAGTTGACGAAGAGAATTTAAAACTACAGGGTAGTATGAAAAACTACTTTTTTCAATATGTATAGTTGTTTGCAATGAATGTAACATCCTGTTGAGTATAAAGAGAGATAATATATCTGTTTAATGTCTTATTAAAATTGCAGCACTAATGGTTCGTACAGGGTGACTCATTAATAGGAAAAAATAATATATGCCTTCTTTAGCTATATTTATGGCTCACACTGTATATTGTATGAAGCACACCAAAGAAATTATTACTTTAACGAGATATTAATTGTGCAATAACATCTTCTTATGTTTTCGACTTTGTAATAAAAAAAGATTTTTTCCAAAATCACATGTTAGGTAATGTACAAATCACAATTTCTCCAATAACCGGAAATAAAGCACGTCTATCATTGGAAATCTGATATCTCGAAAACTACATATAATCTATTTGAGCCCATGGACTCTTTTTGTCAGAACATTAACCCTTACAACATACCAAACTTTCAAACAATTTGACGGAGGTCCATTTTTCCATAAGAAAGGTGCCTGGTCCTTTAATAACAAAAAAATTAAACTTTCTGGTATTTTGCAATTTTCAGTTACTATAGATTTTTATAGATCAATGAATATCAACGTGTAAGAGTGAGATGGATGGGCTTGACCACCTAAGTGCTTAGACCTTATACTTCTGGAGGTAGCCTGCTATGAATAAATGTCGTGACAAGACTAAAAGACAGGGCAACAAAGAGAGCAAGAGGCTATTTCATTCAAATACGTCCAGCCTGTAGCGCATTGGCTGCTTCCACCTACCAAGTGAGGCAACATGATGCTCTCTTTATTGTCATCTTCTTCTTGTTTTGTCACGATATTTGTGCATTGCGGGCTACCTCCAGAAATATATGCTCTAAGCCTCAGTGAACGTAATGTTAAAATACAGGGTGTATCATTGTGTTAGGATACATATTGTGTTGTTATGTTAGAATACAGGCTGCGTGGTTTTGTGAGATGGCACGATATTAAAACAGTGAAATCACTGGGCACGTTGTTTTCGTCATCCTACAGCTAAATTGCTTTAAATTATCTCATTTTTAATTTTGTTGTTATTAAGATCTCAGTGTTGCCCAATTCTTCTTTATGGAAGCCGTCACTGATTATTGTATCAGGATGACTACAAACATAGGGAACACTATACACACAATTCTTAGAACTCATGGCTGCATTGAACCATATTGTATGTATGAGAACAGATGCGCATTGTATTATTTGTTTTAATTTCGTTATATGTTATTACGTTTATAATTTTGGGGTGTGTGCATGTGTGATTGGTATGTATGTGTTAATTACTTGCTGTATTTTGTTGCTTCGGTTATCGTGTTATTTATCAAATCCCTTTGATATTGGTTTTATAGCAGGTAGATGTTCTTTAATAGCTTAATCTTCTGTATCATGTAAGCACTTTATGACATATTTTTTACGGACAAAGGTTACTTAAATCAATAAATATTCGTATTTATGATATTTTATGGATTTCGATAACGAACGGTGTCTAGTCTAATGAAATTGTTTTTTAATATTATATTTTTGCATACTACTAAACAAAATTTCTCCAATGCTTAGCCAATAGACCGCAAACCTAGAACGACTACCTAAAATAAAATACAATCATTATTTTGTTTTCAGGGTATTTTAGGTTTTTATAAAGGCATAACAGCTTCTTACATGGGTATATCAGAAACGATTATCCACTTTGTGATATATGAAGCCATCAAGGCCGAACTGATAAGACACAGACCGACAGTTAATGAAGAGAAAAGCTCCAAAGATTTTCTAGAATTCATGATGGCGGGGGCGATTTCCAAAACCGTCGCTTCCTGCATAGCATACCCCCACGAAGTGGCTAGGACACGTCTCAGAGAAGAGGGCAGTAAATACACCGGATTCTGGCAAACTTTATTTTTAGTGTACAAAGAAGAAGGTATTAGAGGTGTATACAGAGGATTGACCACTCAGTTAGTTAGGCAGATACCCAATACGGCCATAATGATGTCAACCTACGAAGCGGTCGTGTACATCCTCACGACGAAATTCAATACGGAGTTTTACGGCAAGACAGGTCAAGAGGCGTAAACGTTTAGAATATCCTTTTTATGTTGTGTCTGATGATAGTGTCCTTTTTGTGTTCCTTAACAAGAGAGATGAAATGTCTACTTAAAAGAAACAATTTGCATAGATATTGTTTATATATGTATATATGTGGAATAGCTTATAGTAGGAATTTATAGCCTTTATTATTACCTTTATTAAAAAAAATACAAGAAAATAGGACACATTGAGGTTTTTAAGAATCTAAAGCTTGATGTATGACATCCCAGAACCCAGCGCAGTGTCGTATTCGGGAAATTTAAGATAATTATGTATTTACTGTGATATGTAAGCAAAGCATTGTTAAGGATTGAGATGTTAAGTTGAAATTTTTTTTTTGGAAGGTTAATGACTGGTAACCAACAAATGTAAGATGTAATTGAATTTGCAGTAAATTTATGTATAATTTTCCAATTTAACCACACAAGTAGTTATTTTTTTAATGTCTGATGTCTGACAATGTGAACAAACAATTTTTGAAAAATGTTATCACAATAAATTTATTTGAAAATTAAAATGTCCATTTTTTGTTATACTTATGGCGAGGTTGTATTGACATTTGAGTTTCAGCCAGATGTTTTTTAATCTTGGAAAAACAAATCACACAAATGTCGATATGCAGAGATGGCCTTTATACAGTGTGCACATAAAGTCTGGTACACAGCTAATAAAATCTATCCAAATATAATTTATATTTAAAAAGGAACAGACTTCTTCAGACTTAAAATAAAAACCGTGTGCAATCAGTCACTATTTTCAGACATACTTCTTTTTTATCTGATTTAAGGTACAATTCTATTGAATATTTTAGTTCTCTTTTTCACCAGCTCTAATTTGTATTGTTTTTCTATATTCTCCTTTTTTATTTTTTTTTTTATTTGTTATTTGAAGCACTTTCTATAAGTATACACAACTCTAATTCACTCAATATTGCATCCACACTGTATATGCTTCTGTGTATTGATCACCACTATATAACTTATTTGTCTATCATTTTCTGAACCACCCTGTACAACTATAATTCAATTCCACACAATATTTCAACGGACCTGATATCTTTAAAACCAACCTGTACAATTATAAATCTCTCCACATTATTATCTGTCTCTATACAACTATAATTTAACTCCTCACAATATTTAAAACCACCCTTTATAAGTATAAATCCTCTCCACTCTTTCTATTGTTTAAATTTTTCCGGTATTCCTATGATTTTACTTCGCCCCCATATGTCCAGTATTCCATTTATGCAACTGTTCATGGTCTACCCTATATAACAAAATTTACATTTTTGAACCACATTTTATGACTAGAATTTTATCTGTACCATTTTTTTCAACCATTCGGTATATGCAACTCCTAAATATTTTTGAACCCATGTCTATAATTATATTTTACCCCGTCCTATAATTTAAATATCCTAGCTGCTGATGCTTATATAACAAATTTTTGATACACCCTGAATAATAATAATTTTACTCCATCCATACTTCAAATACCTTGTATCAGCAACTGCTTATGTTTCAACAATACTATATATTCAAATGCTTCTAACATTTTTTGAAGCCTTCTGTATAACTGAGTTATACTCCGTCCTATAACGCAAATATCCACTCTGTATAACTATAGTTTTGCTCCACACATGCATATGCAACTGCATCTAACATTTTTTGAACCCTCCGCACTATAACTCAAATATTCTTACTGCATATGCTTTGTTAACATTTTTTTACCCACTCTGTATAACTATAGTTTTACTTCACTCTTATTTCAACCACCTTGTATACACCCCTACTTATGTGCCACCCAATACAATATTTTTTTAATCACCCTACAGGGTTTAGTTATACATAACTAATTCAATTCCAACTATCATTCTATGCAAATGTTTATGTAGTACCTAATATCACATGCTAGCATGCACGCTCCTACAACCGTATACCATACAGAAGAAATCGCCGGCATAACAAATTTTCGTTTCAATATTGGATGGAATTGAATGGATATTTTCTGCCATAACACACGACTATAAGCCCCTTAACTTAACTTCGTCTCTAGAAGAAACTGACTTCCATGAGATGTTCCAGCTTGATTCCGTATAATTTTCTGTAACGTAAAACATACTGTTTTTCTGAAAATCGTAAAAATATGTGCAGAAAATGGTAAACATCAATGTAAATGTCAAATTTTCATCATAAATATCTAGCTTAAATGTCAAGATATGCCATAAAAATGTATCGTAACGGTTTTCATTTTACGGGGCTGACAGTAAAGTGAAATGGCTCAAAATATTAATTGAAATTCAAGCAGCAAGCAATGTGCACAGTTGAAATATAAGGCAAAGTAAAATTACAATCATACAGGTAGGTTCAAATAATCTTACATATAAATGTGATATTGAGTGAGCATATATGGGATGGTAGAAAATATAAGGTGCAATAGAATTAAAGTTATACAGAGTGGTTCAAAAAACGTTTAAAAAATTGTTAAAAAAGCTTATGCATTATGAATATTTGAGTTATAGGGTGGAGGGTTCAAAAAATATTAGGAGCAGTTGTATATACAGGCTGGTTGAAATATGAGGTGGAATGAAATTATAGTTATACAGTGTGGTTAAATAAGGATAGGTAGTAAGAATATTTGAGTTATATGGCGGAGGGTTCAAAAAATGTTAGAAGCAGTTGGATATGCGGGATGGTTGAAATATAAAGAGTGGAATTATAGTTAAACAGGGTGGTTAAAAAATGTTATACAGTGTGGAATATAGGTAGTTGCTTGACATATGAGGCGAAGTAAAATTACAGGTATACCGGCTAAATTAAACAATAGAAAAATAGAAACGATCAATAGGGTGGTGAGGATTAACACATTGCCTGCTATGTGGTCATATATGAGTGGCATATTGATTTTTACATCTTGATGTGTCGGTCAAATTTGGATGACACTAGAGAGATTTTTTAAAAAAATGTGGAAACTAAAAAATACAAATTAAAGAAAGAGAAATAAGAATATGCTAAAAATAGAATTGTACTTTAAATCAGATCAATTTTAGTAGTAAGGCTATTTAGAAGAATTTTATCCAAATCCTTGTATAAGGCGAGCCAAAATGGGCCTGCCCGATCTCCAGAATTGAATGTGTTGGATTTTTACATGAGTCTCTTAAAAACGCTTGTTTATTCAACCCTGTTGAAAATAAGGGATAGATAGATCTTGATAGTCATTGTTACTGTGAGATGTAGGCTACATGAGGCATTTGTGTAAGTATTTGATGGGAGATTGAAGGACCAGGATTGGATTTTAAGTTTTGGATATTTAAAATTTTTGTAATGCTTTACCATTTACGTCGGTCGATTTATTGTTATAGGCCGGAATTTGACAGACTAATTTTATTAAAAAAAAAAAATCTTGGGCTCTGTTAAAACTATTTGGGGTGAGGCAAACGAAAATAGATTTTTTTCTAAACAGTATATTTCAAAATAAAACAATATTTTTAATCAAATAAAAACTATATGAATATTCCCAATCTCCAACTGTCATTCACTATCTCGTCTGAGGGTGGAATGGCAAATTTTGGATCTAATAAAATAAAAATTACAATACATTAAAATTTTTATCTTCATACCAAACATTTTAATAGGGGATTGAACAACTTTTCAGAGTGTTTTAAAGTAACCACCCTGGATATTTATCCCCATATATCATTTTTTGTACCCGTAATATGTTTTAATATTTATTGTTTCAAAATTCCCTCGCAAATGGTATTTAATTTTATAAACACTCTGTTTAATTACATTTTAGTTTTTTTATCATTGTCTGATCCCCTATTATATGAAATATATCTGAAAATTTGGTAAATATCAATTATCATTATTCAAACTTTAATTAAAACTGTATAAAGGGCCCCACAGACTACGATTATTTTCATCAATTTGTATCGCCGCGATTAGGAACGTCGTGTTGACTCCCCACGGTTTTGCACCACATACATCAGTTTTTCGCATATTTTACACGACGTTCGGAATCGCGGCGATACAAATTGATGAAAATAATCGTAGTCTGTGGGGCCCTTAAGGCTAATTAAACTGGCATTTAATAAACAGGAATAGATCTTGCACCAATCTGTCTTTCAAACCTTGTTATTTTTAAAAACCTAGTAGGGTTTATTGAAAAACAATTTACTTTACCAACTTACCTAAATCGTTTTTATTTTGTACAATTGCCCGAACTGTAGCATCATTTATCAACGGCGTTTTATAAAACACCTCTGGCCATATGTCCTGGCGTCTCTCCCTCATTTCACTCTGTAGGGTACTCAACTTTTTATGTATCTCCCTACAAAATCCATCATTTTTAAGCTCTTCTATCAGACAAACCTCTCTAACATCCTTTGTGACTTCGTATACTTCATCATACATCATATGTAAAGTTCTCATCAAAGCTATGTCCTCGTAGAAACCGCCTTCTCGCAAATCGATCTTTTTTCTTGCTTCCTTCCTGCGATTTTTAGATGAAAGAGTGGACCTACGCAAAAAATAATATTTCATAAGGTTATTTTTTTAATAAATAAACTCACCGTCGAGAACTTGAGGTTTTTTTGGACGAACGACTTGAAGATACGCTACTGGTTTCTGAAAATAGTTCTTCGTCGCCACTGTGGTAGAAATTCCCATCGCCTTCTTCGTTTTCTATTTTCTTTTGTCTATTTTCTCTCACTTGTTGTAAGCGAGTCGTGTGATGTTGAAAACGGTTTTCTAAGGTGTCAATTTTTTCTGTTAATGTTCGGGTGTATTCCATTAAAGAAGGAATAACCAGATTATCTAAAAAATTTGAATTTTTTATTGTTTATTCTTTGGTATAAAATAAAGTAAATGACCAAGCAAGACTAAGTATTGCATTTACAATATAAAAAAATGTTTATTATAGGCACTTCATTGGGTCCGCGATTGCTTTTTTTGAATGGGTTTTCATTTTTTTTTTCGAATTTAAATAAAGTAATAAGTATACATCCCCTAAAACAAAATTTGTCTATATATTTTTTACAGCAACTTATGAGCAGTGACAAATTATAAGTAAACTGTGGATAACTAAATTCCATTTTATACTGTGATGCCCGACCTTATAGATAATTTAAAATCTATCATAATAAACTAAACACACATTTACAGGGTTGGAAAAAAAAGGTTACTTGTCAAGCAAATTATTTGAACATCTTGACTTTTAACCAATTATGGAAAACTTTTTGTTCTTTATTTAATCTTATATAGATATAGACGTAGCAGATCCATAAGCATATAAGTTTATGAATATGTTAATAATATATTTATCAATATCGTTTATGTACAGTAAAAAATGTATCGGGCCAATGACACTACCTTGTGGTACACCACGATAATTTAATAGGCTCTCAAACACCTTATTGCTTATCTGTTGACCTAACAAGCCAGTACTGTGATCCCCAATCCAATATATATTTAAATGTGTGAGAGATATATGATAATAAAATATAGAATAAGAGTTTTCAATTACTGCGTCGAAAACTTTAAGTTTCAGCTGCGGCATTGAGGTAAATTCACTTGCGCCCAATAGTCAGCAACCCGTCGCGTCCACTTCCCCTAAATTATCTTGACAATTCCCACGACATTTTCTTCTGTCTCCCTCTGGAACGAATTCTCACGTAAAATGCAATATTCACAGGCATTTTTATCCATTTTTACAGCATTTCAACAAAAATCTGAGATGTACAAATTGAAATACATGATAGGAACTTTTAAAATATATTTGGTATATCCCGCAGTTAATAGGGTACCGTTCTCAAAAACATCTCTATTAATTGTTTAAATTACAAATCCATATTGAGCTTAATTAATTATAGCTTTGTAGTCTATCATTGAGCGGAAAATTAACTTTGCAGTTTTTATTATAACAAAGTTATAATTTTTTTAAGTAATTTTTTATCGGTTTTTCTAGATTTTCTCATAAAGATTTTCCGATTCCTTATAACTTTCGATGGACATATTACATATTGCTTGGACAAATATGTCAACAGGAAAAAGGTTTTTGTCTGATTAAAAAAATCAGTATAGCATTGACAAAAAATTTGTAAAGCATTGTCAATGAATTAATTTTAGACAAAATGTTTTTCGTAGTGGTTATTATTTTTTTTATTTTTTCTTTGGGAATGTTACGATTCCTCTATAAGTTTTCATAACACAAGCAAAAAACAAAAGAAAGGCACACTTTTATGGGTTTTTATTGTTTAAATAATTTACTTCTTCGAATTTGCTGTTAAAATCAGGTCAGTTATTAACTATTACTAATGTGATGGCATAAGCGGTTTGTTGTTGAATTTTATGTCACTTAAATATCTCTATTGACTGGGGTACTTGTGTTTATCATCCAAATCAATTTAAACAACATACAATTTAATATATAATTGTTCAGTTTCAATGCCTGTATAGTGTCATGATTATTTTAAAAATAAATTTTACTTACTTAAATACTCAGTTTCCCCATAAATTTGTGCAACATTCATGGCCCTTCGGAAAGCTTTGCATTCAACCAGAACTTGAACAGCTTTCTTGTAATCCTTGATGTCATACTGATACAGAACCAGTGCATCGTCAAAACGACTTTTTGCAAACAACTCACTAGCTAAACTTTCTAATATTGGTAATTTTTGTTCGTCTGTGTATTTCAATTGATTCATCAATAATATCACTTCTCTCCATTCCAAAGCTTTTCGGTATTGCATCAGAGATTCATCAAACAGCCCAGCACGTTTTAATACTAAACCAGCTTCGATATATTTGCCTTCAACCGTTAAACGTTTTGCATAAAGATCTGAGATTAGTTTGAATAGATCTGGTGAAGTGTTTTTATATGTGCTGATATTATAGTAGGCTATGCTTTCCAGTTTATTCTTGACAACAAATGAAGTAATGTAATCATTTTGGAATTTATCACATAATAATAAGTATTTTACTGCACCATTGAAGTTATAGGCTTTTAAATGCAGATAAAATCGACGTTCTATTTCAGTCATATTATGCAAATTCGTTAATTCGGGCCCGTAAACTTTAGGATCTTCATTGCTGTTACGATAAATCAACGCCAGTAATCGCAAATCGAATAGTGTAAACGCCACATTTAGCACATCTTTCAAATGAGCTTGTTGAAGAATCTGTTTGATAATTTTGTTACATATCAATTCATTTTTATCCATATTTGCTAAATACACTTGCTTGACAGATATCAACGCTGATTTTAGCGATATATGTTTCTGTTGTATCGCCACTATACAACTGAGGTTGTCTACACAGTTCTTTGAACAAAGAAAATCTAAAATCTTTTCAACAATATCTTTCTTCTTCAGTCCATTGCCAACTGGTATTTCGTCAAAATAATTTTTATATACTGTTTGGAAACAATTGCCATCTAAATCAAAATCAGTGACAATTGAAGTCAACAAACTACAAAATCTAGCACCTGATACAAAATGTTCTATAGAATCATAGAAACGTTTTGGATTTAAATCAATCAACACATTCCAGTTGATTTTCTCTTTTCTCATCAATTGCAATACCTCTTTCCATTTACCTCTTGAAAGCATTTCATCTATGATGTCTATTGTGATCATTTTACAACTTATAGTTTCTAAATTACCCCTAGGAAGTTGCAGAATAATTTGCGGTGGTGTCATTTTGTTGCAACAAACGATTCGAGCACCTTGTTCCACAGGTCTTGCAAAGATATTTGCCAAGTGAGATATTTTGTTAAAATTTCGATCTCTAACACAATATAGTGTACCAGTTGATGTTGTCCACAGAAGGTAATTTTTGAACAGCACAGAACTTGTTACCCCAGAAGAAATTATTTTATCATTTATAGATAATTCTCGGCAAGCATTCAGTATTATTCGAAAAGAGGTTGTCATCAATTCACATTCAGCCTTGTACAAAAATATTTCTGAAATTTTTACTGGATTATTTGAGTATATATATTCTACATCTAATGCATCTTTCATATTTGCATTTGTTCCTATTATTTTCAAATTAATGTCAATTTCTTCAGAACTTACGACACCAATGTTATCACCTGACTCAACAAAGATGTTCAAGTCATTTGAGACCCAATCAATTTTTAAATATGTTGGATTTTTCATCATTTTCAAGTCTTTAGACAAAACTAAAGAACCAAATATGTTATTTTCTAAACTAATGAGAATCAACTCGTAATGAGAATCTATCAAAGCACATAACAATTTCTCTGGGTGAAAAGCAACTCGGCAAATAGGTCTCTTATGTTCAATTACATATG
Organism: Octodonta nipae; assembly: GCA_034190945.1. Lineage (NCBI taxonomy): Eukaryota > Metazoa > Arthropoda > Insecta > Coleoptera > Chrysomelidae > Octodonta > Octodonta nipae. The sequence goes on along the minus strand of CM067224.1, from coordinate 3,279,488 downwards.
AGCACATTGGTGGTGGTACAATAGCATTTTCAAACGTATACAAATTCAGTTGTTTTCCATCTATAACAGCAGTAATAGCTTTTCTTGCACTATTGTTTATCACAAACTTAAAATAATGATACTGCACTTCTTCACTTGTGAAAACTACCATTTTACAGGTTGTGTATAATGTTGAATTAGTTTCAACCCAAAAGAAATCATAGACTTTTAAATTTGAAGGATAAAATAACTGTTGTTTTAAAAGCCATTGGGCATTTGAGTAAAAATATATGTCTATTGAACTATTTAATCCTTTATCCTTGCTAAAAATTCCTAACATGTTCATTTGGGGGTTGAACAATATTTTAAAAATTGAGCCCTAAAAGAAAGAAAATTGTATTTATTTCAATTATTAAAGACATCAAGGTTAAAGTAAAAGCTATATCATGATTAGGGTAAAGCTGGTAATTCTTTTAATTCCTTCAGTATGCATACTTTAAAACTTACTTGTGTTTGCTTCAACTCAGTGGTAGCCTTTAATTTACAATTTTTTTCAAATATAACTAGAGTATTGATATTTTTTTCTACAAAACAGCAAGCTATGTACTGGCCCTGGCCCATGAAAGATACAGCTTCAGTCAAAGTTCCATATTTGTCAGATTCAAATAAGGGATTTAGCTGATTGTCAAAAACTTTAATTTTTCTACACCCATCTTCGAAAAAATTTACAACAAATTGTTCTCCATTGCCTCTCCATGATATTGTTGGAGGGCCATCAAAAATATTTTCTGGTTCTGCAAATACAAAAAAATGCAAATTGATTTTAAACCACAAAAAAACATTTTAAAATGCTCCAAAATGTATGAAATAATTTCTTCTAATCACAAATAGATTTATGAGTAGGTGTCTGAACTTTTAATAGGTATTACATCTTTCAATATATTAAAACGATAAATGTGCAATGCATGCATCAAATATATATTGCATTTCAAATCTTACATGTAATTTTTTAACTAAGAAAAATCTATACCATGTTTTAAATCTGTATGAATATTTTTTTAAAGCAAGTATGTATATTGTAAAGGATATTTAAATAATCATTTTCTAATTTTAATGTAATTTAAAATATTGTCACATACCTTGTTGAGGGTCTTCAATAAGCTTCTGTTTCCTCTGCTTTGGCCCTTGAAATTGTGTACTTTGTGAGCCCCAGCCTACCATTACAGACCCTGGTACATTTGCTGTTAAACTTATTTTATTATTTTTCGTTGTTAGTGAATCCATTGTTAAATCAACATAGGAATACAAATGAAGGACATTAAGGGTGTCAATTAGAACCAAAACAGATTGAGTACAATCCCATTCTAATCCTATTATTTCATATTCCAAAGTATGGACAACTTTTATTTGTTTTGACGCAATATCAAATAAGGCTAGTTCTGTTTCAGAAGCAATGAATATAGCATTATATACAGGTAAATGTTGAATAAATTTTAAATTTCTATTAATCTCCGGTAGGTGATATATAAATTTCTGATTTTGCTCTAGTCTGCTCTGAATATAAAGAGTATTATTATCACATATACAACATATTATACTGCCATCCACATGGGAACAGGCTTTAATACTAGTTTCATTTGGATCAATTTCTATTTTGAAACCATATGAATAACACAAATCCAAATTATCCATTTTTAAAACTAGGTATAATAATAAAATAATACTTTATTTACTTATCCTTGTTTAACATAACCTCAATCTTTAAAACATGATGTTAACGTCATTTTGAAAAACACAAAACATATGACTATAGTAGATAGTAGTTACGCCCCATGTTGGTGAGGGTACTCGAGGATATGCTCTGATACTTAGAGCATTTAGTTTCTAGAGATAGCCTGCAGTGCACAAATGTCGTAGTAAGACTAAGGAGAGACAGGGAAGAGGCTATTTGACTCAGTTGGGAGCTGCTTCCAATTAGATACGTTCAGCATGTTGTTCATTGGCTGCTTCCACGCACTAAGTGAAATAGCCTCTTACTGTCTCTATTGCCCTCTCTTTCTAGCATTGTCACGATTTTATGTTTGACAGGCTATATCTAGGTGGTAAATGATCTAAGGATCTGATATGCTTAAGTTAGAGCATATACCTTCTGGAGGTAGCCACAAAATAATGGCAAGGCTAGAAAGAGAGGGCGATAGGGACAGTAACATGCTATTTCACTTGGTGGGTGGAAGCAGCCAATGAACATCACATTATGAACAACATGCTGATCGTATTTCATTGGAAACAGTTGCCAAGAGTGAAATAGCCTCTTGCTCTCTGTATTCTTCTCTTTCTATCTCTGGCACGACATTTGTGCATTGCAGGCTACCTCCAGAACATGTATGCTCTAAGTGTTTTAAAAAAAGGATTTCAAAATAAAACGTCTTGGTTGACTTTAAAACTTTAATCATCAGTAAAGAAAACCTCTGATTCCAAAGTTAATCACAAACAACAAAATTAGCTGCTTAAAATTATTGTAACAAAATTCAATTTAGTACATCGTCATAATTAATAGTTGAGTCATGTACTGAAAATAATAGATTCTTAAAAATACAGAATTTAAACACTGATGTCGGCAATTTTGCTATGCTTTGGTGGACAGCTGAAGAATTTTTATAACTCGGGATACGCTTTTGAAATTCGTTTGTTTTGGGTTTTCATTGTCCTCAAATGTAGAACCAACTTGATCAGGAGCAATCGAAAAATCGTTATTTTTACTTTCGCCCATGTAATTTTGTTGTATAAGGGTAAGAGCTGAAAGCGAAATTAATTAAACAAACACTTAAAGCCAAATACTCAAATTGTTACCTCTTTCTAAATCTAATGTATCCATATCCTGATTTCTTATAAACTTCAACCTCTTCCGAAACTTTTCTGCCAGTTTTTTTCGGTGATAATCTGCTTCTATTTCTTGTTTTGTCCTTGGAACTCGTATTCGAACGCAGCAACATATTAAAACCACTGCAAATTAAAAATGTTATGAAAAGTTTAATAAACATTGACGTGTTAAGGTGGAGACTGTAAGTGTATTATCGTTTTAAACTTTTAAACTTACCAAAAACCGTAAACGCAGAAAAACAAAAGAAAATGTAATGCCAAATTCGAAAACTGGATCCTTCAAAAGCTGCGTTTTCTATCCACATTTCATTTTCTGAGTCTGGATTTGCGTAAAATGTTGCCGACATTATTAATAATTAACACTGCGTTAAAACGAAACACAGTTTATACAACCTGTTATCAATATATACGTTCGTAGAATAGAAGACAACCGCACCCTATTCATTAAACTACACACCCTTAATTCATTTTATTAATATAGGGATAATTCCTGCTAATAGAAGATTAGTTCTTTTTCTGTTATTAAACGAAATGTTAGTTAAACTAAAACTAATTATGGCAGTTAATAAAGATTTTTTATTGTTATCATTGTGATTAATAAATAAATCCGTATCTTCATAGGATGTAGTTAAAGAAACCTTTTTGAAGGGTCCCTTAAATTCAAATGTCCCGCTATCGAGTTGAACTGTCCGCGCCCGGTCGAAGAAACCCGAGTTTAGGTAGAAGTAGCCGAAGTGTCAGAAAAACGAATTGCTGATACTGCGGCAGAAAATCTACATTTTAAAATTTAATTCAAACCGTTTTTAATAAAATTACCAATGGTTTGTTCATGATAATAATGTTTCTTTCAAGAGGCAACAGCGTTTCAGTGGTATACAATTTTGCTGATAGTCATTTCTGAATAATAAAATAACGTTCAAACTGGCGACCGACAGTGATAGTAAGTCAAACATGGCTTCTTCAGCGAGAATTATTCAAACTAATTCCGCATGGTTTCAAAAGAAGATAAATTTAAGGCCGCAACATCGTGGGGTACATCTTGTAACTGAAGAAATCCTTAGGCAAATCCCGGAATTATCGCAATTCGCGATGGGTTTGTGTCATGTCCAAAGTAAGTAAATGAACTTCCAATGTTAAAAAAGTTGTTTTACATATTTACGTTCTCTTTAAGTTCTTCATACAAGCGCTAGTTTGGCTTTAAATGAAAGTTGGGATCCGGATGTTAGAGATGATATGGAGATGATGCTAAATAAAATTGTTCCTGAGGGTTTACCGTATAGGCACTCATGTGAGGGACCTGATGACATGGTAAGACACTTTTAACTTAACCTATACTTTATTTACACACATGAAATTGTTGAAATGGACCGAAACGCCTACTTTGTTATTAGCAAAAAAAGTGAAGTGATTTGTTTTGGGTACTCAAGTGTTGATTAAGTTTGTCATTGACAGACAACTGAATTCAAATTTAATTTATATACAGGGTGTTATGTGGGGGGTTGTAGAGAATTTGCAAGTGGATAAAGAGATGCATTTTTAATGTTTTTACATGTACACCAGTTTATACAGTAAAATTGAACTCATTTTTGGATACAAAATTCAACAGCAATTCGCTTATACCATCACTTCAGTAACAGTTTATAGATAATTATTGCTAAGATTTTTACAGCAAACTTGTAGAAGTAAATTATTTAAATAACCCACAAGTTATAATTTTCTTTTGTTTTTTGCTTATATAATGAAAAGTAATGAAGGAATTGTAATATTTGTAATGCCATCTACAAGAAAGTTGTAGAGAATAAGACATCCTTATTCAGTGTTTTACATCCTGATTGGATCATTTTTTAGCAAGTAAACTCAGACAAACTGTTCAAAAGTGGATTTTTTTCAAAAATTTATAACTCTGTAGTAACTAATACTAGAATATTAGTCATCATCAAAATGATAGTTTATGATATTAAGTTTATAGTGGCTCATGATGGATACTATTGAATAAGTAGTTTTTGAAGAATAAGAATTTAAATAATTTATAAAGCTATTTTTCATATCCCACTGTTTTAACAAGACTAGTCTGACCGGAATATACTAAAGTTATTTTGAAACTTCATAAATTCCACTTCAATTGAAAGAAATTGATTTAAAATAATAGTAAACATTGCATTAAATGTACAAATATGTGACAGCCAGCCAGTGGTGCACTGACAATTAATAGCTGTCAAGGATGGATCTAGAATTTTCTTAAGGTGAGGACACAAGATGAAAATTATGGTAAACTGTATTAATATATGTTGTTTTCTCAGCAGTTTATTACATTTTTATTTACATAACTATTACCTGCCCATAATATATTTTTTATTGATTTATTAAGTTAATGATTCCCTGTATACAGTTTACAGATGTTAATAAAATTACTTTTTTCCCCTGACTGGATCCGCTACTGTCAAGACATCGGAGGGTACGTCGTTTAAGCCAAATTTCACAAACGGAATTAATATATTTGACGGCTCCATGAAAAAAATCTAAGATTTATGAAGTGAAGTGAATTTTATAAGCTTCCAAAATATATTTTGCATATCCCTATCGAACTGTCGTGGTTAATACAATATGTTCTGCAAAATTTTTCTACAAATTATTTAAATTGCAAATCTGCAAGATTTACTTATCATACAATATCGATCAGCATTATTAAGGTCAATGTTATGAGCTACCACTAGGAGGCAGATTTTTGAAGATTTTCTGATTCTCTACATTTTTTCTAAAGATGGCATTATGAACAGATCATTACTTTTTATATAAGGTAAAAACAAAAATACCCCATACTTTGGGGGTTTTTAAAGCTCAAATAATTTACTTCTACAAGTTTGCTGTTAAAATTACTTCAGTTATGGTTTATAAACTATTGGTTACATTATCGCTTATGTATTGAGAGAGTATTGGCAAATTAGAACTCCCTATATCAAGACTGGTGAAAATATTAGGATTTATTTAAAAGAAGCCTGAAAAATAAGACAAAAATGGAATCTTAAAAGTCTACATAAAGCTATAGATGACTGTATGTTAGTATATAATGAATCTTATATTTGAACACCCAGTTCCTACCATTCCAATTCTCTTTCTTAATTTTTTTTTCTCCAAAACTCACACCAAATCTCAGTGATGTGCAATACTATCACACTAAGGCCAAAATGATAATCAGTCGAGACATTTGGCGGGTAGTTAACAACTTGTACAACAGTTACATACCAAACCTGATTAGCTCATATAGTGGATAATGCGCCTTTGAAGCGATATAGCAAGTTCAATTGTCAACAATGGTGACAGCTTTCTACAAAATAACATTCTGTACGCTGAAAACCACAATACATCAATTTGGTAGGTACCTGACAAACTGTAGAGGATTACTATAATATATTAATACTACCTATGAAGCAGTACCCGACAGCGGCGCCGGCTGTTTTATAAATAACGTCAAGCCTGCGTATGTCGCAACCCACAGTACACAGATTAATATTGTTAAGCCTGCCGCGTCCTGTTTGACCAGTAAGAGCGCACCCGCGGTTGTGTCACATCGCTCCCATGACGAATGCTGTTCTCACGATCTTAAAAATTTCTCCCACGGCCTTGAAAATTTTTCCACGACCTTGAGAATTCTCCCACGACCTTGAAAAATCTCCCGCGACCTTGAAAAATCTCCCGCGACCTTGAAAAATCTCCCGCGACCTTGAAAAATCTTCCGCGACCTTGAAAAATCTCCCACGCCCCTAACAAATTCTCCCACGCCCCTAGCAAATTCTCCCACGCCCCTAGCAAATTCTCCCACGCCCCTTGTAAATTCTCCCACGCCCCTTGCAAATTCTCCCACGACCTTAAAAATTCTTCCACGACTTTGAAAATTCTTCCACGCCACCTGCAAATTCTCCCACGCCCCTTGCAAATTCTCCCACGCCCCTTGCAAATTCTCCCACGCCCCTTGCAAATTCTCCCACGCCCCTTGCAAATTCTCCCACGCCCCTTGCATATTCTCCCACGCCCCTTGCATATTCTCCCACGCCCCTTGCATATTCTCCCACGTCCCTTGCAAATTCTCCCACGCCCCTTGCAAATTCTCCCACGCCCCTTGCAAATTCTCCCACGTCCCTTGGAAATTCTCCCACATCCCTTGGAAATTCTCCCACGTCTCTTGGAAATTCTCCCACGCCCACTGGAAATTCTCCCACGTCCCTTGCATATTTTCCCACGCCCCTTGCAAATTGTCTCACGCTCCTTGCAAATTCTCCCACGACCTTGCAAATTCTCCCACGACCTTGAAAATTCTCCCGCGACCTTGAAAATTATCCTGCGACCTTGAAAATTCTTCCGTGACATTGAAAATTATTCCACGACCTTGAAAAATTCTCCCACGATCTTGAAAAATTCTCCCACGACCTTGGAAACTGTCCCACGCCCCTTGCAAATTCTCCCATGCCCTTGCAAATTCTCCCACGACTTTGAAAATTCTTCCACGCCACTTGCAAATTCTCCCACGCCACTTGCAAATTCTCCCACGCCCCTTGCAAATTCTCCCACGTCCCTTGCAAATTCTCCCACGCCCCTTGCAAATTCTCCCACGCCCCTTGCAAATTCTCTCACGCCCCTAGCAAATTCTCTCACGCCCCTTGCAAATTCTCCCACGACCTTAAAAATTCTTCCACGCCACCTGCAAATTCTCCCACGCCCCTTGCAAATTCTCCCACGCCCCTTGCAAATTCTCCCACGCCCCTTGCATATTCTCCCACGCCCCTTGCATATTCTCCCATGTCCCTTGCAAATTCTCCCACGCTCCTTGCAAATTCTCCCACGTCCCTTGGAAATTCTCCCAGGTCCCTTGGAAATTCTCCCAGGCCCACTGGAAATTCTCCCACGTCCCTTGCATATTTTCCCACGCCCCTTGCAAATTTTCCCACGCCCCTTGCAAATTGTCTCACGCTCTTTGCAAATTCTCCCACGACCTTGCAAATTCTCCCACGACCTTGAAAATTCTCCCGCGACCTTGAAAATTAACCTGCGACCTTGCAAATTCTCCCATGCCCCTTGCAAATTCTCCCACGCCCCTTGGAAATTCTCCCACGTCCCTTGAAAATTCTCCCACGTCCCTTGGAAATTCTCCCACGTCCCTTGGAAATTCTCCCACTTCCTTTGGAAATTCTCCCACGCCCCTTGGAAATTCTCCCACGCCCCTTGGAAATTCTCCCACGCCCCTTGGAAATTCTCCCACGTCCCTTGGAAATTCTCCCACGTCCCTTGGAAATTCTTCCACGTCCCTTGGAAATTCTCCCACTTCCTTTGGAAATTCTCCCACGCCCCTTGGAAATTCTCCCACGCCCCTTGGAAATTCTCCCACGCCCCTTGGAAATTCTCCCACGCCCCTTGGAAATTCTCCCACGCCCCTTGGAAATTCTCCCACGCCCCTTGGAAATTCTCCCACGTCCCTTGGAAATTCTCCCACGTCCCTTGGAAATTCTCCCACGTCCCTTGGAAATTCTCCCATGTCCCTTGGAAATTCTCCCACGCCCCTTGAAAATTCTCCCACGCCCCTTGAAAATTCTCCCACGCCCCTTGAAAATTCTCCCACGCCCCTTGAAAATTCTCCCACGCCCCTTGAAAATTCTCCCACGCCCCTTGAAAATTCTCCCACGCCCCTTGCATATTTTCCCACGCCCCTTGCATATTTTCCCACGACCTTGAAAATTCTCCCGCGACCTTGAAAATTATTTCGCGGCATTGGAAATCTCCCACGGCCTTGAAAAATCTCCCCCCTCCCAATGCCGTATCTCCTGCTCTTCCTTTATAAAGAATTTCAAATTTCATGAATTGTTATACATATTTCTTTCAGGTATATATAAAGTTAAACATTTATTACTTCAATAATCGAAATTTTATATGGTTTGAGATTGGGACGCGAGTATTTCAGTCAAATTTCTTCATATATTTCTCTTTCAAAACACTACATTTTATTGTTGAGAAAACGTTATAGCTGACAATCATAAATGATAAATATTAAAGCATTTTTGTTCCTTTCATATTGTTATTTCCAAATCTCTTGTATATTCGAGTGTGTAGATTACAGCATACATAATAAACTACACCGCCGCTGGAATTAACTTGATCGCAGAGTTTGAGGGGTTAATCATTGATATGTAATTTTCTTGTAAAACATGCATTTTATTCCATTAAAACTAATGATGAACACTGAACTTTCCAGCCGGCACACGTGAAAGCGTGTTTTCTGGGTTCCTCTCTAACGATTCCGATAACCGAAGGGAAGCTGAACCTGGGTACTTGGCAAGGTGTATGGTTGTGTGAACACCGGGATCACGCTGGCTCTCGTAAGCTATTGATAACGTTGAACGGTTGTCTTAGAGATGCCACCTGCACACCTCTGTCGCCTGTCAGTCCGATGGCGAGCACGAGCAGTTAGGGAAAACACTCGGGGCATTCACTGTCGAAACATTGATTGTCCCGAGTATAATAGTCAGATTTAAAACCGTGCACCATTTTCTAGTGGCAGGACTTAAAAAAATGTGAAAATATTACCATACGACAATATGTATATAGATGTATATTGTAATATATGAATTTTTCATTTACGGATATGTATATTACTTATCGTTTGTTATCGTTTTGGCGGGCTGGATTCTATTCTAGGTGAAAACGGTATTTTGTTGATTACGATTTGTTCTAATTTCTGGTTGTTGTTGTGTTAAGTGAACCATTTTGCAGTATAATGATTTTGTTGGGATATCAAAGAATGTGCTATTATTGAGTTATTTATAAAGTAAACATGTTAATGTAAAACACGAGTGATTAAAACATTAATTAAAAACTTCTTAAGTAAGTCAAAGCAGTCTATTTAACATTTAAAATGCTGAATGCACCAGGTATAACTAACAAATAATGGGGATGGTAGTTGTATATATCAGAATAACTACACTCTACCAGATTATGGAATTATCCTCTAAACTACATATCTGTAAGTAATTTCGAAAAGATTGTTGAGGAGGTCTTGAATTATTTTGACTGTTCATTGGGTTTTCTCTCCTCAAAATTTTTCCTGCAACAGATAAGTATTTAAAATTGTATATGCAGAACAAAGTGTAGTAAGGCAATTTCGTAAAATTGCCCGGATTACTGGCTGTCTACACAGAGATTCTTCCTCGCAGTTATTCTGAGAGAAAGAGATGTCTACAAAATGATCAACCAGTATTCCTGTATTATATACTGTGTAATACTTATCTATGTTTGGAGACGTTTCAACTCCGAGTCTGGAGTCTTTGTCAATCGTTTAAAAATTTGGCTTTTATGTTTAATTTGTTGTTTGTCAAAAAATTTGTCATTTTCACTACAGTCTACACATGATTGGCAAATAACCTTGCCAAACTTAAGTTTGCTTGAAATTGAATAATATCACAAATACAAAAAAAATTAAATTGGAAACAAACTAACTTAAAACAGAAACTAATTGATAGTCTTCTCCATTAATTATTCTTAAGAGTGGAAGGTAGAATATCGATCAAGAAAACATCATTCTTGTTATTTTCTTTAATCACATTTTTTTATTTCAAGGAAGATTGCAAAAATGACCCTAATATTTCTTTCATTACCCACACAATATGAAATATTTGATGAAATATTTCTGTGTCCTCGACAAAACGTCTATTGAAACTTGAAACATTCCATGAAATATTAAAGAACCATTTCTTCAAATATTACAAAAATATTTCACGAATAATTTCGAGAGATTTTTAGTCGAGATTGTAGGAATATTTTGTAAACATACTTGAAAAAAATATATTTCAGACATGAAATAGAGCTAATTTAAAATATTTTACTCTAATATTTTTGAAATATTGGTATGCCCACGACAAAGAAAAAAAAAACGTTTGAAATATATCATAAAATATTGTAGAAAGGTTTTTTGTTGGTAAATAAAATACAAAAATTTCAGAAATATTTTGTAATACTCCAATACAAACATTTAAATATTTCTCCAATATATATATATATATATATATATATATATATATATATATATATATCTTTATATATGCTACAAACGATCTTTTGAAATATATCATGAAATATAATAAATAATTTCATAAAATATTGCAGATATATTCCAAGAAATATTTCAAATCAAACAATATTGCAAAAATGTTTTAGAAATATTTCTTGCAGTTGCTGTTCAGAGTTGATGGTATTTTTAGCAATTTACTTCATAATGTTTAAAAGTGTGTCAATGTCTATTTTTTTTCTTTTTGCTTCATAAGATTTTTGCCAATAGTCTGTAAGTAAATCATTTTTGCAACTTTGTTGACTTATAAGAAGTAGAATAAACTCATATTCCTAACTTTTGCGGGCAAAATATCACCAGTGTTTACAGTAGCAACATGAGCCATGAAATTTATGATTACTTTTATGTTTTTTTGGGCAATAACACCACAATTGAAAAACCAAACGTTTCAAAGTCTATTCAGTCAGAATATACTTTGAAACGTTTGGTATTATTGCCCAAAAAACATAAAAGTAATCAAGAATATGCCACAAACAACGTTTAGAAGACAAATGAAATTTATGGGCTTCAATACGATTGAAGATTGAATAATATTTGTACCTGTTATAAATGGTTCACTTACCACTACATGGTCGTTAACATTAGTTTGATATTTTTAATGACATCATAGTGAGAATTCAATATGCCATATAAATATAGTTATAAAACAATTTTTGATTGTTTATTTAATACCTCTTTTAAAAAATAGTGTACACATCAACAAAATACTGGTTTTGTTTTATTGGTGTAGATAAAAGCTGCGCCATGTTTTTTATAGTACAGACAAGTACTGATGGTGAGACAGATACAAAAAATATTAAAAAATTACAAAAGCGTTTTCTGCAATGTTAACAGAATTTGTAAAATTTTGATTGTAAATGATACTTGTTGTGAATTTTGAGTAGACTGCTTTCAATACACAGAATTAACAAATTTATAGACTCCCAAGTCACAAATACATTTTTTCAACTATCATTTTTTTAAATGTCGGTTAAAATTTTTATATATTTTCGGTTTGATGTTTATATACAGAAAAATATCGTTTTTAATTAACATCCGAGACAATAATTGATTCGTCATCAGAACGTTTGTCAGTGTGTTCGAGCAGTTTACTCGCCATTTTGTAAATAGTAACATACGGGTTGTATATATTTTTATTGTGTGTTGTTAAGAACTGAATATATCTGTCTTCCTCTTTCCTTGTAGCAATATCCAGGTTTTGCTATTGTTCAGTTTTTTTTATAAAAATACAACGACCGAACCGATCGAAGTTGAAAATTCTTTTATCGTCAAAACCATAGCGAATAGCAAGGCTCCGATGTTATGCAAAATTGCTTCTGATATAAACCGTATGGATAGACTGATAAAAAGGGTAAAAAAAATACAACAAAATGTGAATTTTTACAGTGAACTTGTAAATTGTTAAATAAATGGCTGTTGTCACAAGGAATAAACACGTTTAGATTAAGTTTAGATAATGTACGAACAATTGTGTTATTTTTTGTTTGTATTGAGGAAGGTGCATATTTAAATGGTAATTGTTTTTTTTTTAATATAAAACGGTAGACCTTTATAAATATTTTTTGGAATCTTTGAACAAAATATAGGAACAATTCTTAACCTTTTGTTTATTACGGACTTATAGTTATTATAAATTTAAAATCTTTAACCCATAATTCTGTACTCTGAATCAATTTTATGTATATGTAATATGTGTTTGACACAGTAAGTTGACATTTTAAAGAAAGTGAACTGATTACTTTTACATCAACCTAATGATTTGGTGAGTCTGTAAACCGGAAAAGTACTTAATCAATCGGAGGGGCGACACTTTAAATTAAACTAACAGAAAACTATACAATTGAAAACAAAGCCATATCAAAATCTTTATACTGAAAAGTGGATTTGTTCAAGTTTTAATGAATCTATAGATCTAGCAAAAGCAACACACTATAAAGTGGAAGATACATATTCAACAGAGAAACACATAAAAATAAGAAAAGAAACTAGAAAAATCATAAAAAATGATCTTGAAGACCGCTATGATGTATGATTTCAAAATAGAGAACCCCATTAAACTTATAGATAATGAAGTAAATGTAATCTCAGAAGACTACAGATACAGTTCTCTACATATTCAATGGGTAACTCAAAAAAAGCAGGCCAAGTATCATTCTGTGACTAAAATCTTGCCAAAAAGCATTTAGATGCTAATATTCCTTAAATTTACTCACCTTGGTATGCTTACACTTACGAACGGCAGCTTTTCATCGGGAACATATTTGGGCTGACGGTTTAGTAAAGACTTTAAAGCCGAAAATTTGTTTATAAGGCTCCATACACAAATTTTGTAACATACCTTATAACTGTCAAATAAGATACCAAATATTGTTATCTAATGATTAACGGTAAGTTAGGCCACCAATATGTAGTTTTAGTAATTTATTCTTGTAGGTTGATAGTGCAATGAGTATTCAGTGGAGTCAGTCAGTAACACATTATGTAAAATAGATTTGATTTTAACGAAAATTAAAATATTACAGTCGATTGTATGTATACATATCAAAAACTGCACCTAAATAAATCCTATGATTATAATTACAAAATTATAACGTGCTTGAAAGAAGAAAAAATACCAGACTACTAAAACCTTACTATTAGGTAAAAACGTACAGACCTAAAAGTCTGCTGAGTGAGATTTATTACAAACAAAATGAAATTGGATGATTATCAACTAGTCAAGCAAGAAATTTTTGCTGGTGGTAAGAATACTAGTCGAAAGTGGTGGAATAATTATTTCTCAATATCCATGGCTTTGCCAAATATAAAAAACCTTGTTTGCAATCATGAGTGGCTAATACTACTGTATGAAGTAGTGGAACCAATTTCGCACAAAAGAGGAATATTTCTAGGAGGTCCCCCAAGGTGCTTTGGAAGGAATATTCTACCTTGCAGATGCCAAAAGGGATCTCAAACAAATGTTAATAGGATTACAAATCACATCAGGAGAAGTATGATTAATGCTGAACCTGCAGAAAACAAAACTTCTGAGCCTGAAAATAATGATAGCAATAAACAACTCAGAGTTACAAAATGTTAAGGAATAAACATATACTTAGGAAGAACATTACAAATTCCAGCAAACTTTCTGAAATCTTTAAGAACAAAAAACTTTCTCAACATATACATACCAATATATTTCATCAATACATACCTTTTGTGCTGCGTTATGGTGCCCAAATATGGGCTCTTCCCAAACAGCCAACGACGACATAAATAGCAATAGAGAAAGCGGTAATGGGAATTTCTTTGAAAGAAAAATGAGAAGATAAGATAAAGAAGAAAGGTCATAAACATAAAAAAGTGGCCAAGTTAAAGTAGGATTTCGCCGGAAGTGGAGACACAAATTAATAGATGGTATACGGAACTCACAATTGACGACATTAAACGGGTTATGGGACTGAATATGAAAAATCAAACAAAAATGAAATAACTCTAACAAAATTCAGAAGTTTAGTGTGTGAAGATATGGGTTCCATGAAGCCAAATAAATGGTGAAGTAAAACAGGATATGAAAACTTATTTTGCTAGTCTATTCATGTTATCATTTGAACATGTCCATCTCAGATTAATTGTTTAATTGTGAATTATTTCCTTAATTCAGTCATTTCGAAGTTTATTCCTTTTACATTTATATAAAGTATATTTTTTATATACAAGCGAGTGTTAATTTGTTAGATTTGACCCTATAAAAATATTTAAATTATTAATTAAAACATTAGAATGAAAAATATTTCCTTAGGTTTTGATTCAATATCTATGTTGCTAAGCTTTTCAACAGCAAACGTATTCTTTCAGAACCCTTTTTGGGACTAATATAGTGTATTAAAAATTGAATTGTATAGAAAAATACAAAAATAGCATTGTTGATGTTTATTTTCATACTCTTTATTTTGCTATATCAGAATACAAAAGGGAATTAAATCTATTATTATTTTACAAAACCTGTACAAGTTAAGAATTGCTTTTATGATATTTGACAATTGTTTTTTGAATTATGTTTTGTTTAATTTTCCACTTTCCTCATACCATTTTGTAATTGTATTTTTTTTTGTGAAAAAATATCAGTTTTAAATATCTGTCCAAAATTGGAACAGGTATTCGAGCTCTGAGCTGTGGATGTATACTTTTCAAATGGCGTCCCATAAATGAAGACGCTTCACTTGATAGTTCACTGTAGAAAGATCTGCGCTTCACTTGTCCACACCGATATTTATGAAAAATAAATACACTATTAAAATTATTTATCAACGGCCTCTTTGAATTGCTTTAATTTTGTATCTGTTAAGCAAAGGTGGTTTGGTGTAGAACCGGAATCATCTAGGAGACATTTTTTAAATTTATATGTAACGCACATTGTTATGATCACCAGTATGTGGTTATTAGATACTGTTTTTCAAAAAAAAATCAGCATTTAGTAATTATCCAGGAATGTTATAATCAGAGATAGTTGTAAATTCAGTACATATATTTTTTCAGTTTGGATTATTATGCTGGTCAAAAATTTTGTATGATTATAATTAATTGTGTAATCATAATTCTACCTACTCAGCGGCCTTTTTCCACTCTTTTTCTGGAACATTTTTAAAATTTGTAATAGAGATATAGTGTAGTAGGGAAATATCTAAAAATTGTCCAGTTTATTGGTTGTCCTCTACATTGTCTTGTTCTTTTGAAGGAATACAACTAGTAATATGGGAAAGTTTTCGAAATTGCCCTGTACACTTTGTCTTTTAAACAATGAATGAGGAGAGTAAACATTTGTACTGTTTTTCTACACTCTGTGTACGTGAATTTATTTAAAACTTACTATAATTTATTTCCAATAATTTTACATTCACACAACTATATACAATTAATTCTTGAATACCTGTTGTTTACTAGACGGGGACCGTATAAGTAATATCGTCGGCTTCCCGTATCTGTATATTTCTTCTCAGAAGGATCTAGAAGATCCCATAGCCGACTAGATTTTCACTCGAGAACTTTAACAGCGCTAGTAGCAGGCCTCGAGGCACCCGAAACAGCCTCCCTGATTCTATGAAATATCGGATGACGAATCTTTGTATCCTACGCACTATTTATCAAACATAATTCACTGGGCTTTTGTTTTTGCCATCACTTGTGTAATTTTCTATAAAATAGTCCACATCATAGTTCTTGAAACAGGTAGCTATAATATCATGAAACCCTTATCTTTAAGGTTCTGTTTAATTTCTCATTGGTCTTCATTTCCTCTGGATTAGCCCTTCCCTCTTTAGGTGATGCAGCGAATTCATTTATTGGTAGCTTCCCTGGTCTCGAAACATATTTTAAAGATCCCTTTAGAAAATTATTTGAAACAACATTAAACAAACTAAATGATCAGACATCAGACGTATTTGACATTACAATTGACAATATAGAAAACAATATCATAAGATAAAAACAAAAAACACTTTCACAACACTCAGGAAGGAGAAAATCAAATTTCATATTGATTTAAATAATCACTATTAATCATTTCTTCTCCCTATTTACCTACTAATTCAACAAAAATCCAAAAGTCATAGGAAAAAAATAAACTAATACTGTTACTATAGGTCTCTATTATTATACCCACAACATGTGGACCAAACATTGGACGAATTTATACAGAGTATTTAAAAAACATGGTATATTTGGTAGGACAGGTAGACTGGCCAAAAATAAGTGGGGTTTACTCAGTAAAAAATATTTTTAACTGCCTGTGTTTTCGAGATTCAGTGTGCAAAAAAGTATTTTGTACCCATTTTTGACAATTACTTGGAAATTACTGGCACCAATGTATTGAAACGTGTTGGGAATGTTTTGTTAAAACTCAAAGGAGGGCGTTAGTTGCATGTGTAACTTTTTTTAAGTTATGGATGTAGGTTGAATTTTTTAATAAAATTATTCTCCATTTAATGTTAAACCAAAAAGGCATCCCTTTTAAAATTAGATATTGTGTACCGTTTTCCGAATATTTTGATTCAAAATGATTGGAGGCTCTGTAGGGTTAAACAAAAAATTTTTATTCCAAATATTTGGAAAACAGTACAGAATATCAGAATTTTATAACAAGTACCTTTTGAGTGGAAAATTGAATGGCGAGTAATTTTATTAAAAATGTCGACCTAAAAACAGACTCAAGAAAGTTACAAGTACTCTCTATGAATCATGTTACTAGCGCCCTCTTTGAGTATTAGATATAACAATAGAGTGTTCGGATGTGTCAGCTTTAACAAAACATTGAACACTCGGTATTTCCACAACAGAGGCAGTTGTAAATATTTTTTTCACAGTAAACCCCACATGTTTTTACCTGTTGTAGCAAGCATGCCATGATTTTTTTGAAACACCCTGTACCAAATCACCGCTAAGTTAATAACTGCGAGATTGCCATTGTTATCTGCTTTCACCGACTACTGAATCAAACCAACAGCCACCGTAGTTTTCCTAAATAGTTGGATGATGATGTAAACCGTTATTCTGTGATATACCATAACTCAAATGTTGGTCATGTGACCTTACTTTGGGCTTTGGAGTACTACCCTATTGTCTCTAAATAATGTCTCATTTCAAGTACAACATAGAACTTTTGACCAGAAATTGAGCATATCTACAAGGTTTTACTCAGTGTAGAGACCTTTTTTTGTTATTATATCATTGTTAAACATTTGGTGTCCATTATGTTTAGAAATATATTTTGAACACTCAACTATGTCTGATTATGTACATTCAACATAGACTTTAGTTTTACAAATGTATCATACATTATGTGTGTACTGAAAAAGAAACTTTTTTAATTCACTCTTTGTAATAAAGGAATATTGATTTGTTGGATTAAGTTCAGTTTTGTACTGTGTAACATTTGATTGTATATAGATGCAATTTGACATAAGTAAAGCTGGTTGGGGAAAAACCCATAGTTTACAGAATTAACAGACACATCAACAATCTTAATTCTACATATGGGTAATTCCGCAATAATTCACTGTTACGAAAATGTCATAATCTATTTTTGGCAAAAATACGGCGTGTTGAAGCAATGTTATCGTCTTTAAAAATACTTACCAAATGCTTCAGATTTTTTTGTGAATATTTTTATTCTTCATTAAATATATCCGTCCTGTGGATAAGACATTTTTCATAAGAAAGTGTACATATGCACTATTCGCATTTATCAGGGTACATTTAAAGCAACAAATAATATTTTAATTTAAATTAAATTTTTTATTTATTTTTCAGTGGTGTTATAGGTAACTTACATAATCACCACAAAATAAATTATTAAGGAGTATCTTCAGCTATTTAACATGCTGGCAATGGGGTGTTAGGTGGGCTAGACAGTGCTATACCGACATTTTTAGTAATTTTACTTGAACTCTGTAAGCAATTCTCCATTTTCAAATATTTTAATATTGGCCTAGGGTTTTATGATGACCAATATTTTAATACACCAGTAAAAAAACACTGTTTACATTTTTTAAATCGCAAACAAAACTTTGATATATTAAATAAGAATAATGCATCTGCATTGTAGCTTCATCATGTGTAACTATAATTTTACAGTTGCTTGATGAAGTTATAGTTTCTCAACAAATATATTGTAAAAAATTAGTAATTTAAATTTTTTACATATTTGTATAACAAAATTTTGGCGAGTATTACAAAGATATGTAAACATGTTTTGGTAATCCCCTTTTCATCTTTGTTATTTTTTAGAATATGTTTGAGGGGTGACTTTTCTGTCATCTGGGATCAGCTGACAGTAAATTACAGTTTTCTATAAAAGTGATAGGCTGGTGTAATTTGGGTTGCCTTTCCTGAGGAACTGTCAAAACATTTCTTGATATTGTCCCCCCCTCTCTCTTAGTTTTAATCGTCACGAATTCATTTTCGGTACATAAGTCATTGATATTCATAAGGCATATGATAGTTTTAATTTCCTTAGAAAAAATATATAGATGCTCATTTAATGTCAAGTTTAACCCTCGAAATTGTAACATTGGAAACGGAGTTCCTCCAAATTGGATAAACAGCTGTTCTACTAAAATGTTTGGAAATAGCAAATTTTCTGACCACTTGCTGCATTAATCAACACCAGAAAAGGTACATCCGTTACTCCTCTTGGAGCGTGATACCAAACAATTCAAAAGGAATTCACATATTGTATTTCTACTTTTCCAACTATTCAAATTTTAGATCCATTTTTGGTTGTGCAAAAGTCGTATTTGCGGCACCATGCTCTTACATCTTCGTAACAGTTGTCATATCTTGCCCACTACTTTATTCATAGCCAGCTCCAAAGATTCCATTAACCTTCAGTTTCCGTAGAGGTCTATTTGTCCTTCCTTCTTCAAAATGAGTGGTTTCTGGGTATTTCTTTTGGTCAAGTTGTTCTGTTGTCCAGTCGTTTTCGCTGTGGCTCTAATTTGTCTGATGAATATACCCCCTCCTGCTCAGTGTTTCAGCAGTCTTCAAGGCAAGGTCTTCTGGATAAAATGTTGGAATTATTTTTAAGTGGGAGGATTGGTATATTTTTTCCTTGTGATATTCCCTAACTGGATGTTCCTTATGAGTTCCTTGCTCAACCAAGATTTTTGGGTTAGACTCATTCCTATACCATGGACCTTTGATACCACGCAAGCGTTTCTGGGGTTAACCATCTTTAATGCTTTTTATAAAATCTTGGGTCCCAAAAGATCTAAAGTCGAATTTTTGTGTTACCCAAACTTCTGTCAATATGATCCAAGATTGACTTGCTAAATTTGGTTAAGACGATTCCTTCCTTCACTGACTGAACCAATTATATCAAAACGGAACCTGTTTGTCTTCTGAAAATCTGAAGTAATTCTAGTGTAGAGTTCCTTAGGGAGTTAATAGTGATGTGGCCTTTTCATGATTGTCCCATGCATGAATTGTAAATGTTTCAAACTGTCTTATACATAGGGCATGAGAAAAACATTTGGTATTAACTGCTTCTTGACAATTTAGGTTCTTGGTCTTAAATATAAACATTCAACATTCTTTAACGTTCCTGTTTATTTTTGTGTCTGTATTTATTCATACATTTTTGCGGGTATTTCAAGTACTGTATGGTTTTCTATGTAATTCACTGATTCCTAGGGTTATTCTTGGTAACATGACTAGCACACAACTCTGTTCTAGTCTCTTCACGACGTAATATTCGTCAGTTTTCTATATAGTTTATGAGTTCTGTAAACATCTTTTCACAACTGTCACTTGTTAAAATGTTCTTCAGAATGATTTACATAGACAGTTACCTCAGAAATTGAGCCAAATTGACCAAAAATTAAAAAAAAAATACTAAATATTTTTTTGCAACAAAGAAGCCAACTTTAATGTGAAATTGTACAAATAATAACTTGTTACATTTCATTATTCATTTCATACAGATTTAAAAGACCATTTTTTCCTAACATTTTATAAAAATTACATCAACTGTTAAAAATGTAATCATAAATAAAATAAGTGGATGAAGATTCGATTCATATCAGTTGACATACATTTGGTGTTGCTAACCTTTTCTGACATTTTTTGGGGCCTCTAAAATAGAACGTAATGTACACTTGTCACCACTGCTTCTCGATTGTTTTGCAGCACCTTCTAGAATGTAAGAAAGCTTGAAATACTCTTCGTATACTGTACGATGTTTGCATAATCAAAATACAAATTTTGCCTGTAGCAAAAATGCAGTAAACAAACTTTTTGAAACTTAATGCAAATATTGTCTGTTGCAAATTCAAAAATAGGATATATATCTTGCATTAGCTGTATTTTTGCCTATTTCTTTTGTTTTTTGGGAAATCATTTGTCGATTGAAGGGCAATTGACAAAACAGTACACTGCCACAATGCAAATGTACATAGAATTTTTGTTTTTGTGATTAGTTTTTTTTCGTTTGCTCACAGATCTGTTATAGATTTTTATTAAATCTTTTAAATGCAGTATTTGGTATTTCTACGTTAATGTTTCTAAACTCAATTATAACATTTAAAAAAATGTTTTTTTAAGATGGTCCTAATGATATTTTTAGTGTATTTTATGTATTTTGCTGCAATACTTTTTCGGCCCAGGCTATAGAGTTTCTGTTCTGCATTTTGATTGCTAAGGTTTCAAGAATTTTAGCTGTTTATAGCCCAGTCTTAGTAAGATTCACACTTTACCCATCTGTTTAAATACACTTCAAATGTCAAACCTAATTGTCCTGAAATCTGGCGAAATTATATTATAAGGCTTTATGTTGGTACGTCTAATTTTCATCATGTTGGGCAGCAGCCGTATTCTGTAAGTCGTTAACGGTATAACATAACGATAGAACGCAAAATTATTGAATGTTTTGTGACTCCAAATAGCTCTTTGTGTTATAATGACATATGGTTTGTTCGAAAAAACTAGTTGACAACGTTTGATAACTTTATAGCGAAACAGCGATCTCAGCAGTCGGCTATGCCAACACTTGAACGCCGAGGAATTTTTTTGTTAAAATTATTGACAACTGGTCTGTACAAACAAACTTATTACCTTGTGTTTCGATCATAACGTGTTACAGAATACGGCTGCAGGAACGTTGTATAAAAAGCCTTCCTGCAGTGGACGTATCGTCAAGTCGTCTAAACGTCAGGATAAGTCTTTATGCAACAATCGGGTCTCCAATAGTTAACAAGTGGATAGATCCTCCCTACCCTTGGTAGTAAGTAGTGGTGGGTGTTGAATGAACGAACATCAACTGTTAAACTAGTTTATTGTCTACCGATAAACTAGTTTACTAGTGAAAGGTATTTGTGCACAGTTACAACCCGACAGTAGAGATAAACTGATGAACACAAGAAAAGCGTCTAAGGCCCCTGTCAAATCTAAACTGTTTATAGACTAGTTTATCATCGAAGATAAACGACCTTGTTTCCTTGACTGTAAAAGCGTCAACGACCCACCACCGGTAGCAAGATGATTCCAATCTTTTTATAGATCTTCGGTGTATGTGTAAATACAGCATGGTGTTATAGAGGAGCTAGTGCCTTGAACATTGCCACCATTTTATCCTCATCCGTAACCTACCGGGACCTACGCTGTTTGACCTTGTTTGTTAGTATGGCATTATTAATCTCTTCAAAGAACATTTTGTTATATACTCACACCTGCTTTTAGGTTCGTCTGTTAGTTATATTCGCCTATGGCAACTTTTTGTTGATAACAGTTGACTTATTTTATGGGCTAGTACACTATTAGCTGGCCGTTGTGAATTACTCATTGGACTTTCATCGTAAGTACTCATTTTTATCTTTTTATTGCCTTCGTCTTAACGGTTAGAAAGTGTTTTTAACATTTCCAATCTTTGCAAATGTACGTCTTGTGCTTAGACAACCACACATACTCGGAGCCCTGTATGGGAATATAACGTAATAGGCAAAAACATCTATTTAACTGCGAAGCCACTAACAGTTTGGCTTAAATTGTCATCACTTTCAGTACCCTGGCGCTCAGAACAAGTCAGAGAGGTGTCTAAACAAGTTCAGTAACCATTTTACTTCTTAAAACTTTGAAGCAAATCTAATAACAAGCAAATCTTGAATCATCTGCTATCTTTCACTTTACAGCCACTTTTTGGATATCAGTGATCACAGAGTCGCTCATTCTGAAGATTCCATGTTTGGAAACACTTACCAATTTCCATATGATGGCATAACTCAGTGTTTTGTCCATACACTTTAATAATCTGACGACGGTACTCTCAATAGCCGGCCTAGATGGAGGTACTTATTTAAAAACACCCCTCGTATATTATCAAATTAACAACAAAAAAGGTTTCGCGTTTTATGATGATATTGCTTTTACGATCAAGGCGATTAATTCCTGACCAGTTTGGGACATTTTGCCAATTTGAATTTATAGTCCAACTGCCGTGTGCCTTTGAATCATTTTAGTTTTTGTATGTAGTATTGAAACTAGCTTAACAATTTAAATTAAACAATTTTTATTTCTATATGAAAAATGAATATAATTCTCAGAATGAAATAATTTAAATAAAACATCTGTGGGTAAACATGAAGAACTGATCTAATGTATGTACTAAGTACCACATAGGGTGAAAGATTTCAAATCTTGTGAGTTGACTGTTTTGCAGTCGATTCGTATTCTGAATTGTACTAGCGCAAAATTTGCATATATTAAATAATTTGTATGAACTTTGGTATTTGTTATTTCTTTTTTTTTGTTTGAAAATAGGAATAAAAATTAAATCTATACCTATCAGCAGTTATACTTTTGACTTGATTGTTATGAATATTTTGGATTAATTAAAGGAAAAGGTTACACATTTATGATATTTTTATTTCGATGTATAGCGGGATTTGATGGAGTTGAGAAGTGAAAATGACACTTACATTCAAAAAGTTTCAGATAGTTTTCATTCATTACCACTACAATTACTGATTATAAGTATGATAGTGATTTTTTTTGTTTTGCATGAAACTTTTTAAATTGTGGTCACCCGGTAGTCGAAATTCGACTCTATTTCATGAAATTGTAAAAAGTAAACTTTTATAAGAAAGAGAGTTGTGGAGAAATCGGAAAAGTAGATGTAATGACCAAAATTGTTCACTCATACTTGACAAATCTATTGAAATAAAAAGAAAACAAAAATGTAATCAAATATCGGTATTCGAAATAATTTTGATAAATGAATGACCCCTCAAATTTTTGGCTGGAACCGCTCTTGGCAAAATATTCCATATACTAATTAGAAGATTGTTCTTTGCAATCTAAAACTTTTCGTCATTTGCGATTTCAATCAAGTTCAGGAATATTAAAGAAAAGAGGACCAACAACCCTAGGAGAACTTAAATATTTAATACATTCTCTATTGTCCGCTGTCTGACAATTTTTTAAACAACACCTTCGGGAAGGTTGTGATAATAATATATTAATCAAATAATTAAATTCACATTAAAAACATAATATTTAATATGAAAGTTACTGCAACGCTCCCGAAAAATCAATACTGATCTACTACATTGACTATTTTACCACTAAACAATAACAACGCTTGCATGCCACTTCCAGAAGTACATACTTTAAGTATATAACGGCATCTAACGATCGCTGCTTCCAAATATGATTACTCAATGTTTTGAGTTTTGACCGTCTGGCGTCGGCGGCACTGTCAGTTGTTTGGCGTTGACAGTATGGACGTAAATAATGAATTTTTATTATATTTTATTTAGTGAATGAACCAATATTATAAATTAATATTAGCATTCTGCACTGAAGGTCGTCAGTAGCTACCAAACAAAACAAAAATAAAGAAAATCGGTTGAGAGACAGAGGAGAAAATGGTACCTAAACGTTTTGTCTTTGCATATTTATATATTGATAGATACAAAATAAAGAAGTCTAATTATCTGGTACTTAAATTCGGGATAGTTTGGCTAATACCAGAGAGGAGGAACTGAACATTATGAAGTACACCAAACAAGTTCTTATATACAATTCATATTTTGATCCAGTCAAAAAATCGTACACCCAGAAATTTGGTAAAGTTTGGTGCAAGGGTTCAAACCATACCAAAATTTTGAATCCGAATATTAAATTTTATCGAATTAAGCATTTTATTCTTAAAACAAATATTTTTTTATACTCGAAATATATGATTAGAAATATAAATATCGCCGTCCTGGACGATATATTCCCCTTACAAAAAATTGCTAGACTGGTCAAATATTGTTCGCTACAGTCTTAGTTTGGTGAATGTTTTTTTCATGTAAACTTCATTTTCTCAATTGATATTGTAGTCGTTTACTGCATTTTTTAAAATTTACCACAGAACAAACTGTTTGATGGGCTCCAAAATCGATTCCAAGAATGGTGTGTACAGTGCACCTTGTATTTGTGGTCCGGTGTATAGTGATAGATCCATATCTCCATTTTGAACTATCAACTATCTCTTACAACTTCACTTTACTATGACAACAATATTCACAACTGGAGGTCTTAAACGCCTTGTGTTTTTGGTGGTTGCTTTGACGTGTAAATTAGTTTTCGATGATCACTTTTCCTATAATCGATTTGCAGCGATCGACCGGTTATAATTGTTCCTAACTAGTTTTAAAAAACAAATTCTAGCGCTCACAAATAAGGCCTTTTTTCATTTCTTATGTTATTGTTTGAAATATCTTCAATCGAGAATAACCCACAGCAAAGCAGTAGTGATTTTTGATTGTCTGCCTCTTTCTTAAACGACATTTTAGGTTATGTATTTACTGTAGTACATGTTTACGTATACATTTAACAATAAATAAGAAATTTATTGATATGAACAAAATTTGTGTACCCTATGTACTTAATACTGATATACTGCTATCGCCCGTAAGGGTAATGGTCACCGACTAAGAGAGACTGCAGATTATACGGTAAGTAAATGGGTGTTGCTGTACCTAAACCGTTTTGCGCAAGCGTTGCCAAGAATCTAACAGCAGCAGAGGCAATAGGGCATCAATAGGGGCATTTTCGAACATGCGGATGAAACCCGAGGTACAGTGAAACGATATAGACATATAGATCTGCTAGCAGTATATCAGTATTAAGTATATGGTGTACCCATTAAAAAACTGTTTTTTTTTGTTTTTATCCAACGCATAAGCAAAAACAAATATAGGGTTCCTTATCCTTCAGTATCCTCACGATTAAATGAAATTGTACGTGTTTTTCGCAGGTTCGTTCTACCGAAAAACAAAAGCGGGACGGTATCAGTGGCGCCATCTGTGTATAGCTACGGGGACTTGATAAAAATTGTTATAGTACTATTTAAAAATTTCAGTAAACGAATAACTGCTGTTGACAAAACCGAAATTTTGAGTGTTCCATTCAGCGACAATAGGCTTTTTCATAGTCGAAAATTTTTAGTGGGCATGCGTCAACTTCTGTCATTTTTTTCGGGCAAATAAACATTGTATTTACATGCACACATGGTGTGAAAACTGTCAGAAAAAAAATGACAGACGTTGACGTATGCAAACAAAAAAATTTCGAATATGAAAAGGCATATTGGGAGATATTTAAATTTCAAGAGCGTGGATGTTAAATCTGTAAAGATGTATTCAATAGTATTTGTATTTCTCAATAAAAAGCAATACTGGTAAGCTGTATTCACAGCTACCTTGCAACATATATCTACTTGATCCAACTTTATTTGTTACTGATTTAGCATATGTTTGTTTATAAAATACCATAAAATTGAGAATAAATATTACAGCAATAGTTTTTTTCTACCATTTCTATCTTATGTTTGGTCGGTAATTAAAATAGTAAACAATATGTTAATTTTCAATAAAAGTACAGTGTTCACGATATATTTACTTAACAAAAAAGCGTACAAATTACAAAACATAATAATATAAAGATTTACATTTATAATAATTGAAATACAAAGAATCATATCAATACAAAAATATTTTTTACTGTCACTACTAGTTTTTATTAACTATTTTTAAAACATTAACAATGATTTTCTTTTTTCACATTTTTAAGTTAAGTTACTTCTGGAGGTAGCCTGCAATACACGTTCTTTCACTCGATAGGGAGCTGCATCCAGCTATATGCAGTATGTAGTTCATTGGCTGCAGCTATCAATCGAGTGAAATAGCCTCTTGCTTTCTCTATTGCCCTCGCTCTCTATCCTTGGAAAGATATTCGTGCATTGCACGCTACCTCCAGAAGTGTATGTTCTAAGGTTTTTGGTCTTAGAGCATATACTTCTGGAGGTAGCCTGTAATGAACAAATATCGTGACAAGACGAGAGGGAATGACGAGAGCAAGACTAGAACGAGAGGGCAATAGACAGAGCCAGAGGCATATCACTCGGGTGGAAGCGGCGCCGAATGAGCTACGTCCAGTAGTAGTTCATTGACTGCTTAAACCTACCAAGTGAGACGATATGATACTCTCTTTATTGCCCTTTCTAGTCTTGCCACAATATTTGTGCATTGTAGGCTTCCTCCAGAAGAATAATTCTAAGGTTTTTGGTACATCATCTTTTTCATTATATTATATATATTACAACAGTATCTTTCCTTCTACAATTTTCTATCTTGTGTTTCATCAAAATCTTGTACTTCAGCACATTCTTATAGTGTGTCTATTGTACACTAACTGAAAATAGAAAATATTAAGAAATAAAAGTACAAATGTAGTTCATTTGTTTTTAAAATTGTCTATACAAAGTGCAAATAAGTAATGAAAATTTAATAAGTGGTTATTTTTGATATGCAAAACTAAAAAGTATACACAACACATGTTCTCAAACTAGCTAATATAAAAAAAATTGCAGAGAACTTAATTCAACTAATCAAAGTGTTACCTTTTAATTTCTACATAGATATTACATGGACGTGTCCAGGTTTTGGGTTCGGGGAGGATTCGGCAGGTTCTGGTCTTCAAGGAGGGCAGGTTTTGGTCTAAGGAAGAGCAAATCATCAATATTAATAAATCAACATAAAACGTCAATACAGACAGAACCTTTATTTCAATTTTTACCTTACTTTAGTATCAAAATTCTTATTCGTTGTTCTTATGTTTAAATGTGTATTACAGTTAAGCCATTTTTAATAATTAACTGATAAACAAAATTCAATGCAAATTGAGAATTAAAAACACTACATAATTTTATTGTGTTACAAATTATTTGAACCACAAATTAAGAAAATGTTCTGTAAGTTTATCTTGTTACTAGGTTCTTCGGCTCGGCATAGCACGGCTTAAATCAGTAAAATTCGACATCAGCGCCACCTTTGGTGTAAAATCATAACTATAAATTATTCTCAGGTTTTATGTTCAAGAACTTTTTTCAATAAAAAATATTTTGTGGATATGTATTGTCAGAACTTGAATAAAATTTAATTTCGAGTCACCAAGATTTTATTAGAAAAGCTACAGAAAAATCAATATTCAGTGCTATAGATTGATGGAATTTATTACTATGCTTGTTCAGTGGGGCTAATTTTTTTAAAAAAGTGGCATACTATTATTACCTTTTATCTTTATGATTTAAATGTTATATGAAATTGGAACAAATGATAATATATCTATATGTTTCATAATGAGAAAAAAAAAATTGGACTTATTTGCTACTTTTTGGTCATAGGTAGGACTTAGACGAAAATCTGGCAACCCTGGTAGCACTCGAGAACAGACGATATTCATATAGAAACTTTTTGTACATACTGAGTTACAGAATACGGCTGCTGGTTACCCGATAGCAACCTTAGTTTGATCTGCCTTGTGAAGATCATTTCAAGGTTAACGACTTTTATTAATAGACTATAATTCTGAAAAAACAAATCGATCGAACAAAAAATTTGAAGTACATATATACCCTGGCTTCATCTAAAAATTTGAAGGTACGAATCTTTAAAATATATTGAATATAGGGCTTAGGATTACCATACAACTAAAACATCACTCCAACATGATTTTTGCCAAATTTTTTGATTTCTTCATAACGTTTAATTTCATATCTAGAAGTTCTTATTGAAGTTTGCACAGGTCATCTTAAAATTCTCGACTTGACAACAATCATAAATCCAAACTCTAAGTGAATCAATCCTGTTTTTGAGGAAACCTAGAGAACATTACATTTCCCATAAAAGTTTTTGGTTGCTTATAGACAGAACAACCAAGGACAGCATCGTCACCTTCTCTTTGGTGTCACCTCTGAAAGGCAGGGAATAAGAGAATGACAGTCAAAGTAATTATTGAAAAGAATGTATAAATTTTCAGTTGGTTATTTCAAATAAATAAATTATTCTGGATTACTTATTGTATTATTTTATCAGTTGTTTGTATTATTATTTATTAATCAAAAAGGTATTGAGGGTGATTATATTAATTTTTTAGTATACTTGCCATTTAAGGTACATCCTCACTTTCATTATCACTTGATTCTGTTGCATTATCACTAACTTCTGGTTCTTCACCATGATCTTGTTTGGTAACATACCTAAAATATATGACTAATGTTAGTTTTTGTGAAGTTTTTGTAAGCATTATAAATTGAGATTTCCAATGGAAAGTAATGAAGAACAGCACTATTAAAAGAAATTCTTCTTTGAATTCTAAGAAAATCCACAAAAAAAAACAGTCGAGAGATAACAATTGAAAAACAGTGATTGTCGACCACACACTGAGTTTGGATTGGTACAATAAAATCGTTTGTATCGCTTACACAACTGTAGCTGGAATCTCGCATTAAAACATACCATTTTTTTATGTACTTTACTAGTGACTACTACACAGTACAAGTACTGAAGATTTTTTTCCTGCAATAGAGTTTTCTAAGAAAATTCGCCATTTTCTATTATAACATCAAAAAAACCCTCTAGTGGCGACATACCAAAATACACTACCAATATGGTAGTTTTTAGTGCAATCTATATTGAGTAGTTTCTGAGATACAGTACTTGAATGCCAAATTCCTGTATCTTTGCAATACATCTGAAAATTTGACAGTAGTATGACTAGTATTAATGACACATTCAACACGCATTATAATAAATTTAGAAAATATTTGAAAACCATGTATATAAGCAGATACTTGTTTTTCCCTTGAAATGAAAACATATTTGCACATGTAATGAATCAATTTACAATAAAAATAAAGAAAAACATACAATGACAACATAAAACTTACTCTTGACATAACCTCTCAATTTCGGTTTGGGCTTTCACAAAATTTGACTTTAACACATTCTGAAGACTTGGGTCTTTCTTGGCTGGATCATCCCCAGTATTTTCAATGTACATACAATGCGTGTCATACAACTCTCGTTTTCTCCTCATCTGAAGCACTTCACCCAATTTTCTGAAGCAATGTTCACCTATTAATAACAAATTTTGTATAGAATTAAACTAAATGAAAAATTAGTGTGTTTGTCAAAATGTAGCAATTAGAGTTTTTCAGCCTAGAAATCGATCTGGCAGTGTCACCATTTATAAGAAATTTCGTTTCCTGAAATTTACCATGTTTCTATTTTTGACATCTGCCAATAATTTATACAGTGATGGGCAAATGTGTGGAACCAAGTAAATATCTCTGGAATCATTAGAGATATCAAAATGAAATTTGGAAGGTGGATACTGCAATTGATTGCCTATTTGTTTCCAAATTTTTTTACAATTTTGAACTTCCTGTTTTACCGGAAGTCATGTCGATTTTAAAATTTGCAATGGAACACCCTGTATAGTATTTTAGTTTCTGTTGAAAAATTTTATTGTGAATACAAAAATATCGGGTTTGATATTGCTTACTTCAATACCTACCGAGATATTAACAGAAAAGTAACTAAGGAAAGGAAAAAATCGATGGTAGCCAAACTCGGTTCAGATTTCATTTACGCCCGATATAAACAAACCGCTCGGTAAGGCCTTGTATTTCTATTGGCCAATCGGTGGCATTGTACCGTCACAGCCAACAACACTGCTTGTTCCATAGTCGAATACACGTGCGTTTGTTTAAATCAGGCGCAAATTAAATCTGAATCAAGTTTAGTAGTCTATGAAATTCATTGCAGAAGTGACAGTAGTTGTCAAAATAAGTTATTAGTTTTTTTTATTTGAATGTAAAAAGATTATATTGTTTTAATTTGATCGTAAAATGGCCGAATTAAGTGAAAGAGAAAGAATAGAAATATTAATGATGATTGGGTATGGGGAGAGGAAAAGGATGCATCAAGAAGTTTGTGACCTTTTTAACATGGTTCATCCGAATACACAAATATCCCGTTCAGTAGTGACGAAAACTTTGCGAAGGTACGAAACAAGTGGAACAGTTAGCAATTTACCAAAACGTGGACAGTTAAAATGTGCAAGTAATGAAGGTGTAGCTCAAAATGTTGCTATATCTTTGGAAGAAAATCTTCACTTATCCACTACCGACCTCGCCAATATGCAAGAATAACTCAATACATCCAGAGAATTACACCAGAAGTAATAGCTAATTTTACTAGAGAATTTAAAAACCAACTTGCTTATTGTCAAGAAGTAAACTGTGCTCAGTTTGAACATCTAATACATTAAGTTTAGTTAAGTTTCAATGTTTTGAAAATGACTTAGATTTAGTTAATGATTATGCATTTCTTTAATGGATATTAGATTTTTCCTTTCCTTAATTACTTTTCTGTTAATATCTCAGTAGGTGTTGAAGTAAACAATATCAAACCTGATATTTTTGTATTCACAATAAAATGTTTCATCAGAAACTAAAATACTATACAGGGTGTTTCATTGCAAATTTTAAAATAGACATTACTTCCGGTAAAACAGAAAGTTCAAAATTGTAAATAAATTTGGAAACAAATAGGTAATCTACTGCAGTATCCACCTTCCAAATTTCATTTTGATATCTGTAATAATTCCAGAGATATTTGCTTAGTTCTACACTTTGTCCATCACTGTATATTTTTAAGGATATTTATTATGTAAATATTTTTAAATTTATAAGAACATTTTTAATTTGTTTACAATAAAGAAGTATGTTTGGGACTCACAGAACTTTTAACTTTTTTAAGTGTTCCATTATGACAAACTTCTGTAGAAGGTCAAACAACATTCAAAGTTACTTGATCATTTTCCTAAAATAATAAATTGCCAAACCTACTTACTCTCGGTTTTAATTTGTAAGTCTGTCAATGTTATATCAGTATTCCTTGACAACATTTCTTATGAAATTCTCCATTTCAAAATAACTTGGAAATACCTTGTTATTCTTATACTTTTTACTTATGGCCCTGTTGATTTCATTATACTTCGAATCAACAAAATTGAGTTTTGAATATGTAATCCTACCAGCATATGGGTTGGATTTTAAGAGTTCACAATATTTTTGATAAACTTTGTTGAGCCTGTTGATAAATCTAAAAATATATATAATTTTTAAATGGGTAATGAAATTATGAAAAACAATGAGAGTTACTAATACTATACCAGGCATAAATAAAATAGGGAAAAGTGTATTACACGATATTAATCTAAAGTAATAACTGCTAACAACCTCTTGTTTGTATCTAATGACAGACAGTAAAGAAATATTGTCATATTAATCTCACATGTTTGATGAAAAACCAATTTGAAAATGTTGCTAAACATCTGAGTTTAAAACAGTTGACAACCCTGTACCAATTCTACAAGACCCAGAATAAACCAAATACTGATCAGTTAAAGTTTAAAACAAAATATACTGGGATTCAAAAACCTGTAAAGACTCAAAAGACTTAAGAATGTTTACCTCTATACTTTAAAATTGTGTTATTGTATAAATGAGCCTATATTTAAATATTCCATAGAAACATTCATCCAATGATGAGACTTAACATGAATGCTATTTTCATATTTTTTTGTCATATTACTATTTACTATTGAACAATATGACAAGTCTTTAACACTTTCATATCACAATTTTGATGTAATAAATTCAAATTACCTGTCTAGCTGTAAATATGATGAGTTTTCTTCATCATCAAAATCTAGTTCTGCATTTTCCAAGTCCTTTATTTTAGCAACAAGTAGCCGTATTGTGTGCTCCAACTTTTTAAGTGCCATTTTGGTTTTCTTTGACACTTCCACTGCATCAACTAAAGCAAGATCCTTTAAATGATGAAATATTTCACCAAAACCAATAACTGCTTGTGCTGGTGATAATTTGGCCTTTTCAATGTTATTTTCTACCATTTTATTGAAACTAGGACAGTCAGCTAGTTTACGCTCACATTTTTTATAATACTTTCTCAAAACTTCAAATTTCTTGCTTATATCATACTCTGTATTCACCAGAGTTCTTTGGCAAATGTCTAAGAATGTGTTAATTAAATTATTTGAAACATCTGTAGTACCTTCAGAACTGATATTTGAAACTGATGGAGCCTCATCTTTAGTTCTAGTAGATTCAATCAATAAATTCTCCTCTTCAATGGGAGAATCTTCTTTGGTGGAAGTTAACGCAATCAATAAATTTTCCTCTTCAATAGGAGAATGTGCTTTACTTGTTGATTCAATTAATAAATTCTCCTCTTCAATCGAAGAAGGCAAGTTATTTTCAGCTATGCTATTATTTGTGTCACCTTCATTTGTATCACTGACTGGTTTATCATTACTATTACTTTTGTCATTATTTGTAGGAGTTACTAATTTAATACGCTTAATTCTTTTTGGAGACTGGTTTTCTGTTAAATTTGACAGATTTTGTTCAACAGAAGTACTCAGATTTTTACTACATTCAGTACTTGATTCCTTTTCCATTTTTTCCCCAATTTCTGAACTTTTGTTATTTTGCTCTGCACTCTTCTCTAATTCATCATCAAGAATTATGCAACTATCTGCATCATTGCTATCATTATTGTCTATTTCTATAGTATGAATACTTTGTTTTTCAGTCTGCAATGATGGCACATCTTTCTGAATTTGACTATTTTCAATTTTGAAGTCTTTATCTGGAGACGAATTGTTAGATGATACAATACTGCAAGTGTCGTCATCAGAGTCATTAATTTTAATAGAATCAGTGCCGGGATCGTCGTTCATATTGATTCTCTTAAAACCGTTATTGCAGAAATTATCAGCTTGTTCAAATTCTGCATCTTTTTCAATGTTTCTAGTTATATCTTCATCTTCATCAGAACTTATACAAATATATCCTGACTTTTTATCTTTTTTTATTGGAGTAAGTGTTATTTCAGACATATTCAGCACCGGTTTCGCTTTCTAAAATTCAAAATGTAAATATTTTTTCGGAAACTTCTAGAATTATTACCTTTCTTGGAGGTGACTCTTCATCTGAGGACGATAATACTATGGTATTTGAATGTCCTGACATATTCTCTAGTCTTCAAAACTGTTAAATATTAGTATTTAATTAAATTAATAAGTATTATTCATTTTTATTTACTTTAAAAAAACGTTAGAACCATGGTTATAACTCTTCATATATGAATCTGACATATCTATGGTTATAACTTATAACATAACCTCAAAGCATCCAATAATTTGTGGTTATAACGACGGTACTTCTCTTTGTATGATCTGTGGTTGGTCCTTCACTATCCTATCTATAACATGTATGATCTGTGAAGTGTCAGAGTGCGTATAAGAAGAATGTTGCAAAGACATAGGCTAAATGTGATTGATTCCGCCATTTTTCGCACAGATTTTCGGTTTACCATAGGAAGGGAAGGACAAATGGGCTGTTTTCCAGTTAGCAGAGCACAAATGATTTTGTGCCGCACAGTGCAGCAATTTTTAGAATGTTAATTGGAACATGGTTGTTTTAAAACCAATCGGTAGAGTACACTGATCACCATAAGGTTAAAAGTCTATTACTCATAGGTTATCAATTGACGTTTATGTGTACGTAAATTATTTACAGAATAATTCAGTAATGGCTGTTTTCCAATTATTAGAACTCAAAGTGTTTTTGTGTCGCCCTGTACGGTAATTTTCGGGCGTTCTTTGGAACATACTTCATGTTTTATGATAACGTTTTATGTTTACTTGATAAACCTACATAAAACATCCCAAAGGCACAGTTATTTCTTGTGCTCATTTGTGCGAGCTAGTGCTGTAATTGGAACACCCAGTGCTAGCACTGTGCCGCACTGTGCTCAATTGTGCGCTAATTGGAAAACAGGGATGTTTAGTATGTGTCGCAGGTTTGTCAGATCTGACAATTTAAAGCAAATCTCCTGATATCTATATGATTTCTGCATTAGTTATTCTTAGTTAAATGTTATTAAATTTAAGCTGTAAAAATACAAAGCACTTGAATTATAAAATGCAGTATTCATAAATCAGATGAAAATAGGTCGATTGCAGCATCTCAACCTTTAGAGCATGTACTTTCTGGAGAACTTAGATCATTTACCATCTAGATATAGCCTGTCAAGCATAAAATCGTGGCAATGCTAGAAAGAGAGGGTAATAGAGACAGTAAGAGGCTATTTCACTTAGTGGGTGGAAGCAGCTCCCAACCGAGTGAAATAGCCTTTTGTCCTTCTCTCTCCTTAGTCTTGCCACGACATTTGTACACTGCAGGCTATCTCTAGAAAGTAAATGCTCTAAGCTGGAGAAAGCATGCCAAGCACAAAATCGTGGCAACTCTAGAAAGAGAGGGCAAGAGAGAGGGTAAGAGGCTAATTTATTCGTTTAGGAACTGCATCCATTGGCTCCACCTACCAATTGAGTGAAGTAGCCTCTTACCCTCTCTGTGTGCACTGCAGGCTACCTCTAGAAGGAGTATGCTTTAAGTCTTAACCTGACATTAGTTGACAAACCTTTGAATCAAATTAATGGCTCATCTCTTGAATGATCTTTTTCGTTGAGAAGAATGCGTAAAAGAATATTATTTATTTTTCAGGATTTTTTTCTCTTACAGCAATCAGGCAACCTTGCTGGAAGTATACTAATTTGCCCAGGTCTGAAGGATTGCACCCACACACATATTCTTTCAGTGACAAATTTCTATTTCTTTTCATTTGTTGGTGTACGACTTTTTTTTGATTATTAACGATACTTACGATATTTTACTTACTTATTTCAATTTTAAATTGGATTTTGTTAATAATTATACCATTACCCACAAATTCCAAAAGCATGCCTGCACTCTACTGGTTGAACTCTGCAAAATTCAAAACTGATATTGGTTTGTCTATAAATGAACTCTATGAACAGTATTTTGTGAAAAATTCTATCATTGTACTCTATGGTGATGTCATTTTCAAAGTGTTTTAAAGCCATGTAATCTATGGCTGTATTTATTTTATTTATGGTTTATAGTTGTGTATAAAAATTAAAAAATGCCACTAAATCTTAAAAAAAGTGTCTAATAAGAATAATTGTTTAAAATTATTTTTAGGCCCATATATTTCCAATTAGAAGTGTAAAAAATGCGAAGAAACAGATCAAGAATTTGTAAAATGAGAGTTAATTGGAAAATGTGTTCAAATTGGACTAAAATGTAAAAGTGTCTAAATGGAAATGTTAGTAAGCCCCATAACTGTTTCAAGTTCAAAAACTTCTGAATCAGATGCTGCACTTCAAGTAATGGACTATAGTCCTGAAAAATGTGATAGTGTAATTACAGTTGATTCTTCAGAGTCTGACAAGATGCCTGTAAGCTGGGAGAGAAGAACAAAAACATCTAAATGTAGTACTCCAAATACATCAATTTCTAATATACAAAAAGTTGCAAATTGGATAAAAAGTATAGAAGAAAGCAGCCAGTATAGTGAGCAAGATTGTGAAAATCCCATTTATAACTCAGAAAGTGATGGAAGAGTTAGTACAAAAGATGTAAAAGGAAAAGGTTTTGTGGTAGTTACATGTGATTACATGAAAAGACCTGACAAATATAAAGCTGTAAATAAAATTAATTATGAGGAGCCTATTAAGAACCTTAAAAAGAAAAAATCATCTGATAAGCAAAATAATACAATATATTTGCCAAAGAAAAATTCAGTAGAGAAGCAAATCCTCAATGCAACTGAAAAAATTTCATTTGTATCATCTATTGGTAAAGGAAGTTATGCATCAAGTTTAAAATGTCTTGATAGCAAATCTGATATTAGTTCTGATATATGTGCAACACCTAAAAGTATAGACAGTCAAAAAAAGGAACTGTGTACATATTTGAAATTAATGGACCCTTCAGACAAGAAAGAAATTCTTGCTTTGCAGAATAGAAGATCAACAAGGGTGAGAAATCTGGCAGCTCTACAAGAACGAAAAGAATTGGAGAAAAAAATGAATGAAAGTATGTCAGAGAATAAAACTGTAGGGCAGGAAAATGAACACAAGAAAAATAAGGAAATGGCTGAGGTGGATCAAGTTGTGAAAAACAGCAAAAATGGTCCAGTAAAACACTTACAACAAACCACTCAAACATGTATAAAGGGATCAGTCCCAAAAGAAAAGAAAGATGCCACTTTGAAATCATATAAGGAATTGAATATTAAGGGTTTAGACAGCCCAGAAATCGATATCGAAAAACCAAAAGAGTCATTTTATCTCCCATTTCCTCCGCAAAATTTAATCACAGAAACACAAGATTTTGATGTAGTTATGAAAAAAATAATACCAAAATTAAAGTATTCAATAGAAAAAAAAATTAAATACAAACTCCAGAATGATGGTATATCAGAGAACAAAAAATTGTCAAAGAATAAAGAAAACATTCAGTGTATTGCAAAGAATATTGAAGAGCCATGTGCCAAAACACACATACATTCTGAACCTGTTTTAGTGGGAGATTCTCAGATTAAATCGTCCAGAGATAAACTAAAACACAAACATAAAATAAAATTGTTATCTTTGAAACACAAGAAATTGAGTAACAACAAATTTGATGGCATACACAAAAAAATGTCTAGCATAAAATTAAGATCAGCAAAATTTAAAATCAGATTAAAAAGAGTACCTAGCAGAACTGATTTTACAAAGCATAAAAAAAATAAGAAACCTCTTTTAAAAGTTCATAAGAAACAGAAAGACAAAATTTTATCAGACCCAAAAGAGACTAGTGTTTCCATTGAAAACAGTGTTGAAGATAAAGGTACAAATGTTGTTCCAGAAGTTGAAGAAATTATCAAAGAAAACATTGAAGTTCAGGAGCAGATTGAACAAGTCAATACAGAATTCAAAACAGAACACAAAACTAATACACTTCCTGATGAAACTGACAGTTTTGCAGATTTGCAAAATTTGATGGTTGATGTACATGATTTCAACAACCTGAGTGATGAGCATAAGAAGTTTTTGCTTGAGAGTCGATTGTTTTTAACTGCATCACCATGTAAAAGTGTAGAAACTCGACTGTTCCATAGTCCAGAGGAAGTTCCCCCTCTATATGGTTTTACCTCATCAGACGTCAATGAAATAAAGTTGATGTGTGAGATATTTGAGCAATCAATTTTGAAACATTCTCAGAAACCCATGAGAAGCTCCCCAGACGAGAATGAAACTAGTGAAACCTATAGAAATGCATCAGATGCTTCACAAAAACGAAGTGTTTGTAGTAGTGATAATACTGATGATCAACCCCTTGATAGTAGTGATTTAGATAGCTCTATAATCTGTTCTGATCAAATAACACTTGACAAAAAAAATACCCAAAATAAATGTTTGGAAGTGGACCCTAATGACGTCGAAGAGACTAATTGTGATATTTTACCATATGATAAAGATGTCGAAACAAAATCTTTACAAAAAAGTTTACACTTTATCAAAAAGAAGGTGAACAACATCTCAGATGTATCTAATTCACAAGATTGGGACCTAGATGGATCACCAAAGCCAAAAATGAAGAGGTTATCACACCATATTCATCCAAACAAAGACAATGGGGATATACTGAAGGCTTTCTATGTAGATTTTAATCTTATTGTGTGTCAGGAGTTTGCTGTCTCATTTTGGATGCAAACACCCTTAGGTAAGGATATATTGTATTTGTAAGAAAGGCAAAATATGAGTATGAAACCTGAATACCACCTTTATGTTAATAGTTTTGATAATAAAAGATAAAGAAAACTATTTTATGGATAAACTATGGTTTTGCGGGCTATTTTGTCGTGATTATTAGAATTAATTGGAAGATGTATTTATAGGTGGCTGGGAAGGTGTAGCAGACTTGGTCGGTGAATAAAGAGTGGGCGGAGACTATTCGTCTCTAGCGGCTTGCTAGAGCAGGATATCAAATTCTGTTCAGTTTAAGACACTCTTACTTTCTGTTGAAATTGTTTGGATGTTTATATTGTTATTG
Source organism: Octodonta nipae (assembly GCA_034190945.1). Classification (NCBI taxonomy): domain Eukaryota; kingdom Metazoa; phylum Arthropoda; class Insecta; order Coleoptera; family Chrysomelidae; genus Octodonta; species Octodonta nipae. Next base: position 3,240,663 of record CM067224.1, on the reverse strand, counting down.
TTTGTACAACAAATGTTCTCAAGATTTAGTTGGTTCAGAGAAATGTTAAATTTAGAACCAGTTGGTAGACATTTAATGAGTTTCTGATCTCTTGGACCTCCAATGAATAGACAAGATAGAGTACCTTTAAAGTGTATTGTACACTAACCCTTATTAGTTAATTTTATTACATTAGATTTGATTCTGGTTGCTTGTTTTACCCTACAAAGAATACATTGTCTGTTACAAAAGTCTACTTATGAAGATAGGAGAAAACTTACTAAACTCTTATATTTAATTGTTAATATTTTTCAACTTTTTTCTAAAAATATAATCAGCTATTTTTAAGCCTAATTGTTTTAGGTTTTATATTTCTTATACATTTATTTACATAATTTCATCTTAAATCAATACTTTAATTGATGGTTGAGGCCATTTTAACTATTTACATTTGCTGTTTTGAAATTTATCAAGGGTGGTTTAGTAATATGGTACCATTTCTGTAGTATTTGCTTTATTGTCTATTGAGTGATATAATTTACATTTTAACTAACAAATTTTTCTTTTCTGATATATTTTAACTATTTCTCAGTGTTTGAGTTATTTAATCAACACTATGTTGTTTGTAGGAAATGTCCTTGGCTCTCAAGATATGTGGATTCCCAGAGGAAACACTCAAAGGCTAGTTTTAAATAACAAATGCATACAAAAAGATTCGAAAGAAATGGTATTTTGTTCAGAGACGAGTGTCGCCTACATTGAATTGTGGACGAAAGAACATAAATCCGATATTAGAGAAGGTCCAGTAGCAGATATTTTTATAACAATATATTTTTGGAAACAAAGGCAGAATGGGATTGACAAAAAAGTACTTCAGTTGGAGAATATTAATGGGTAATTAAAGTTCATACCTGCTTGAATCAAGTTTAGTCTTATATTTAATTTATTTTTCTCAGGTTTGCTGATGATGTCCAATATTGTGTGTTAAAAAGTTTTCCAAAAATTATAGTGAGTTGGCATGTGACAAGTGAAGAAAACCTTTCAAGAACATTCATACATACCTACCACCTAGCACCAGACTATCAAATGGTTTCCCATATATCTGATATTGAACCAGTGGGTCATTATGTATCTTCATTACACAACATTGAAGGTATTTTAATAACATTGTGTAATATGACTATACAGAGTGTAAATAGTTAAGGTGGAGATAAGATACACAAAATTAAACAGAAAACTCTTGTACCACTATAACCTTAATAACCTACATGAATAGACACCTGTAGAACACTCGTAATTTTTATTCAGTAATTAGAATTGTTTTGTAAGAAATTAGATTTGTTTTGTTAAATAAAACATGGATGTAACATATTTCTAAAATAGATGGAAGAGAAAGTCGCGAATTTATGTCAAAAGAGAGGACAATTTAATGTAAAGGGATCTACTTTATCTTCTTGATTATTCAGAAACACATTAGTTATCTTCAGATCTTTCAGTTAGACAAATGTCAGTATTTTCCTAATAAATAAATTCCAAAGTTATTATTTTTAACAGAAAAACTGCACCAAACTGCTTGATTTAGTCCAGTTCTTGTAAAAATCCATTTTTTTTAAACTTATTTTCACCTGAACTGTTATTCTTTAAAATACTTATACTGCTTACACCCTGCATAGAAGATATACATAGATAATTTTATACTACTAGCGGTCGCCCAGTGGTCGAAATTCATTAAAATTATGAGTTGACTTAATTTTGTCTATACAGGGTGTAAATAGTTTGACTGCATATATTTTAGGTGCAGATAGTACCCACCAAACAAAACAAAAAACTCTTCTAACACTATGGTCTAAAGGCCTTAATAAGCAAGAAAATTTGAAGTACATGTTAAGTAAATTATTGTCAATGTGGCAACGTCGCGCTAAAAATGAGATTTGCTTGTAGCGTAAATAATAAAGGAATGAGTCACCACAAGAAAATGAACACCTGTTATTTTTTTGTATTAAATAATTTCATAGTTTCGAGTGCCGGTAGATTTATTTAGGTACATAAAATTTTATGAAATATTATTTTCAAAAATGTACCCTTTTAATATCTATGTATTGAAATGAATATTTATATTTGGCGATTTATTTTATGCATCAAGTTGAAGAAGGGAGGATACAAAGTTGTTTACATTATGATACAAAAATAATGCGATACAAACTATATTAAACAAAACATTTCTTATATGTAGTTCTTTTATGTGTTAAATTCTTCGAGAAATAATTATTACTAAGAAATTAATATTACTTATCTTAGACAAATAAAAATCTTTGACATGCAGGATGTCATTAAGATAGAGCTCTGGCGAGCAAACGGATTATTTATAGTAAATATTCAAAATTCAAAATTATTGTTATTACATTTGCTTACCCCACAAATTAATAGCATGTCAGGTCTTTACCTAATTGTATGATTGTCACTGCTTGTCACAAAATAATACACTCGAACTCCAATTCACAACAGATTTTATTTATTTTTCCAATTTATATTTTAAAATGAAAATCAAATTACTTACGCTATGTCGAATGTCTCGCAAAAATCACTTTCACTTTCTTAAAAAAACCGGGCAGCAAAAAAGCATTCATGGCAGCGGCCAGCTGTAGTACTGAGTATATGCTATGTTACCACATCTGATCGGAGAAACGTAGGGCAAATTATAACAGAATATTTAGAGTTTAAATAATAATTTTCTTTGTTAATACGGTTATTAAAGGTGTATACGCTATTGAGTATTTACATATTTAGCTTTACAATCATTTTGAAGCCGGAAATAATCTATTATTCATTGTAATAAAGGCTACAGAACTTCTAACTTTTTCATTTTTTTTTTTGGCGAAACTATAGTTTGTTTCTGAAAATGTTATAAAGCTTTTTGATTTGTTTTGACCTGAAGTATTGATCCTCAAAATCTTTGCACTCAAACCGTTTACGCCCTGTATAAGGTAGATAAAGTTGAGGCGAAATTAGAAAAGTAAGCCAGGCCTTTGTTATCCCTATTATTTCATTTGGATTGCATTTATAGAAATAATTCAGGAAATATTTTTTTATTTATGTATATAATTGTAGGATTATTTTTACATAAATATGTCTATGCAACATGTTCTTTCTAATTTATCGACGGATTTTTTTTATAACCTAAAAGTTTCCGTCATTTACATAACCGATTTTAAAATTAGAGATGACAAACCTACCTAACCAAATGAAATCTCTAATATTTAATGACATTTCCATTATCCGCTGATTGATGATTTGTTGCACAACACCTTCGAAATATTGCGAAAATTATATTATATTAATGACAGAATTATAATCACAACAAAAAATTACAAATATTATTTTCTACGAAAGTTAGTACTACTTGTCCGAAAAATTAATACTGATCTATAATTTACAACACTTAATATTTTCCTATTGAACTATAGGCAACTCCAAAGATAGTAAAAGATGGTCATCACTTGGTCTGAAAGAGCGTTACCCAGCCACTGCCGTGTTTATTATCTTTTGAAAGCCAACCTAGCATATATAATTACGCAGTGGTTTCTGTTGTCGTGTAAAGCGTTTTGGATTTTACTTCTTGAACATTTAGGTTGTAATTTTAAAGCCAGCAGTGTACGATTTCAAAGATAATATGTATGTAAAAAAATATATTTTACTCTAGAATAAATAATAACTTAACCTAATATATTCAAACAAATCTTTAAAATGTTTTTAACAATCAGAACTTTGCAGTAATGGGACCATGTAAGTAAAATTAATTAACTATAAGATACCCACATTGTCAAAAACATTAATTTCCAGTATGATTTTCAATATAAAAAATTTACTTACCAACGTAGTAACCCATGACAATTTCTTTTTTATGTAGAAAATATAAAGAAATAGGAATCACATACTTTTAATTAATAGTAGTTAAATACACCTATTTTTTGAGAATTATTTTCTGTGAATTGAAATTGAAACCTTGAAAATACTTTGAAATCTTGTCTTACTGGATTGAAAACTTTCAACCTAATCGCGACAAAAGTAATGAAATGTCAAAATTTAAATCAAATTTCCGGCAGATGGCTAGGCATTCAGTGTTGACAGATCTATCTATTTATCGTGAATTTGTGCATAATTTCACAATTTTCTGTAATCTTAGTTAAACTTATATAAAAGTTATCCGACAAAACTAAAAGGACTTTGAATTAAAAGTATATGGTTAAAATAAAGGAGATATTAAAAACAAATTGATTAAGTGCAACATAATTCTGATTTTAGTTGACAAACCATATTTACAATGCAATAAAAGTTGCAAACTGCAAACTTGCGAGCTCCCAATAAAAGGCGATTATTATGTATTATAATTTTTTGTTGGTTCTTTAAATAACATGACTATATAGGATAACTTTAGCGAAGGGCCAAAACTTTTAGTATTACATTTAATTTAGTTTGTCTTTCACATTGGAGTCAACCTATCTAATGGTTTTCTCTCCAAGCAATCTGGCGGCACTGTTTGGCATTTACAGTATGCATGTAAATAATGATTTTGTTATTATTTTATTATTTAATTATTGAACCAATATTATACATTAATTTTAGCATTCTGCACTGAAGGTCGTCTGTAGCTACTAAACAAAACAAGAATAAAGCAAATCGGTTGAGTGACAGAGGAGAAAATGGTACCTAATCATTTTGTCTTTGTCTATATATAGATTAATAAGATAGAAAATCACAACTACAAGAATATATTTAATGTCTACATGATTAATACAGATGACACAACTTCATTAATAGTATATGCAAAAATTGGTATCAAAGCTAATTTTCCTAGCTTGAAGATTTTTTCAAGAATTTAATTGCATGAAATATTTTTAAGAAATGTTTCAGTAAAATAATCTTATGCTCATGACAAAAATAACTGAAATATTATGGAAATATATTGTGAAATTTATATATTTCATCAGATTTTAGCAAAATATGATTAATTCAGAAATATAACAAAAATTTTTATTTTATTTTACTCAAATATATTGTATATACTTATATACATGTGATACAAAATTTATTCGGATATATTTTCAAGTTTTTTTTTGGGAAATTTCACCAATGTTTTTTTGAAAGATTTGAAATAAGTACATACTTTTCTGCAAGTGTTGTCAGTGGCGGTCCAAGAGGGGCATAGGGGTCATGAGGCCGCCTTCCACCAAACGTACTCAGCAAACTAACAAAAAGCGAAAATTACAACGAAATGGGTCTTAAAAATAATTTTGTAAAATGTGACAGCTGGTGTCTTCTAAAAAAACACTAAAAGACATAAAAGTGTATATTACAAAGTATTAGTGTGATTCTGACCCCATTGTCAATGGAATGATAAAATATAAATTTGACATTGATTATTTGACAGTTTTACAAGGACATTGAACTAATTCTTTAGAACTGCTTTTCCCAATATTTTTAAATTTATATGATTATTTTTTTAATTCAGGTTGCGACAATTTGATTATGGGCTGTGGCGAAAAGAAAATCACTTTGTGGAACGTGGAATACGGATATAAAATTGCCACAATAGAATTGTCAGATATAGGTTCAGACTTTTCAACTTTGTGGGTGAAATGTGATAGGGTATGTATATTCGAATTTTTATGATTGACAGTCTTGATTAGTAGTGGTACTGAAATTAATGAAAATGAAAAATAAGTTACACATCTATGTATTTTTAAAAGTTATTTATTGTTTTAGGGCTTTCTGTTTGCCATTCAACAGTGCGGAGATGTGGAATTGCGATTAATTGCAATTAACGGAATTAATCATTCATGGAAAAAATTGGCTAGCTATTTTCCCCCTGAAGGGTTTGAGAGGTAAGTTTATACATAGTCTTGGAAATTGTCGGACACAAATCATAATGTCTTCACTTTCACAATGTATCTAGGCTTAGAATGTTTTACTGATTATTATATATCAATTTATTCAACCTGTTTTAAACAATGTAATAATTATCTTCAAGTAGTTCCAGCAGTGTATTATTCAGAAGGGTCCGTCCTAAATTTCTACTAGTTTGCTGTACATTATCTTCGTTTTCTTCAAGAAAAGAAAATGAAACAGATTGTATTAAGTATATGACACTCTACTGCCACCTTAAACGGAATTCCTATGAAACATTTTTTAAGAATCACATTCTATCATGAGGGTTGATCAATTTTCTTAATGTAGTTCCCCCACCCTTTCAATTTTGATCGTCCATATCAGTTATGTCCTAGGGTGTCACATGATCTACTTAAAAATCAATCTCCATTTTGTTCCTGGACTTTAGAGTTTGAGATTGTTTTCTATTTATTTCTTCTTTTTGCGAGAAGCTGCTTGCTTCACTTTCGGGGATGCCGCGGATTTTGCTGTTTTCGGCTTTGGAGCTTTCGGTTTTTTTTTATAGGGGCACCTTTACTGATTTTTTTTTTTGCTTTCGAAGAAGATTTCGCTTTAGATACAAGCGAAATTGATGATGATGACAATGAAGTTGTTTAATTTCGGAGTTGAAGTCTTCTTTTCAGTTACGGCAACTTTCTTAGGTTTGGTTGCAGCTATAGTCTTTTTGGCCGATTTTTTTTGCTGCTCTCGCAGCCGCCGGCTTCTTTGTTGACTTGGGTTTATCGCTGGAAGCTGCTCGTTTTGCAGGTGACTTCTTTGCTTTACCTCCAGTCCCAGATTTCGATGCTGAACCTCCTGAAGAGGACGAAGCTGCCAACTTGAAAGAACCGGAAGCACCTTTTCCTTTAGTTTCAACTAAAACTCCTGAAGCGACGGCTGACTTCGGATACTTCTTGATGAAAGGCGCTACTTTCTCGGCATCGACTTTGTAGTTGGCATCAATATATTTCTTGATGACTTGCTAAGATGATCCACCACGTTCCTTTAAATACTTGATAGCGTTGTTGACCATCTCAGATGGGAGGATTTAGCCCTTGGTTTCTTGACTTTTTTTTCCTTCTTCGCCACCGTTTGGGTTTGTGGTGATGAACTCGACATGGATGTCACGGAAGCAGTCGAACTGAGTTTCTGTATCAGCCATAATGATTTGTATTAACTCTTACGATAGTTGGTTGTAAATAACGTCGCATGTACATGCACCTCTGTCTAGAGGCTGTTTTATGTGAAACATTGCATAATTTATACAATTTATATGACTCATCCTATGAGGGTGGTTACTGAGGGGATTTGTCCTTGCTAGTTTCGTCTAGTAGAGCAAAAAAACGGATTTAAAAAAATAATAAGAGGCTATTTTCTAATTGATGAAAATGTTTAAAAGAATTTTAATTTAAATCAATTTCATATATACAAAGGCCTCATTCCATGTCAAATCGACAAATAGTTGGACGCGACCCCCCACCATCATAAAACGAAGTTCTGCCAAAGGAAAAAAATTAAAAAAAAATTTCCTAAGAGATATTCAAAATTAAAAATTTCACTGTTTTTCCTATTTTATGAGTTTAGTTATTTCAGAAACTACTGAATATTAAAAAAAACTCTGGTATATTTTTAGAAGACACTTAGAGGTATGAGAAAAAAAAATTTGAAAAAATCGTGGAAAGTAACCATCGCGGGAAAATTCTGGCCTCAATATTATACCTCTAACATATCTAAAGAAATTCTGAAATTTTTAGAGGGGTATTTTTTTCCTTTCAAAGATATGAATTTTTGAATTTTGGCAAAATTGTTTTTTTCTATTTTTTCAACTATTTTTCTTGAATATCATTATTCTACTAGATGATTACCGAAATTTGAGGTCAAAAATATTTTCCTTATGTTAATGGGATGTAAAAACAAAAATATCTGAAAATTGTATGTAATTATCTGTTTATTGGGAAATTAATGATAGCTTACATACAGAGCGGATAAAAGTATTGTTTTGCAGGGTGGTTAAAAAAATGTTAACAAAATGTTATATCTATAGGAAAACAGTGAAATTTTTAAAATCTGAATATCTCTTAGGAAAATTTTTTCCTTTGGTAGAACTTCGTTTTATGATGAGACAAAACTCTCCACCAAAATTCATTCGAATCGGTGGGGATCGCGTCCAACTATTTGTCGATTTGACATGGAATGACCCAAAGTGTTTTGTAGAATGTTCGTCAAACATGGAGGGTGGATAGGTGGGCTCATGTGTTATATTATGTAGCCCATATAACACCTGGATAGCTTACGATTTGTTTTTTTTTAATTTTTTTTCTTCTAAATTCTCAGATTTTTTCATATCAACTTTTGCAATTTATTTATTTTTCACTGTAACTTTAACAAATAAACTTAAATCTAATCTGGGGTTTGTTCGCGCTCTTCTACAATCGATATGTTACACAAATAATTGGGTGAAAAAATTATATGAGAGCACAAATTGCGAGGTTCCTTAAAAAAAGTCTAAACTGACCGCCACTGCTTTGGTAGGGGTTTAACTTAGTAAAATAAAGTTCGTATCATTCCAACTTTGCTTACATTAGTTGCTGCTACCTGTCACTAAAATCCACATGATAAATTAACTGTTTTTTACAGATTGAAGGGCGTTTGCGTGGAAAACGGCCTGCTGTTGTCGTTCTACGACAAAGGTATTCTTTGCTGGAAAGCTGAGACTGGTGAACCCGTCGAAGAAATCACTATGGAGACCAGCTTAATGGCATCCGGAAATTACGTAATATTTTTAGAAGAGGATAGGTTATTAGTGCGTCATTCTCTAAGTCATTTGTTGTCGATGTCAGTTGATGAAGCATAGCAATAGAAATAATGCATTATAAGAATTTTTTGTACAGTTTATGTAATTTTAAAAATCACTATGTATATATATGAGATATTTATATAGAATTCATAGAAGTTATAATACAATAAGGCGTTGTACAGAGTGTAATAATTTATAGGTGCACCTGGAAAATGTTTTGATTTTTTAAGATTTTCATTTGTTAATGCATCTTTAATATGTTCTCGATAAATGTCAGATGTCAACTAATTCGTTTTACAAATACAGTTTTAGAGTCTGTTGTGTGAGTTATATAAAAATTAATCATCACCCAAAAATGCTTACAGGTCCGAAAAAGTGCCCGATGATGTGGAAAACTACGCAGTTTTCAAGTTGTGCTTTTTACTGGAAAATTTTTAAAGAAGAAAAATTTAGAAATATATGTGAGAAATGCTTAAGCAATGGTATTTGGCGAAATCCCTATAATTGTGCAAAAAAATCATGCAGAATAAGCCTTTTCATATTCGAAAATTTCTAGTGGGCAAGCGTCAACTTGTCATTTTTTTCGAGCAAAAAAACATTGTATTTACATGCCAATGGCCTGACAACTGCTCGAAAAAAATGACGCATGGCAACAAAAAATTTTCGAATATGAAAAGGCCTATTTATATCCGATTCTATGTCTGAGACCTCTCAAAGACAGGGAATTTTCAGAAAAATAAACTTATTCATTTGTTTATATCCATATTTAAAAGAAGAACTAACTGACCTAAACCGACTTCCCATTAGATCGACAAATTGGTTGAATTTGACATTAGCACCACCTATAGTACACAAACCTAACAATAAATTATTTTCAGATGGTTTTAACTATGACTTATTCATGAACCTTGGAAGATTTTTACGCTAAAGTATGTATGCACTTCCCAAAAGCTTGTAATAATTAATTATTCATAAACTTATGATCTTTATTATTAAAAGACTATATAGTAGTCATTTTCAGGGGTGAAATTGTAGGGTTATGTTTTCTTGTAGGGGGGGGGGTGACAATATAAATTAAATATAAAAAATCGTAATGAAAAGATCTCAAAAATTAATCAACCATTAAAACAATCCTAGAACTCGATTGCCGCGGCATTTATCCGGCCAAATGATAAATTTAAACCCTCCAAGGACCAACTCAACAAAAAAATTGCATCAAAATCGATCTTGTCATGTAGTTGAGTGACATAAGCGATAATCTGCGGACATAAGCTGATTTGCAGTGATCTACCGGTTATAACTTTGATTCTACCCTTGGTTGACAGTGATTGTACTTTGACATTTCTCTTTTCAACACTGAAGTAGAATCACTGGCGGCTCCAGTGGGGCTAAAGGACTGAAGCCCCCCGAAAAATCACCTGAGTGGTATGCTTATTTAGTGTTTATTGTGTTAAAATCAATCCTCAGTGAGGTGATACCCCCCCCATGACAATCCTAGATCCGCTCCTGAGTAGAACCAAAATCATTCGCTAGAATGCAATTTGGTTCAATCAGAAAATGTCAAAATCATGTTAAATTGTTTTGTTTTTATTTATTTAAAATTTTGTATACATCAATAAATTTGACTAAAAGTAATTTTGGCTAAATTGATCCAAATTTGATAAACCTATATGTAAAGTTGTAAACACATAACCTCAAAGGTCATTTAAGAAAGAGACAGTCAAAAACAACTACAGATATGTCAAACAATGACGTGACAAAGGCTTATTTGGGACGTCATTGGTATTAACCAAAATCGTTAGACTGTTTTTAGTCCAAACCACTTAAGAAAAATTATAATAAATACTAAAAAAGCATATCACTCAGATGAGATTGGGAGAGGGGGGTTCAGCCCCTTTCCCCCAAAGATATTAACAAAAATATAAAAAAATTGTACCCATCCCCCCCCCCTATCTCCGAAACCATAAGCTGGAAAATTTTGAAAAAACAATGGAGTATAGCCCCTCACCTGAACTTTACTAGAAAAATAAGAAAAAACCCTAATATTCATTTTGGGGGGCAAATTATAGAAATAAATGGAAAATATAAAATTAAAATTGTTTCTAACCCATCATGTTATATATCAAATGAAAGGGCTCATGATGAAGAAAACAAATATATTTTTTTCATATTTTTAAAATAAATTAATTAAAAGATATTAACAAAAATATAAAAAAATTTACCCCCCCCTTATCTCCGAAACCATAAGCTGAAAAATTTTGAAAAAACAATGAAGTATAGCCCCTCACCTGAACTTTACTGGAAAAATAAGGAGAAACCCCTAATATTCATTTTGGGGGACAAATTATAGAATTAAATGGAAAATAAAAAAATATAATTGTTTCTAACGGGTCATGTATTATATTAAATCACAGGGCTCATGACGAATACAAATATATTTTTTAATTTTTTTAAAATGAATATTTTAAAAAATTTACCCATTCTCCCCGTTATTCCCCAAACTATAAGACCTCATTTTTTTTTGTTTATAGGAAAAATATGAAAAAATCTATTATTTGGCCCCCAAATAATAGAATTAAACGAAAAATAAATTATTAGAAAACCCCCATAGTAATTTTAGGGACAAATTATACAATTAAATGGAAAATAAAGATTCAATTTTCAAACACATCATCACATCATGTAATATATCAGGTAAACGGCTCATTATGTGAATTACAAATATATCATATTTTTAAATCATTTGTTTAAAAGATATTAACAAAAATATTAAACATCGACATAATTCCCACTTTAGAAACTACACTATTTAAATTTTGAAAAACATATTTTATTTGTATTTTTTAATAATTTGAATAACAGATTTAATAATTTCTAATTTAAAACTTGACCTATTTTGCCCTTTATCTTCCAATCTACAGAGCCTCAAAACTTAGACAGTAGATTATAAAAAACTTCTCTGAAAGTTTATTAATAAAATAAAACTCAAATGTTTTGGGGCCAAAATAGAAAATTAAATACATATGTATTCTGATAAATTTCAAGTGAATCCTAAAGCAGATAAAATAAAAAGTCTATGTGTGGAAAATCAAAGTGTATATTTTTTATAAATATAAAACGCTTCCTTTAAAAGATATAAGGGTAAATATCAGAAAATGCACTATTCCTTGCTTGTCTGAAACTGGAATATTAGAATCTTGAAGGTGGTACGGAACCCTAAGTATGCGAGTCCAACTCGCACTTGACCAAATAATTTTTTTCAACACAAAACCTGCTCACAAAGAAAAGCTTATTGATTTACTTTTATCCAAACTATTGTTCCTTAACATATTTGGACTCATACCATGTACTCAATTTTTAGGATGAAAAAAAATTGAACATACTTTTTAATCACATTTTATTATCATAAATTTACATTTAACTGGTAAAGTGTACTGATTCAACTACAAATAGAAATAATACAAGTTTAATACAGTATAAGCATAGGCTTAAAATATATTCCAATTGAAGCTGAATATATTAAAATAAAAAAAGTAAATCGCAAATTGTGTGGAAAAATAATTTTTCTTTTATCAAAAAAAAAAAAAAAAAATCATAAACTGATAGTACTTACTAATTTTCACAGCTATTATACATAATGTGTATATATTCAGCAAATTCTATATACATAATAATTTGCTTGCATATCGTGAAATGTCACAGAAAATGATGTAGAAATTAACAAATTAATCTTCAAGGGTGACATTTTTGAACAAATGAGACATCGACTCTTTGTTGTGAATTCTTCGAATGGATTCGGCTAGCAGAATTGAAATGTCCACAGTTTTAATTTTGTGACATTGCATTTTTTGAAGCTCATGGGGAATGGTGTTTGTAACTACAACCTGCAAATAGGATTAAATTATTATATGGGAAGTTTGAAATCATAATATCAGTAATTTTATTTTTTAATTATCCAACCTCATCTATAGGTGAATCTTCAATAAGCCTTGGTGCATCTGAAGATAAAAGTCCATGAGTTGCCATTACATAAATTTTATATGCTCCCCTCTCTTTTAAAACTTCAGCAGCAGCCACAAATGATTGGACATCGTCAATTAAATTGTCCTGGAATATAAAGTATCTTGTGCAGTGTAACAGAAAATGCTTGAAAATTATGTTCACAGTTTTAGTTTACATTTAAAAATCAAATTTCTGTCTTTGCAATAATAGTTTCAACACAATCAAATAACACAGGAATGTAAAACCAACTCAAAGCTAATGAAACAAGATATAAATAGAAAACCTAACCTAACCTACTGAAAAAACACTGAGAACTTATCCTCACCTATGTCTTAAAAACTTCCTCATAGTAAAGTTGAAGGGAATTAAATTCCTATATTTTCATGAAACTCCACATGTCACACAACTATTAACTTATTATAGAAAATATTTTTTAGAAAAAGTGAAAAGTGATTATAAAATATTCTTAATCTTCAAATATGCATTGCCCTTTATCTTTTAAATATTCATCAAATTATTTTAAAAATGAATTAAATGTTATCATTTCCTGTGATACAAAGATGTTGACAAAGAAAATCACTATAACATAGGTTGTATAATAAAACAAAATAACTTCTATTACAAAATTTGTCAATAAATCAGCAATTATCAAATTCACACTAAATGTTTGAATTTGATAATTCAATAAACAACCATAATACTTTGTTGTGTAATATCAACTCAAGTAAAAGTTTTTAATGAAATATCATGCGACACTACCCACTCTCTAGTAATCACAAAATTCAATTCATATTCGTTCAGAAGCCACGCGATTTTATACAGAAGCATCAACCAGTATAAACATATACAGATGTATATAATTTTTTTTTGTAAGATTTTTAACTGGATTTAGAGGAGACAAATTTTCTATTTAAATAATAGAAACCCCCAAAAATACGAATTTATTTTGTTTTTTGCTTACATAATGAAAAGTAATGAATGAATTGTAATGCCGTTTACAGTAAAGTTGTAGAGAATAAGAAATCCTTCTTAATGAGTGTTTATACATCCTGACTGGATAATTTTTTACAAAGTAAACTCAGAAAAATTGTTCAAATTTGGATTTTTTCAAAAATTTATTAGTCTCTGGTAATTAATACTACAATATTAGTAATCGTCAAAAAGACACTTTCTGATATTAAGTTTATATGGGCTCACAATGGATACTGTTGAATAAGTAGTTTTCAAAGAATTTGAAATTAGATAATTTAGAGAGCTATTTTGATCCCCCCCCCCCGAAAAAAATTCCTGGCTACGACCTTGTCCGACAGAGATATTTTGAAAGTTCATAAATTTCACTTAAATTTGTCTATAATGATTTTTGCTATAATGCCGAGAAAGTGGTTTAAAATATTAGTAAACAATGCATTAAGTGTACGAATATACGACATCCAGCCTGCGGTGCATTGACAATAGCTGTTCAAGGCACATGGACGAATTTTCTTAAAGTGGGGGCACGAGATGAAAATTATGCTAAATTGTATTATTATGTTTGTTCTCAATAGTTTATTACGTTTTTATTAATAATAAATATTGCCTGCCCATATTGGTCTATTTTTTCATTGGTTTATTAAGTTAATGGTTACCTGATATTAATTAAATGACTCCGTCACTGTTAAGATATCGGAGGTCCGCCGTTTAAGTCAAATTTCAAAACAAGTGTTACTAAATTTTACGGCCCTATAACTAAAATCCAAGATATACGAAGTGAAGAGCATTTTATAAGTTTTCAAAATATATTTTGCATATTGCTATCGAACTTTCGTGGTTAATATGATACGTTCTGCGAAATATTTCTACAAATTATTTAAATTGCATTTCTGCAAGATCTACTCAACGTACAATAACGATCTTTAGCGTTATTAATCAAAAAAATTATAAGCTATCACTAGGAGACAGATTAAGACAGTGGTTTCCAAACTTTATGTACCTGCGCCCCTTTAAAAAATTATTTGGCATTTTGCCCTTGCATTGATTTATTAAACTTCTTTAAAAAATATCAACCAAATACACAAGTTCCAGCAAGAGTATGGATGGATGTTTTAGCATTTGTACCCGAAAAATTGGCTGCGAGGATTGTGGATTACGTATACCTATTTTGCTGATTCATTTTTTTAGACCTATTCGATTTTTTTGGTTTGTATTTGAAAACGATATTTTTGCAACAGTCTCGCGCCCCCCTAGGAGGGGGGGGGGGCGCCCCACAGTTTAGAAACCACTGGATTAAGGTTTCAGCTGTTATTACAACCAAGTTATACCGGCTTTTCCTTATCAAAAATGCTCGAACGAAATTTATAAACAGTCATTTGGAACATTTTCTGATTCTCTACAATTTTTCTATTGACGGCATTATGACCAGATCATTACTTTTTACCCTGTAAGCAAAAAACGATTATACCCCATATTTTTTAGGGTTTGTAAGCCTCTATGAATTTGCTGTTAATTTTATTTCTATTATGACACAATTATGTGTTTGCTGTTGAAATTTATGACACTTTAAAATCTCTATTGACTGGTGTACATAGGATCATCCATTTGGGATTTAAACAAATGAACAACAAAATAAGTTTAGAAATAACAAAAAAAAAGATGTGACTCTTCAGGATGTGAGCCTTTGTGCAATACAACTGTATAAGCCATAAACACAAACACATTAAGATGACCTGCATATTTTGGGTGCTGACATCAATTTTTCCATGTTATTAATAAAATTATCATACCACCATTATAGCGATACGTCCACCAACATCACCGACGACATTAATTGGAGGTTTTTCCTTTGCAATATGTACAGGAACACCAACACCAGCATCCATTGTACGTGATCTACAATGAAAAAAATTATAAACTCAATTACTTTTGACATTAAAGTAAGAAAATATCTATACCTAGGAAGTGTGGGAGGTGAATTTCTACCATCCACTTCGTCTGATTCAGCTTCCTTTTGTTCACCATGAATAACAGCAATTCCCAATCTTAATCTTTCTGCATATGATGTGGCTTTGGCAGTTGCCGCTGGATTTCGAGCGACAATTACAGCGTTACGGTAATCAGGGATCTTTAATGTTTCAAAACAGATTATAATTATTTTCAACGATAATGTAAAAATGTATAACAGAACTGCCAAATTTTTAACCAAAACAAAAATTTTAATAACGATGTAGCCTATGACACTCCTGGTAAAATAGGAACTCTAACATGAACTTGTATATTAAAATTAGTACTTTTATTGGTTCATTACAGTGAAAAAATCATGCATACTTAATTATAACTTAAAAAACTTGACACCCATTTTAAGCAGTTGAATAAAAACAAACAATGTGATCATAATTGGTTTAAAAATGTAAAAACAGTTTTGCATGGAAACACCAACCCTTTATGTAAACACTCAACGCCGCTTCAACAACTCTAAGTTATCATCACCAAGTAAGTTTATACTTACTCCTTCATGATGACAACTTAGAGTTGTTGAAACGGCGTTGAATGTTTAAATAAAGGTTTTGTGTTAGGGTGCAAAACTGTGTTTTTACATTTTACACCAGTTTATAAATCAAAATTTAACTAATTTTTGGACTTAAAATTCAACAGCAATTCGCTTATCTAATCCTCTAATAGTTTATAGATAATTATTGCTAAGATTCTAACAGCAAACACATAGAACTATTTAAATAATAAAACATCGCAAAAATACGAATTTCTGTTGTTTTTTGGTTGTATAATGATAAGTAATGAAGGGATCGTAATGACGTCTACAGCAAAGGTAGAGAATAAGAAATCCTGCTTATGAGTGTTTATACATCCTGATTGGATCAATTTTTACCAAGTAAACTCAGAAAAACTGCTCAAAATTGGATTTATTTAAAAAGTTTATAACATTCTGGTAACCAATACTGGAATATTAGTCATCATCAAAACAATAGTTTATGATATTGTTTATATGGGCTCACAATGGATAAATAAGCAATTTTTGAAGTATTAATAAATTTTATGACAGGAAGTGAAGTCCATTTCATAAGCTTTCAAAATATATTTTGCATATCGCTATCGAACTTTCGTGGTTAATATGATCCATTCTGCAAAATTTTTCTACATATTATTGAAATTGCATTTTGTGCAAGATCTACTTAACATACAATATCAATCTTTTAAAAATACCTGATATATTTTGGGGTTTTTGAGCCTCTTCTATGAGTTTGCTGTAAAATTATGTCAGTTATGACTTATAAACTATTATTTATGTGACAGCTTATGCAAATTGCTGTTGAATTTTATGTCACTTAAAAATCTCATTGATTGGTGTATTTGTGACACACCAAATGTTGCACAGCATTTCCATTATAATTGGTTTGTTTATACAGACCTGTTGCCAATAATTCCACCTATTTGAAAATTTCTCTATGAATCTAGAGGTAGCACTGCAAACATTTATTTGTGCAGAATTTTTCAAACAATTGAAATTATTGGCAATGTCTCTACAAACAAACCTAGTAAAAAACAAATCCACAAGTCCTGTCATATTTTAAGCATAATCTTTCAGATGTTTTTTTTTTAACATTTTCTTGGGATTTTAAGAATTCTTGGAACAGCAAATTGGGATTGAACAAACAATTTGTTAGTTATAATTAATTAATGAAACTTACACTTTCTTGAATGTATTGCAACAAAAATGGACTGGCACGTAAATTATCAACTGGACAATCAAAAAATCCTTGAATTTCTTTCTGATGTAGATCCATTGTGATTATATGAGTCAGTCCTGATTTGCACATCATTTGAGCCAACAGTTTAGTTACAATGCTTCCCCTTTTCCTCATCTTGCACTGTTTGCTGTATGGCAAATATGGTATAACACCAACAATTGACTTTGCAGAGGAAGTCTTACAAGCATAGGCCATAATCAGTAACTCCATTATGCTGTTATTTACATCCCTAGAAATATTTTTCATTTAATTATATGCTTTCCTTTGAATTTCCAAGATACATGCAAAAAGGAGAAACATAGCCTAATGAGATATAAATTTTGGAGAATGTCAGATGGATATTTTAGTTTACCCCAGATAGACAACATGGTTGTTGAAACATCCCACTAGTGTTAAAATAAAATAATTTATATCTAAATAATAGAACTGTATTTTTGTACTCACTTAGCACCTGTTTGGATGATATACACATCTTTACCTCTAATAGAGTCTCCAATCTGTACCATGGATTCTCTATTTGATTTATGGTAAACTGCACATCCGCTTGACTTTACGCCAATCCTTTTTTGTATTAAGTTTGCTAATTCTGGATGAGAATTACCCGATATTACCACAATGTCAGATGTCTTTGGGGCATCCATGATAATGTTTTCAAATTGAATTAGTAAAAACACCCAGAAATGACTACTAGGGTAGACTCTCGGGATTTCCGAAATTTGCGGAAGGTGTCAGTTGCCACCAATTAAAAAATCGTGGTAAAACACTTCACTTTTGATATGCAGTATTCACTCCTCTCCTTTCAAAATTAAAATACGAATTTGTCTTTCTAGACGTTTTCAAGACACAAAACAATAAAAGATCCAAGTCTCAGGGGCATAGAAATAGACATTTAAACAATAATTGTTAATATTTGTGTTAAAATTTAAAACAACGTAATACCTGTAGTATAATCGGGGTTTTAATTAATATGAGAACATAATACTTGTAAGATTTTACATAGAGATAAATATTTTATAACAATTTTGAAAAAATAATCACACAACATTTGAATGAACTGACATGACATGGCCCATGAGATTGGCTCCTTGAATATTTATGTTCCATGGTTGGTATGTTGTTGTTGTATATATCTATCTTTCTCACATTTTCGCTAAATTAAGAGACAAAAATCTGTAGTTTGTCGGTTCTTTGCATAGTTAAGTTATCTTCAGGCCCGTTAGCCGTGATTTGTGATTTTATACTACAATTAAGTGCTTTGTGTTGTACATGACATTTCAATGAGAATTGGTTTATTTATAAATTTATCTAATAAATATATTATACAAATCAAAGCTAGTTTACTACAACTATAATCAGGAATTATAGGTGAGTGTATTTTTATGCTAGTATGTTAAGAGATAACTTTGTTTTACGTGTATTAAATTTTTGTAATCATCACAAGAAATCCATAATGGCGTCTCCAAACATTTAATTTGGTACTTCAAAGATATCAGTTTTTTTGTAAATAATCCTGTGTTGAATTAGCAGCTATTTCAAATCTACACTCACTGCTATCTTATCAGATCCAAAATAGTGGATAACTTAGAAAGAGAATGTGATAAGTTTATCTAATTAGTCCATAAGACACTTGTTAATATTTAAAAATAATCAGCAAAAAGTGACAGATTTAGTTGAAGGTATGGAGTGTTTTACCAAAACTTGTAGCTTAAAACAAAACACGGCGAGGGTGCGTACTTTTATATCATTTAAAATTTCATACTCAACTAAAGACTCCTCAGAATAAACTGTAAGGTGAGGTGGTCAGGGCTTGTATGCTGAAATGGAGGAGGGTGAAAAATTGAACATAAATAACTATTCAAAACGTCAACTGCCAAGTTTACCATTGACTCCATTTGGTATATCCTATTCAAAATAATTTATTAAAAAAAAAATATATATAGATAAGATAGATGCCATTTTGTGTTGAGCACAAATTGTTCAAATATATGATATCATACATTTCTACTGAATGTTTTTCAATCCCATATTTTATTTACAGAGTTATGTCCTCAATCTTGAGAAAAAATTGAACTGATAGACTCGAAAATTTGTAATGGGAGAACGAATGCATATGCTCAAGTCGAATAACGAAAAATATTTCGAAAACAGTGATAATAATGACCCTTATGAGAATTTGTTAAGATTAAAAGGAGGTGGAGAAAACTCACTAAGTACAAGTTCATCAGCTTGGGGTACCACATCTTCAGAGCCATCAAACAACTCAAACGGTAATATATATTATAAATTAAATATCTTAGTATATTCAAATTTCAAACAATAACTTGATTCTTGATTGTATGGAAATATCATTGTTGGTATTATACCAAAGTTTTTTATATTTTTTAAATACTGAACATCCTGTATTAAGTCGATATTAAATAAAAAAAATACAGAAATTCTGTTCATCTTACATACATATATATTATGGATCCTTTTAACAATAGTAGTAGGTAAATATTTAAATTCTTCTTCCTAATATATTGACAATTTAACAACTCTTTGAATGAAAATTTTGTTTAACAGGAAAAATGACGACCAATACATCACAGCAATCTCCAGATAATGGCGTTTGGGGTCAATCTAGTTCAAAATCTCAACCAAATGCACCATCAAATCAATCAGGTGGTTCACCCAGCAATCAGAATGTTGGGGGTCCATCTGCCACAACAAAGCAACAGTTGGAACAACTTCAAACTTTGAGAGAGGCTATTTTTAGCCAGGATGGATGGGGTGTGGTAAGTTTTCATTTGACATTTCAGGATAAGAAAGTTTAAAAACCAACAAAGTTTGCACATACTTTTAATAAAAATTCTGTAATTTGTTTGTTTAATATAAGGTATTATCTACGTATATATAAATAAATATATGTCCTTATGTTTACCAAGATTAGATACTGTACTGAATTAGTGTTCAACATTAATTTAGATTATTATCTATTATAGTTTACCTATAACTAATACTGCACAATTTGTGGAAAAACTGATACTGACATACTAATTAATATCTGAATTAATTACTCATACTGAATTTTATAAGGGAATTGAAACTTTTAAGGAACCAAATATAACTAAGAAATTATGCAGTTTGGTTTTTATGATAATTTTTGCATCATTGAGCTTTTCTATAATGAAAAAAAATGTAGATACATAAAAACGATTTTTTATTATGTTAAACTCACATTTGTTATTAATGGAGAATCAGAAAGTTAGTTAAATTCTTAAATTAAGTCTATTTCTAGTAACAATCTGGCATTCCTTAAGGTACAATTCGTGAATATTTGCTTTTTTATAACATATATAGATGCTCAACTAAATATCAAATAAAATTTACTCATATGCAGATCAGACTGCTGTTTTCTACATGGGTGAAATTTGAAAAGAATTTGTTAGTAACATAAACCAAGTATTTGATGCAGTAATCTATAGATATACAAAAATAAAACAGTTTAAGCATAAAAAACACAAAATATAGTATTTTAGGAAATCAAATCCATTTGTAATATCAGTTCTTTTTCTAAATGTTTAAACTGTTGGGGTAGCACACCAAATATTAAAAAACAAATTTCAAAAATAATAAAACTACCACTAACAAAAACTTCAAGTTTCAATTTTTTATCCTTCAATCAATTACAAATCAGTGTCAAAGTCTTATACATTATACTTCCAAACCTTTAATAAATGAATATGATTAAACATCTGTTAATTCTTATCTGCCTAAAACCTTATATCTTAAATCTAAGTGAAAGATTAAAAAGTAATAAAAAAGTTGCAATAATGATATTATTTGGTACTGACCTATTTAAGTTGGTACCTTGTCATCTTTAAATATATAATTAGATTTGACTTTCTAATCAAAGCTAGTGGTCATCAAATCATCAAAATTCAACTAGGTATAATTAGTTTGAATGCTATTACTGAGGTTCTTTTTGTCACAGTATATGGAACAATGGTGTCCTCTAATGACAGAAAGTTTAACAGGGGTACTTCAGCAATTACTCAAAAGATGATTGCATCATTAAAACTGTTTTTTATTTGTATATTTATATATAGACATAAGAATTTATTATTTATAGTTTCATTCAAACACTCTTTCAATTTGATTTTGTTTTATTTTTACTGAATAATATTGTAGTGTACCTATACACAGATGCTTCACAAATACCCATTGGCTTATAAATAATGTACTGACCTACATAGTATATTGCACTAAATCAACTACATATAATCCCATTGTTTCAATATTAAGATAGAAATGGCAAATAAATTCAAATTACAAATTTAAAATAAATACATGAAGTTAAGAATATATGGCATACATTTCTAATATACATTCTATGTATTCATGTACAGTTTTTTGCTTTGTTTTTGCCGTCGGGACTAATGTATCCGTTTTCAGCAATACGTTAATCAAGACACCAGCTGGGACATACCGAGCAGTCCGGAACCTGCAAACAAAGTAGAAGGTTCATCCGGTTCGTCATCTTGGAAACCGAACGTCAATAACGGTACGGAATTGTGGGAGGCCAATCTCAAAAACGGCGGCCAACCACCACCTCAGTCGCAGCCGCAACAGAAAACTCCATGGGGACACACTCCATCCAATAACATCGGCGGTACTTGGGGTGAGGACGACGAATCCGAGAGCTCCAACGTTTGGACGGGCGCTAGTCAGAATCAGACTCAGCAGTGGGGACCTGGTAATGGCAATGCGAATAATAATCCGATGTGGAACGGTAATTTTTTTCTTGCATTATTGGGCTAGGGGATTTAGAATTACATTGGTTAAATAGTTATTGAGAATAACAACAAATCTCTTTTTTCAATAATTCATGGCTTTGTCTAAAAATATGTTAAAGGTTTGAAACTCAAAAACTGTTTCTTCCTAATTTTTTATTGATGATGTTACTAATATAACATTAAAATTAAATAACCTGCTTGATGTCATATGGCACATGATCATAAAAATGCCTGTTTTGACCTTAGTTCAAAATTCATATATTCATAAAATACATCACTCTGAATTTTGCCATTTTGGACCCCCCGCCTTTTTTGCGACTCCCCAAAAAATATGACGTCTGTCCCGAAATCTAGACCCAGCCACTCTTTATTATAATAAAATTTAAAAAAATTGAGAAACATCAGTAATAATGATCAAGTAAATAGTTAGATAGATATCAGAACTCCAGAGATTTTTTAAATGTTCAGATTTATCAATAATTGGCATTGCTGTATCTTCTTTTTCTTTTCCATTGAAACTAACATTTACTTTATCTTCATATAACTACTCTGCATTATATGAATCAGCAGTTTTATGTCCCAATGTTCATAATAGCTCTGCAGCTGCGATTCTTTCCGTTTTTACATGTTTTCTTATTTTGGATAATACTTTTAATAAGGGATAAATAACTTTCGAAATAACTCACTTCTCACAGATGTAATTTTCTTCTAATGAGAGTCTTACCTGTTAAATCTAAGAATTACTGACATTGACTGAGTACAAGTAATGATGAGTATTAATATAAGCATATATAAAAGTCTCTGTATTTCTTGACTGCTAAATGGTGAGTGGCAAATATTTAAAAATAAAAAGAGTAGGAGTAAAAATACTCTGAATCCTTGACCTTTGTTCAAACTCCCCAAAAAATATGACGTCTGTCCCGAAATCTAGACCCAGCCACTTGTTATTATAATAAAATTTAAAAAAATTGAGAAACATCAATAATAATGATCAAGTAAATAGTTAGATAGATATCAGAACTCCAGAGATTCTTTAAATGTTCAGATTTATCAATAATTGGCATTGCTGTATTTTTTTTTCTTTTCCATTGAAACTAACATTTACTTTATCTTCATATAACTACTCTGCATTATATGTACCAGCAGTTTTATGTCCCAATGTTCATAGTAGCTCTGCAGCTGCGATTCTTTCCGTTTTTACATGTTTTCTTATTTTCGATAACCTTTTATTAAGGGATAAATAACTATTGATATAACTCACTTCTCACAGATGTAATTTTCTTCTAATGAGAGTCTTACCTGTTAAATCTAACAATTACTGACATTGACTGAGTACAACTAATGATGAGTATTAATATAAGTATATATAAAAAGTCTCTGTATTTCTTGACTGCTAAATGGTGAGTGGCAAATATTTAAAAATAAAAAGAGTAGGTGTAAAAATACTCTGAATCTCAACACCCAGATGGAGATGTTTAAATATATTTTTGTTTTAGTAAAACATAAAAATAGCAAGGAGTTGTGCTTTAAACATTTCTATACTTTTTGGGGATTCTTAAAAACATTTAAACACATAAGTAACTGAAAAAATGGAATTTATTGGTAACCCCTTTTTGATTGTGTATTATTGTATTATCATTTCTTCAAGAAATACCAATCAACCTTTAATTACTTTCTTATTGAAAATCTTAGTTTCTCTAGAGGACACATATTTAATTCAAGATTTAATTATGCAATTTTGTGAATGCAGGATCCAAAAAAGAAGACGAGTGGGCTGCGAATGGCAACGGCAATTGGCGCGACCAGCGAAATCCTGACCATCGAACAATGGGGACAGATTCTCGAGACAACCGCCAAGGAAATCGTGGTGCTAACAATCCCGAAACTATAAGACTGCTAGAGCATAGAGAACAAATGAGACAAATACCTGGTGAAATGAGAGGCGATCCGCGAGGAATCACTGGTCGACTGAACGGTACTGGAAACGACACTTTCTGGGGACAATCTGGCCACGGCGCCTCACAAGCTATGCCGCAGCAAAAGATGCACGGTACTTCCAATGGCATCGGTTGGGAGGATGCTCCTTTGAACACGCCAAAGAGAACCACTTTCGATGACGGCACATCGCTGTGGGGGAATCCCCAACAGGGGTCCCACTGGAAAGACCTACCCGTGAGTAACATAAGCAGAAACAACATGACTTCCGGACCTCTGGGTATGAACCAACCTAGAATGAAACCGGACGTTCCTTTGTGGGGTAACGGCAGAAATAACGGACCTTGGGATGAGATGGGCGGTCAGCTTACTGCTGCTGCTTGGGACGAACCGAATTCTTGGGCCAAGCAAAAAATGACTAATCCTTTATGGGAAAATGATCTTGACTGGGGTCAAAAACCAAATAAATTGCATCTCACCAAAGAAATCATTTGGAATTCTAAGCAGTTCCGCATGCTTGTCGACTTAGGACACAAGGTAAGTGCAACCAATGTTGTAACTTTTTCCATGAATATTCTAAAAATTGTATGCAATATAGCATAGTTAAAAGGTAAATAAGTCCAAATATACAAAGTTGAAGGCTTTATTAAGATCCCATAGGAAAACATTTGTGGGGGGTTGCCTATCAAAATGTGTTTTTCAAATTATTTTTTAAATTTGATTTTTTAACACATCAATTATTCTTTTAAAATGCTTAAGGATGTTAAAAAGTACTGTTGAGAAAAATTAAAAAAAAAAACAACCTGCAGTCACAAAAATGAACCTTATTTACACAAATACATATAATTCAAACATGAGATTGTAATTTGGCAATGCCCTGGCATTTACTTTCTCTTTTTATTGCCGGGATATACATGATATTAATGTTTTTAAAGTAAAGTGTATTTGAATTGTAAGAGTACACACAATATAAATTATTACAATTATTAAACATATATGAAAGTAAATTGAAAAACAAATTTCAAAATCAGAATGTGTATAAGTTAAAAATGGTAATGAAAGAGCCAAAAAAAGAGTAAAAGATTCGACATAATCTTGAGTGAAGTGAAGATAAGTTGACAGAATAACTAAAACAAGAAGTAAAGGGAAAATAATTAGTCATTAAAAAAGATTTTAGTTTTAACACAAATTTAAATAATTTAATAAAGTCTTTTTAATTTATTGTATAATATCATTTAATATAAAAACATGTAAAATAAAAATTATCCACAATTATTTAATTCTAGTTACCATAGTATTAGATATAAATCACATAAAAAAGTTATTATTAATTCATAAAGCATTTATTGAAACTAAATACATAAAACCTGTATATTTTGCATTTTACTTCATGTGTGTGTATATGCAAATCAGTGTTGACAACCAGTCTGTGTTGAATAAATATTTTTGATTTATTCAACACTGACTACACACTGTTATCTATTAGTCTAATAAAACAAAAACAAACCGCGTTGTAAAAGTTGATAGCGGCATCTGTTAAATTGATGTAGGACTAAACGTAAAAAGTAGTTTATTAATACTAGGCCTGCCTTTTATATTTCGGGATTAGAGAACAAAAACAAATATTAATCATCGAAAATCGCTTTATTGTTTTTCAAAATATTCCCCATGAAGATCTATACGCTTTTGCATGCGTTTGAACCATTTGTTGAAGCAATTTTTCCACTCTGATTGAGGTATCTCTAAAACATGCAACCGCTTCTTCAGGTGTCTAAAAACGTTGACCCCTCAGCTTTTTTTTTACGTACGGGAAGAAGTCATTTGGTGACAAGTCAGGACTATACGGCGGATGACTCATCAAATCGATGTTTTGAGTGGTCAAAAATGCAGTTGTTTGAGCCGATGTGTAAGAGCTCGCATTGTCGTGGTGAAGAGTGATCCGCCTTTGGCGGTTAGTTTTCCGCATTTCTTGGAAGACAACTGGCAAACAAATGGTTGTGTACCACTCAGAATTGACTGTTCTGCGTTGTTCTAGTGGTACGGTTGCGCTCGAATTTTTTGAGCTTTTCTTTCGACCAATCGACACGAGCCTTTTTTTGAACGATTGACAAATTGTGTGGGATCCAACGCGAACAAATTTTTTTTACATTCAAATGTTTATGCAATATTAAATGTTTGCTGGTCCCACTAATGTGTAAGGTTGACTCAATCTCACGATAGGTCACATGACGATCTTGCAATATCAGTTCGCGCACAGCATCAATGATTTCCGGATCAACAACTGTTTTTGGACGACCTTCACGAAATTCGTCTAGGAATGAACTACGACCTCGATTGAATTCACCATACCATCGATAAACAGTGGTCCTTGATTGAGTTTCATCGCCAAAAATTAAAATAAGTTCATCCATGCACTCTTGCTGACTTAATCCACGTCGAAAGTTGTAAAAAATAATCGCAAGAAAATGTTTACGATTTAATTCCATTTTTTGGCCGAGATGAATCCTTTAAGTTACTGTAACCAACACATAGCGCTCGTATGTCAAAATGTTCTGAGTACGTATAACCTCAAAAATGTCAAACTGTACGATAGAGCTGTCAGTTGTCAGATTGCAACACTAGGGTTGTCCAATCCCGAAATATAAAAGGCAGCCTTCGTAATGTTATTATGTCAATATGTACACTTACTTTCTCATATAAATTTTGCTGCCCCCACTTAGCCTCCTTTTAGGAGTAATTTAAAAAATAAAAATCCAAATCTTAAATCATTTGCCATCAGAAACATTTCTGCAAATCCTTTTTATTGAACAAGGAGCATGGAAATAGCTTTTAAATCTCCACACAACGTCTAACCATGTGAAATGTGAGAAAATTGGTATTAGATACGACAATTTTTTGTTTTCGGAATCAGTACACCGAAATATACAGGAATTGGTTAAAATTATTGAAAAAGTGGTTTCATTGTTGGCCACAGACTAAAATACAAAAACTACTCTCTTACCCCACCCCTATAAGTTTTTCGCGAGGAAAAGTATCCTATAACCCTCTCCAGGGTCTCATCTATCTCTATACCAAAATTCATCATAATGGGTTCATTAGTTTAGACGTGAAAACGTAACAAACAAACAAACTCACCTTCGCATTAATCATATTAGTTAGGATAACTAATAATTTGATTTTTCAATCTCAGAAAGAAGATGTCGAAAATGCCTTACGCATGCGCGACATGAACGTGGAGGAGGCTCTGGAACTTCTCACAGCCATCCGAAGACCCGACAGTTGGGGCAATCGAACCGACGATCACTACGACGCTTTCGGTTACAACAACCAAAAATACCCATTGGGACCAAACGTGCCTATGCCCAATTTCCCGCCGAGCAATAACGATCCCAATTTGATGAACCTGATTTCCAACACGGTCAACAGTAATCCTTCGGCGGCGAACAATGCTTTCATACAGAAAATGCTTCTCCAAAGTGGCGGGGGCGCCGCACCAGGATTGGGAAACAATCCCGCGGCCAATAATCGAAACGTACCTACTCAGCCGTCTACTCAACAACTGAAAATGTTGGTGGGACAAATTCAACTGGCAGTCCAGGCCGGTTTTCTCAACAATCAGGTAAGAATCAGTTTATATCTTAGAGCCACTTACATCGTAACAGCGTATGTAAGAATTTTACGTATGAATTATTGATGTAAACGATAAAACCCAATGAGTGTTTCACATGGCATCCAGGAATTCACAGCAAATGGATATGTAATTCATACGCATATATTTTCCTTATTTAAAAGGATAAACAGCGCCATCTATGATTTTTTTTGAGTAACGACTATAGTGAACGATTAACTCAACGTCATCTATGATTTTTTTTGAGCAATAACTCTACATATCGACTAACTTATGTGTTCATATAAATGCGACGCTAATTTCGTCAAAATCTGTTAATTTAGCATTAAATTCATTAAGCAACATTAAATTTAAAACAATCGGTGTATAAGATATAAGTTGCTATTATTATTGACTATAGTACTAATATATTTCTGGCCCAATTTTTATCAAAATTGTCCTGTAGTTCTTGCGCAATGTTTGTTCAGGCAGAAAGACATACAGACATAAATTCCAGACGGACACTGCCTTGTTACAGTTTTATTGAGCATGTTTCCTTTTTTCCAGATTTTAAAGCAGCCACTGGCTCCCCAAACCTTAGCATTATTGAACCAACTGCTTCAACAGATCAAAATTCTTCAGCAACTCGTTGCAAACCAAATCCATTTGCCCGCCTTTACAGCCAACGGAAAACCGAACAGCGCTTACGTACAATACTCGTTAATTATTTCCAAGACTAAACAGTCTATTGCAAGCTTACAGGTAATTCTTAAAATCCGTACGTAGTTTGTAAACGTTTTCGAGTACCATTAAATTTATTCTTGGTTTAATTAATGCTTATTTTTCCCTTCAACAGACCCAGATATCTACTCAACAAGCCGCGTATGTCAAACAACACATGGGCGAAGTAATCAAGCCACCTTTGATGCACGAACCAATGGGCGGCATTCAGAATACGTTTGCAGAGATGAACATCAACAAAGAACCACAAGCAGTAAGTTGTTGCAATTTCTATTAATACTATCCTGACTCCTCTTAAACCTAAACTGTCTACACTAGCGGATCCAAGCCCCGCCCAAATCACCTGAGTTGTATGCTTTTTAGTGTTTATTTTGCTAAAAACATACAAACAGCGAGGTCCCCCAAATGAGGTCAAGCCTCCCACGAGGTCAAGTCAAGCCCCCCAATCGAGGTCAAGTCAAGCCCTGACTGAGGTCAAGCCAAGCTCCTCAAACCCAGGTCAAGCCAAGCCCCTCAAACCCAGTACAAGCCAAGTTCCTCAAACCCATGTCAAGCCCCCCCCCCCTCCAACGAGGTCAACCCCCGCAAACTTACAATCCTGGAACAACTACTGACTCCAGATATAGTGTGCATTTTGTTATTCATGTATGCTGTCTCACTATTACCGCATATTATATAAATGGTCTACGATATCATTAATTCAAATCCTCTTCACATTTCTTCATTTCTTATCTTTTCCCTCAAATGCCATTCTATTTTGCGTTGAGGCCGTCGGTCAGATCAAAGGTTTGACTGACACAGCTCCCTTGAACATAGCCCGCAGTTTACCAAACGAAGCCCATCCTAGTGTCGTTCTTTGCAACAATTCTATCTTTGGTTGTCTCACCAATTATTATTTCATATCCCCTGTATTGAATATCTTTGTTAACTAGATTAGTCATCATCCTACTTTGGCAGAATTTATAGTCAGATCATATTTCTAGCCTCGCCTAGTTATCAGTTATGAGGACAGTGTCGTCTGCAAACCCGATATGGTGTACCCTTTCCTTTGTTGAAACCCTTTTGTTCCCATTGTGTATTTATTACCTCTATGGTCTCACATTGTATTTTAATTTAAGTGCTTTTCAATTAGTGTTTTGTTTTACAGGTTCAACAGTCAAAGCTGAACCAATGGATCAACAAAGACAAAGATGGTGAATTCTGCAGAGCACCTGGTGCAAATTCCAAATTAATCGGTAATTCCAATTTTGGAGTCACCCCATCAGAAGGGTACGTAAGATTAAATACATCTTCATCTCGGTATGTTTTTATAAATGACAAAAGTTTGAATACACAACCCAGTTCATTCAACATTTTCATAATGACATTTTACTACAGGAACTGGGCTAACGGTCGAAGTGCTGATACAGGCTGGCCAGACGGATCAGGAGATTCTGCCAATGAAAAGGATTCACCATGGTCTACATCTCAATCTATAACTGATTTGGTACCTGAATTTGAACCGGGAAAACCTTGGAAGGTAAACATTTATTATACTACCAAATTAATATTGAAGAAAATAAATGCGAAATTTTCTGTTTTTATACCGAATATTTACAAAAATAATATTTTTACTATAGACTACTTACTACACACTTGAAAGAATTATTTATAGCTTTAACCCGGCGTGAATGAGGTGAAAAATTGGTACACCAACTGCGAGGTGAATATGACATACCCTAATATAGAATTGTCAATTTTGATATCCAAAATATTTAGAAACTATGACTTAATATCTAAAACTTTGGGAAATTGAGATCAACTGTGCACACAAAATGAAAAAATGAATCTGTCTTATATAATTTAGCTTCAACATAACATAAAATCAACATCGGATTAAAAGACAATTCTACAGAAAATGCAACTGCTATGGAGTCATTGCAGATCTAAAAATGTCTATGCCAGCGCCATCTGTATGACACAAATCATTTAGATTTTGTCCATTAGAACGATTCAAACCTAAGTACAGTCTCGCTACGCTGAGACCAGTGATCCATTTTTCCATTATTCCCTGATTCGCCACTTTCATCACTGGAAACTTCTTCTAAAATTTGAGCAAGTCATCTATGATTTTGCTTATAAGACATTTTGGAGTTAACGCATCCAGAAACAAGGAAATTTTATTATATATGAATAAAATTTAAACATAGCCAAAACACAAAATACTTTCATCGACTGTGAGGTCGGGTATGACGTATGCTTGCGCACCTGTAGTTCAGTCTGCCGCCGGCACAACACAGTTACTCCCAGCACCGCCCCCTCCAGCTACTGAGCCTGCCAAGTTCCAGGAATCGCACAGTCAAAAAATCTTTAGTGTTGTACAAATCGGCGGGTATAGATACCCGACTTCATTCACGCCGTGTATGAGATACCCGACCTCATTCAACGCCGGGTTTGAAACACAAGTGTCAAATATTTTTCAATAAACTTCAAATTTTAACATATTCTGAAAAATATATAATTTCGTTAATAATTCATTGTAATGTGTGTTATTTAATAGGGCAATCAACTGAAGTCCATTGAAGATGATCCTACCATTACACCGGGATCAGTTGTACGTTCTCCTCTTTCTATACCAACAATTAAGGACCCGAAATTGTATAATGCGAATCCCGTCAAAGGCCTTCAAGAGACAGATAATATATCATCGTTTGGATTGAATTCAACATGGAGCAATAATCCACCACCCACAACAAGGTAATCATGTACCATTTTTTAAAATAAATAAAGTGACATTTTTAAAACTACATTTGAAATGGCATTTGAAGGAGATGATTAATACAGACAGCTCACTATAACCAAATAAGTTTCTTGCACAATTAAAAAGAAATTCATTCTGGCAGAAAAAGTACCATGATATCTCTTTATCACTCTTTTAGAAACTTCATCTGATCAAATTTTGGAAATTAATTTTAACTTATCATATTGAAATGAAATTTAATAAGTATACAGGGGCGTACCCAACTTTTAGTTTAGGGAGGGATAAATCAGAAAAAAATGTCCTAGAGTGGGGCAAATCTGAAAAAAATTTGGCCTGGGGCGGGGGGCAAGTTAGCAAATGCATGAGAAGTTTTGAGGGTTCAGGAGGTGGCAGCTGCCCTCTTCCCCCCATTACGCCAATGTATGTATGACAAAACAATAATCTAGTATCATGGAGCTAATCTGATATATAACAATAACAAAATTTATTGTAAAAATGTATGCTTTTAACAACTATGTAATTGTAATGAATATTTATATTTGGCGATTTATTTTATGCATCAAGTTGAACAAGGGAAGGATACACGGTGTTTACATATGATATAGCAATAATTCGATACAAAGTATATTAAATAAAACAGTTCTTATATGTACTTCTTTTATCTGTTAAATTATTTGAAAGATATTTATTACTCATTAAATTAAAATTATTTATGTTAGAAAAATAAATACCCACATACTTACAGGATATGTCATCATGATTGAGCTTAGGAGAACAAACGAACTCTCCATAGTAAATATTCAAAATTCAACATTTGTGCTCTTACATCTGCTTTTCCCACAAATTAATAACATCCCAGATCTTTCCCTAATTCTGTAACCTGGTATTATTTGTCACAAACAATACCCTCGCACTCGAACTGACAATTCACAACCTATTTTATTTATTTTTCATTTTAGTTTTTTAAATAAAAATAAAATCACGAGTGTCTACATCGCAAATCACGCATCATCACGCAAATTACTTTCACTTAGATATAAATTTTCGCACAAGAACCGATACAGCAAAAAAACAATCGTGGCGGCGGTCAGCTGCCAGTTAAACATGTAGGCGTGTTACGGCAAATTATAACACGAATTTAAATAATAATTTTCTTTTTTAATTCAGGTATTAAATATGTATAAGGTATTGAGTATTTACATATTTAGCTTTACAAGCATTTTGAAGCCGGAAATAGCCTATTATTATAAAGTGTGTTTCAACAAGAGCGCAATATTGTAAAGTTCAATAAAACAATCTTCGATTTTCGTTTAGGTGTTATATACCAGACAAAAAAGACGCTCACTCAAAATATTAAATCTTTTTTTTTTGTTTTTAACTTTTAATTAAGATGCAATACCTTGGGACGTAGATCTACAAACTTTTTCTTTAATGTGAGGCTTGAAACACATTTACTGTACTGTTCAAAAGAAGTTGCTTGTAATATTGAAAATATTTTGCTAATTTTTCTGTACTCAATACCTTCATATTTCTCGTTTATTTTTCAGTTCTGGAAAGTTACCAAATTCAGATCCAAGCATTTCGTCTCCACTAACTTCCGACCTTTGGACTACACCGAAACAATCCAAAGGTCCTCCAGGATTTTCCGATGACAGTTGGTCCAACAACAATTCGGCATCTTGGGGAGCCAGCCAAAGGAATTCCGGAAACTGGGCTGGATCCACCTGGTTGCTGCTAAAAAATTTGACTGCTCAGGTTAGTATTTGATGTTCAACTTTAAAAAAACTTTTCCTAATAAATATTTTGATCTTTTCAGATTGACGGATCTACATTGCGTACTTTGTGCATGCAACACGGCCCCCTCATGAGTTTCAATCTCTATTTGTATCAAGGATTTGCCTTAGCCAAGTATTCGTCTCGTGAAGAAGCTGTTAAAGTAAGTTTTTAGTAATATTTTATTTTTTTGGGTACCCAGGCCTACAAATTTTAATCAAAAAGCCCCGCCCTACTTTGGAAGGTACTTTGATAAAAGTTTTTTAAATTTGTGATTATACAGTAATAGCAACAGATACTCACTGACAAAGAAAACGCAACAC
Organism: Octodonta nipae; assembly: GCA_034190945.1. Classification (NCBI taxonomy): domain Eukaryota; kingdom Metazoa; phylum Arthropoda; class Insecta; order Coleoptera; family Chrysomelidae; genus Octodonta; species Octodonta nipae. The sequence continues at coordinate 3,207,327 of CM067224.1, read as the reverse complement.
CCAGGAGATGTTAAAATTTGGTAAACTTTGGTGAATGTTTTTTCATGTATATTTTTTTTATCACTTAATGTTATCTTCAGGAAGTTTAAACTGTTTTGAAGAGAACCTTGTGAATCTGTTGCAATGGCCGCCCAGATGCCCCAAACTTTTGCTCATAGAACATGTTTCGGATATGATGGGTAGAAGGCTCAGAAATTTACCTCAGCGCTCACGGACTTTGCAGGTTCAAAGACATGAAATACGGGTAGCTTGAGAAAGAAGAAGAAATAGACCACCTTATTGAATCAATGCCTAGACGTGTTGGGGAGGTTATAGATAACCGCGATGGGACAAACACATTATAAAACGATTTAAACTCCTTTGTATTTTTTATTCCTTCTGGGTGTTGCCATTTCTTTGTCAGTGAGTATAATTCCAGTGTTGTCGATTGCTATGGTATTATTTCCATTATAAAAGAAATTACAAAAAAGAGTTTTAAACAGTGCATTAACGATTCGCATATAACAGCTCCCCTTAAGTGACAAAATTGTCATAAGATGAATAAACGAAAAAAGAAAAATTAAAACAAAAGTGAGTTACACCCAGGGGTCATGGACAACTTACATGTTTTGCCCATATTCTAAAACTGTATGAGATGCTCCTTATTGAATACTCTACAACGCGTACAATTGAAATTTACAACGGGGGCAATCTTTTCTGGACCACTTACTATGTCAATTAAAATCATAATAATGAATTTCAGGCTCAGACAGCACTAAACAATTGCGTACTGGGAAACACCACAATTTTGGCGGAAAACCCATCCGACTGGGACGCCAGCGCTTTATTGCAACAACTCGCAACTCAACAAAATGGCTCCTCTGGTGGAAACTGGCGAGGTTCTACCAAACAAGCTGCCACGGAATCGTGGAACGTGAGCTGGCCAAGTAACACGTCATCAGCAAATTTATGGTCATCACCTTCGGTAGACTGCAACGATCCGCGGGGAACCCCCTCCAACCTGAATTCGTTTCTACCTAACGATTTATTAGGTGGTGAGTCCATATAGGATGCAAAGCGTCTTTCATAACTGGGCTTAAGAAATACTCAGAATACTTAATGACCTGCACATGCGTTATTTTTATTTGTTATATGAATGAATGAAGTTTTCTGAATACAAAGACAAAGAAAAAACTACTTGCTGATACCAACAACACATCCAATTGTATTTGTACTTTTTATATATTCGTAATTGTTGTTGTTTTACTTTACTTATTTGACACTCAAATGTTCCTCCTAGAAGTTTTATTTTTAGTTATTTCATTTTTTTATTATTAAGTAATAGGAAAGAGATATACGTTAGTGGAAAAAAAGTTGATGTAGTTAGACTGTCAATTGTTTTGTGGGTGTAGGGGTTCGCTGATGTATTGAATGTTTTAACATAATCCTTTGCCCATCTAAGTCAATAAATTTATGAAGAAAGGTTAAAATAAATTACCTAGTCTCAAATATATGTATATATTTTTATGCAAATGTAAGATTTATAAAACTCTAAAAACCTAACTGCTCCTCAGTTGAGTTTATAATAAATAAGTACTAGATTATAATTTTCTTCTACACCTGCTAAACGTTCATTTTTCATAACAAGTCACTCTTTGTTGTTTTTTTTTGTTACCATCAATTTTAGATACAGGAAGTGACGAAATTGTTTGTGAAAAATCGGCCACTATTGATTAGCATCTTTTTGGGTATTTTCTATGAATGGAAGGTTATAGCTAAGCCCATGCAGACTGTGATCTTTAATTATTATCTGTGGCCCAGTCACTTTAGGCGAAAAACGTCCTAGTTAAGATTTTGTTTTTTGAGCAGACCATTGGGTTTGGCATAACAAAAGTCTACAATGACATCGTTTTTAAAAATTCTTAAGTTTTATCACAAATATAATCTCGGTGCATGTTTTCTAAGAAGAAATAATCACTTATAACAACTCCCCTTAAGTGAAAATTTTCATTTTAATAAAGTGGGATACACTCATAAACAGATTACATATCAATTTTTCTTTTCCTCAGTTTTTCGAATTATAAAATATTTATGAATATTGATTTCTCCTATTGCAGACTGTTGGTATTCGTTCTTCCCAAATTATTTCTTGACACTAATATAAATGGAATTATGCATTTTCTTGTTTATATGATATGTTACTTTCGTAATTGGTGAAATCGAAGATCCTGCAATTTAAAAGACTTTGAAAGGCACTGCACGAAATTAAAACAAAGGCTTCAGCTAGACTGATCTCATAATTACTAGTTAATGAATAGCGAGCGCCTTTCTGTGTAGAAATCGGATGTTGCCAAGTCTTATTGCTGTACAAGATTCATTCTAGATGATTGTTGTGTGAAAAAAATAGTTAACGAGTATTTTTTGCCTGACAAAATCCTGAAGTGACTGGGCTGCTAAGTAACTTTCAATTACAACTTAACCCGAAATTACTGTGGTTTGTTATTTTAGCAATAGCAGTGATTGCATATGTATATTATAATCAATCAATGTTAGACTGCACAATCTGTTGAGTATTGTTAAGATAATTAAGTTATATTAATAATGAATTACTCTTGAATATTTATTTAAATGAAGAAAAATAATGCGTAATATTAAGCCATAGAATTTATTAGTCCATAATCTGTGATGTTTGCTAAGGGTAAATCAAACAGAAAAAAAAGATAATAAGGTACCTAAAACTCTTAATTGTGTGTTCAAAAATGTTGACGTTTACGCTAGTACACTGTGAGATTGATGGTGCGGACGGCAATGTACTCTAAAGATAATTGAACGCTTTAAATATATGCACTGTCATTTCATATAAGATGTAATCTTAATACCGTTTCACGTATTTTGTAAATGAAAGTAACAGGAAAGAAACAAGTTCTCCACAATTAAAATTTGTGAAACTCTCTGGCTGCTGGTTTCCTATTTTCATTATTTCTCACTTAAACGTTTTATTATTATTGACTGACGATGTTTTTAATGCAACTTCTAGCTTCAGTATTTGGAATCATCTCGCATAAATCTGAAAGGTAACAACTGGTGTGGATAAAAAGTTCATGTACCATATATATTTTATTTTAATAACACATTTCAAAGTAATTGGAAGTTTCCTGTCTTAAAACACAAAAAGAGGTGTACATTTCTATCTGTTCTGGTGCTACTTAAAATGTCGCATATAACAACTCCCTAACCCGACAAATTTTCGTATGAGAAAGAATTAATGATAAATATGCATTAAATGATTTTCAAAAGACTTAATTTTAAACATTTAGTATTTTTATTTGCTTTTCTGCGCCCTATTTATTTCATTTATGAGATATCGGGGATTTCGTCACATTTAATTTTTTTTATAAATCTGCATTGGGTTCATGAACTTCTTCTCCAGACTTTTACCTTCGCTCATGTAACACTACATCATTTTATATAACCTCATATACTGTGATAAGCTAATGTTTTAATTTTCAGATAAGTAAATTTTAATGTGATTTGACAGCATGACAAAACTCAAGATTACAGATAAAGGTGTTGTAATTTTAGAAGGTGGATCAAATATATTGATTTTTTTTCAAATCGAAAAAAATCTCTATTCAATCCAAAGGTTGATGAATATTAGAAGCAAAGGGAATGAAAGTGATACCATATTCAAAGATTTGAAACAAAATCGTCATTATTTACGATTCTAGAAATGTCTAGCCCGCAATAATAAACTTCAGACAGTGAAGTGAGTTATCAATACTGTGTCATCTGCGTAGCGTAGTATTTTGACTTCTTTGTTCCCCATTCTATATTTTCTTCCTCCATTGACTTGTCTTATATCTTCGTCCATTGTTGAGTTGAATAATAATAAATTCAATGAGTCTCCTAGTCTGATTCCAGTTCCAACCTTTATTGGGTCTGTTAGTCTTCCGTCTATTTTAGCTTATGCTTGCTATGCTTATAAATGTTTTCAATAGTTTTAATATCTAAGAGGTTTTTCTTCATTCTACTGCTCCCATTCTATAGAATTCCGGTTTTTTGTTTTTACAGTAATTTGTCTTGTTCTTCTATAATTATCTGTTTTTTCTTTCTCTTTTTTCAAAGTAAGTATTAATATGCTAGTTTGTCTAAATTGGATCAGCATTTTCAGGCGCCTATTTTGATTCCTACTTATTAGTTAGAAAGTTTTATCTACAATGTGCACAGTTGCTTTCTCTGGTGCACTAGCATCTCCATTATTGCTAAAGAAATGACATTCTGCTCAGTTAGTTATAGCGGAGAAAACTGAGTATATTCCAGTTATTACATTTTCTTAAATTTCAATTGAGAACGGGGTTTCATCTGGAGCCTGAAACTATTGGACTCTTTAAAATATTCAAACTTGCCTTAAAACATATATCTGATCCACTGGTCAACATTTGTCTTATTTCACATGAAAACTTGTTTTTTGTACTGTCTACGATATAAATAAAGTCTATATCATCAAATTGTGGATAAGACTGAATAAAAAAAGATCATAATTTTGTATGGAATCATTGATGATACAGATTGTTAGATATAGACAAGGCGATAATGTTCCTTGTCAGCTTAATCCTAATTCATATGCGGTAGCTTTTTTTATATATAAACATATATCCATGGAGAATTGCTGTTTTTAGGTACTCGATATTCGAACAAAATGAAATTTTGGGATATTTTTTAGTTGTGATGTGATAAAATCCCCCGCTCCCCCCTTTGATTGTATAACTGAATATGAATAATTATTAATTAATTGTAATTGTCCAACAAAATTCTGAATAAGTGTGATGCTAGATATATTTATATATATTTTTATTTAAGCTGGATTTGTAAGACTTTAGAATTTATAAATAAATGGTGCAAAATATAAAGGTTTCCTTTAAGGGTGGTTCAGGAATGCTACTTTATCGGAATAAAATAAAACTCCAAGCTCATTATTGGAAGTTCCATTGTGACGAAAGTAGTTTATTATATATATATAAAAGGGTTTGTAATTATCGGTTAGGTTAGAATTATAAATTTAATTTTAAGTTTTTTGGGTATTTGTTATTGTGTGCATATATACTTTTGCTGTTACCTCATTACAGGCATTAACTTTGAATTTATTCACCCCATATGTTAAAGTATCTTGTATCAAGCATTCAAAGAGTGGTACTACTAAATGCCAAAGACCAAAATTAATACGTATTTAATATACCAGTATCATATAACAGCTCCTCATGTGAGAAAAATTTTTATTGACGAAAGTTACTAAATAATTTCTGCAAGTTTTATGTTTGTTTAAGGAGACTAAGATGTCAATTAGTTATTGAAAATTAGTCTCTCTCGATGTGAATATCGTTTCGTAAACAATCTACGTGCAACTCAAGAATCATGTAACGGCTTTCGTCAAAAATGTTACTTATAATGTCAGCAACTGCAAGTTCTATATGTCGAAACTGCAGTATTTTCTTTCAGTTAAATCTCTCTCCGGTCTTTTTGCCATAAAACTATTTGGAGAATTGATTTATTATTTCCAATAATCATCTGTTTCTAACTTCAATTATATTTTATTGTTGTATTTTTTTTGTAATTATTTTTTGATCAAAAAATGTCTGGAATTAATACTTGTTGGCGTGTTCAAAAATTGTCAATGCAATTGTTTCTAAAATATATTTAGTATACAAATCTATAGGTGTTCATTTTTAAAACCATATTATAACACAATAAACATATATTTAAATTGATGTCTTTATGAAGTTCTTATTGAATTCCGGAGCTGCCATTTAGGTAATTTTTGCATTTTTTCTGTAATATTTGTGCCTCATTTACATTTTCCGGTATACATTCCTTAAAACTCGTACTATGTACACCTTATCCAAGATTTTATTGTTTTGTTTGAAATATTCTGAAATTTTTTATTTATATTTTTCATAAACCCTGCAGTTTTATACATTTGGATATTTCAGCGTCATACACGAACAAAATACAAACCTTAGAATATTGTTGAGGTTTTTTTAATGGCCAAACATGTATTTTCTGTTGAAGCAATTGAAACAAGATGCAGACATAACAAAAAGGGGAACACCACTTGAATATTCATTGTTATTCTGAAATTGTTTTTAACATAATCTTTATGTATAAAGGTCAGTTGCCAAATTTATTGTGTTGTGGTAAATAATGTGCCTGCTGATTGTTATTGACAAAAATAATTTTTATAGATGTTAGCTTTAAAGGAAAGTGTGAATTAGTAATAAACTAGCAACTGTATGGATTTGTTTCAATGCATCATAGCCTCGACCTCATAAAATGGCGGTGTGATATTGTTGTGCTAGGTTTACAAAATAAAAGGTAAAATTGTAAATAAAAAGCAAAAAAAAATGAAATGTTTGTTAGATTTCAGTTATTTAAATTGTTTTAACTAATTTGTCAGTGAACACGTTGAATATCACAATTTCTTTTAAGGAATTATTTGGCACTAATATAATTCTACACTAACACTTCGCGATCAATAATATCTTGCCTATCTCTTACTATATGCCAAAGGATGAATGTCACTTTATGTATTTCTAATATTAAGCTAAAATCTTCCATTAAAGGTTGTGATAAGTTTTTTTATTTTTTTAGTCAAACCTGATCAAGATGAATATAGAGAAAAAAGTATAAAGTGATGGTGGAAGTGATTACTTTTTTTTCTTTCTGACAAATAGGTATGAATTAACGTTACTATAGTTTCAACAATGGCCATGTCATTGTCATGCGAAGAAACTTAAGTAAACCAAAGGTAGAACAAATACAAAAAAATATGCAGTGCAAAACCAAAAACTAAAAAAGAATGATATCCAGGATAAAAAAAATTGGCATATACGTTACGTTTGTTCCAACCCGACCAATAACCGAAACCAATGACTAATAATATAAATGGACCTGTTTGTTTACATTAAAATTGGGTTGAAAGATGTTTGCCGGAAAATAGTAAACAATTGCCAACCGTTGCCAAACTTCTTTCCATTGCAACCAATAAGACGTAAATCTATGCATTGTAAGCATTGATCGGATAGACTTTACCCCGTTCATGTCCAGCAGGCAACAGTGCAAGTCTGTTTATTTACATTTTAAATTGAGGTTAACTTCGTAATGCATATTGTGTAATGTGTTTTGGGTGTTGAAACTTGTTTGAAATCATTGATTATTTTGTATGAGTGTAAAAAAACAATAATAAACTGTCATTTCACTGTTTTACATGCAAGAAAGCGGCATATCCGTTTTGCCGAATTATCTTCTCACCGGTAAGTGTTAGATCATAAACATGTTAACTAAGTTTTACAAAAGGTCATTTAAGCGGTAAATAACACTAAGTTTTACGTGAATAAATAAATGTTTGATAATTACTGTTACATTTTAGTAATTGAGACACTAATTGGTTTTGTTGTGCACATCTTTTAATGGATTTTAATATATTTATAATTGTAGATTAGCCGGATTAGGTACGTAGTTGTATTATTTTGAATGTGAATAACATGACCTTTAATTTAATGCAGATTGGATGCTATTGTTGGAGCCAGAATATTTGTAAACAAATAACCCTGTGCCTCTTTGTACTTTTGTCTCATGTTTCAACCCATTTTTCCTTTGGCTGCAGAGTTTTGAATTTGATGTGGTTTGGTCATATATGAAAGTGCCGGGTCCATTTATATTAGTAGTCATTGACCGAAACACAATGATTACCCATGGGCGGATCCAATGGGGGGGATCGCCCCCTCCGAGAGCCTCAAAGTTAGTAAATTCAATATTAAAACGAGGTAATCTTAACCCCAAGAGAAGAAGGTAATTTCTGTGTTTAAACCTTAAACCTCAGAAATACTATTTTTAATAGGTTTGTTCCTACCTGCAGTATCCGTACCGCCATGAAACTGTCACGAAATCGCCTGCTACGAATTTGTGCGCAACTGCGAATTTAGCACCGTTCAACGTACTACCATTGTACAGTCACAAAAAATATTAGTTGGAACAGTTTTCTGACAAGTTTGTGGTCTGAACTCTGCGATCTACATTCCATAACCTTAATTTATTGACAATTTCTACTGCGCATGATTAGTAAGAATCACCAAACGATTCTTGCTCTCCACCAAGGATTGAAATGACGATGCAAGAAACGGTACATTAGTTGGTTGGAACACCGTGATGCATCGTTTACTGAACCGTCATAACTTGGTTGGAACAGGTTTTCTTGAATGCACATGACCCCCCCCCCCCCCGAAGCATGAAATAGCTCCCCAGGAAGCACGTGTTTGAACCCGCCCCTGCTATTACCAGTTGTGTGTCAGTTATTCGTCTTGTTGGAACAAACTTAATAACTCAGCTCAAATGATGCTTTCATATAAAAAATTGTCAAGTACTATTTTAAACTCGAAATCGTATACTCACTGACAAAGAAATAGCAACACCCTGAAGGAGATATAATGTTAATTTGGTGAAACATAGATACTCCAGTAAGAAGTAAATGATAAAAATTTGGTAAAGTTTGTTTTTTCATGTAAACTTTTTTTATCGATTAATATTGTAGTAGTCGTTTTTTTGCATTTTTAAAAACTTACCAATAACAAAATGTTTGATGGGATCCAAAATCAATGTTTATTTATTTATTAAGTTTACGGAATTACCCCAATATACAAACAATTTGGCAAAAATAGTATATAATTAGTCACAGTATGTAAAATACAACACAAAAAATACTTTTTAATTAGCTAAGCAATAGATGATTAAAATATGGAACAATCACTGTATTTCTAATTTGTTTTTTAAAAACAAAAAGTTTATTTTCAAAATTATCAATCACAGACCATAATTAGTCACAGGAAAGGGAGTAAAGAATAAGTTAAATTTACGTAAACTATAGCACGGTATGTTCAAAGAGACTAGCGGGAAAAGCTATTTTCTCATGTATGATCTTGTCATACATCAGACGCCTGTTTTCCAGTGTATCCAAACCCATTCTTTTAAACCTATCCGACTTATAGTAATTGTTAAGATCCATCTTAAGCTTAACATCCGCCGTGCGAAGAAACCTAATTTGAACTCAATATCAATAGAGTTAATATGAGACCGACTATACCACAGATGAAAACTCTAAGCTTGACCTAACCAGGGAATTTGTAGATATATAAAGAGAGTCCCCTGTTATATCTATTCACCATTCCTAACATATTGAAACCTTTAAGGCAAACCTTAGAAATATGAGCCGAAAAATCGTTCATCAAACCAAACACCAAGGTCCTTTATAAATTTCACATATTGTAGTACTACATTATTGAGAGTATTGAGTAATGTTAAAACACCTAAAGTACGTGACGACGAATGCATCGCCAACTAAGTGAATTTGGTTTACAGGAGGCAGGTTTTTCATTTCGAGAAATCGCTAACCGCACGAACAGATTCAAATTATTGTTATGAGATATTGTCAAGCGTGGCTTAATAATACCCGAAATCGGAAAATAAGACTGTCAAATTGGAGTCAACCCTTCTTTCGATACTACTACTGATTCCGGTATCGACACTTGTTTCGATACCCCTTTGCGATACTTAGTGATATCGCAATGTACCTATACCTATATAATTTAACCCTTCATTTCATGAATTTTGAAAAATATTTTGAAAAAAAATCGACCCCCGTTCAGCTACTGCTTGATTGCATTTTTGCCACGGATGCCACGTCAACTGTCAACCGCGATCTCTATATGACTCCTGATATTTGAAAGTCGCGCACCCAACTATTTGACCAATAGGAGTGATTACGTCACACTATATGACATTATGAATTTGGCTTCTATACCTGTTATGTGGCAAATTTGCAACAAAATGAAATGAAGGGTTAATAAAACGTAGATGCTATAGTGATGAGTAAATAATTAAAATCTGAATAAAAAATACTAAGGAGTTTTTTTTAATTAAATTTGTGAATAATGTGCCCACCGCTGTTATCTGTACAACATGTCTTGCTATTCATTCAATAAGACGTTTTAGTTCTTCTTGGGGTTACTATTCCAAGCGTATTTCATGTCTTAGAACCTCCTAAGTCTGTGGAGGTTGGGGTAAATTTCCTGGTATTCTACCAAGCAATCTCAAACATGTTCTATGGGCGAAGATCGGGGGATCTGGGCGGCCATGGTAATAGATTCACATGGGTCTGTTCAAAACAGTTTAAAGTAATGCCAGCAACATATTCACCCAAGCAAAATCGACATTCATCAGAGAAAACGACCTGATGCCATTCTACATTGCAAAGTTGTCGTTCTCTGCCTACTCTTCTCCTATTTTGGGTATTATCATACCACGTTTACACGTAGTTACCCTAGGCATTTTAACCTTACTAAATATCGATTTTGGATCCTATCAAACAGTTTGTTTTTGATAAAAACAGTTTACATGAAAAAACATTCACTAAAGTTAACCAAATTTTACTTATTTAGTTCTATAGCATCAGTGTTTTACCAAAACAATAATAAATTTAAACATCTACTTCTGGGTGGTGCGATTTCTTTGTCAGTGCGTATATTTGAGCATTTATGATGCTGAAAACACAGTTTCTACTGTAAAACGAGAACACATCTGAAACTCGTGATGTTAACAGCACAATCTAAAGCCCAGTTTCAAAACCAATTACATTCTGTACTTCCCCGCTTCTGAAATAAGGTAAAAGTGGTTAAGCATTCTAAAAGAATCTCTAGAAACAATAAATATACCTACAATCAAGCCTACCGCAAATCATCTTCAAAAGATGATTACTTTAAACACAGGTGTGTATAATAAAAATACCACATCTAATGATATTAAAAAACGGTTTTAAAAATTCAAATTTGTAATTGTTTTTTACTTTAATAGACATAATAATAAATTAACGATAATAATCTCTACTGGTTTACAAATTTTTAACTAAACAGGCGTCCTTGTAGTTCGTTACGTTTAAAGAAGTAAAATAATCGTCATGTAGAAATCGTACAATATCTTCAATTTTACATAAAGTCACAGTTTTATCTAACGTGATTATATTTCTGCAGAAACTTATTTGCCTAGTGATATCTTTGCCGTTCGTAAGCAATCTGAAGTAAATTTCTTTACCGTCGTAGGAATCGTTATTCTTTTGATAAACTTCGAATATCAATCGGGCACCGTATCTCAGCAAAAACGGATCGTTTTTTAAACCTAACGCCGAGGCGAGCTGCTCCAAAGTGTGGTCATGTCCCGAATAGATAACGAGGTATGGCTTGTTGTCAGATACCTAAAAAAAATGAACAAGAAAGAGAAAAAAATGATGTGTCAAGTTTACCAGAGGCATTGGTCAAAAACTTACCATGTATAACATGTGCTGTACGATATTTCGTATGAGGCCGTACGATTTTAACGCACAATATCTTTTCCAGTACAGGTTCTTCCATTTTTGATAATTGACCCAATCTGTGTATGCAAATATCCCAACTAAATTTTGCCTTCTGAAAACATTACACTTGTAATTAGTGTTAGACACTTTGAATTATTGAATAATTAATTATTTATTCTAATCGTTTTATTCAAACACTAGTTTTAACCTGCAAATTATGCAACCAATAGTGCATCGCCATCTGAACAAAAAGTAATGTTCTGCGTTTGCAATAGCATCCCTTGGACGTCGACTGTAATGATTTAGGTATTTTTTTTAAATGGTCGTAAATAACGTTTTTAGGGAAACAAAATAAGGAAGAAAAGTTGAAAGGAATAATTGGGAATTTTTGTAGGATCTTAATACCATAATTCACGATTCAATTTGATTTTGTAATTTGTTTACAACTTTCCGATAGCTTTCCAAAAATGCATAACAACAGTAGGGTTGGACTAATGCATAACATGTCTAAGACTGTAGTTTAAAGAAAATATAGTGCTCAAATCATTTAAATGTACTCTTGCAGATTTAAACATGTAATCAATAATTGGTAGCGGCTACTGTATTCTTTACACAATTCTTTTATAGTTATGATTATTCCATTTTACTTACTTGATGCAATTTTGTGACGAGTCACAAGGAAGTCCAGTTTTATGACAGACAAAAGTTAGAAGTCCATCTCGAATGGCATACGGATCTTTTTCAGCATAACCTTGTTCAGCTTCTGAAGAAAAAATTGATTTCCCCAACATTTCTGCCAATGAAGCTACAGCTGGATGAGAATTCAGCTGAGTTGATATCATCTTCTTAACTTCTCTGAAAAAAAAAGATAAGTGCTACAATTTAATGAAACAGCATCATTTTTGCCTGTAACGAGTTTAATAGTTTCTTGGCAAAACTATTTATGTGCATTATAGTTTGGTATAGAACAAGTCACAAAAATAGTAAAGAGGTATAAAAGTACAAAATAAAATAAGAACAAAAACACAAAATAAATACATAAATACAAAGTAGGTATAATAACTAATACCTATAACTGAACGATAATTGTGGCATCTCTGATTGTTATTTTTTCTGAGTTCTTTGGGAATAACAACACAAACTTGAACGTCTGTATATTTCAAAAAGTCCAAACGTTTCAAGGTCTAAACCTGACCCCGTTTTCAGTGGTATTAACACAAATGAACAAGAAATAAAAAAAAAGGATTTGTAATGAAAAATTTCGTAAATGTCGAATTGTGATTTACGAAATTTGTCATTATGAATCCTTTTAATTTTTTAATTGTTTTAATTACTTGTTCATTTGTGTTAATACCATTGAAAACAGGGTGATTTAGACCTTGATACGTTTGGATTATTTGAAATATACAGACTTATGTCGTCTTATTCCCAAAGAAAAAAAAATTCTGAAAAATCATCATCACCTACTTGAGAACAAAAGTGATATAAAATAAATTCAGGTAAGTATTTTTTAAAGTATTTTCTGAAATTGTTGTAACCCTCTACTTTTGTGATACTTTCAAGTTCATTAAAGATTCAAATGGCAGAAAATAGAGGAATTTAGAAAATGTTTCTGTTCAAAGTTGGACTATGAAAAATAAATCATTTTCAGTTTTTTGGACATAAAGTAATCAACTAAAAAGTGAAAAACAATCTCTCTAATTTATAGAACTTTGAGAAATTTAAAATGTACTTTGAAATATTTTTTCTAATACTTAATCAAATAAAAATATATACATACAATATAATATGTAACTACAATAAAAATATAACATAACAAATAAAAAATGCAGGTATAACATACATTAACTTGTCTCAACTCTACATGTGACACATGATTTCCAATGTATTGTTGCTCCCTTATTATGAATCTGGGGTCAGATTCTGGCCTTTTATTTTGCTTGGATTAACTATTAATTAAGAGCAAGTTTGTAATCCATGTGAACAGCAATTAGTAAATCATTTTTGCACCACAGAAAAAAAAATTTACTTCAAAAAGTATCTTTAATTACAAGCACTTTCAAATTGAATTATGTCAATCAATCAAAACCTGTCATTCTTGAACTTAGTCCAAAGTCAACTTAGAAATATAAATATGTGATGAAAATTAATTTTCATGCTAAAATGTAATTTTTTTTTTCGAAGAAGACATTAATTCAAGAGACAAAAAAAGTTGGATTTTCATTTTTCTTTAACAGCCTCATTTTCAAATAAACATTTATATGACCTTTTTTCTTGTTTTTGGATTTTGATCATTCATATTGGAACATTTTTTTAAACATCCTATATTACAAGTTTCAAAGTCTTATCTCATTTTGATATCAGTGTCTACCAGCTCCAGACTATCAGTGGAATTAATTGAAGCTTATATGTCAATACTTGGTAATTTAATATAACTGATAAGATTATGAGTTGAATATACAACTATTTCATTTGTAAAAGTATGATTTTGTAATAAAATTCTGGAAAAATAAAATTGTTCGCTCCTTGAAATTTGCATTTATGTTTCTTGGAAACAGATAGGTATTCAAATAAGGTCTAGTATGTTTTTTTTTCAAATAAATCCAATCTTACCTACTAATTTTATCTGTAGCCATACACCCACAATCTTTGAAACAAAAACTCATGCTCTGACTTTCTTGAACATTAATTTTTGATAAAGTTTCATGAGGAATAAATCCAAACAGCATAGCAAGCAAAGACTGGAATGTTCTTCTGTACCTAGTGCTGTAAACAATCAAATCTTCATAGCCAAGTTCTTTTAACTTTGGCATTATTGGTTCATAACTGGCTTTAAGGTACTGACCTATCTTAATCAACTGTATGATACCTAAAAATAAATTGTATTTCAGAAACAGAAAAGTTAAATTTTTCATAATTAACCTTGCATCGTGAGTTGTCCCAAATGGCACTGATTTTGATTACTGGGAAGATATGGGAAACCATGAAATGGACCTGAGTTGGGCCATGTTATTTTCCCCACTATGGTGTGATTATGCAGGAAATCCTAAAGAAGTTTGTTAAGCCAATTGACTCAATATTTATGCATAATTCAGAACTATTACCTTATATGAATTTAATATTTCAGGGCTATCTGCTCCACAATTTATTAATGACAGTTTCTTTAAATGTTGTAACGGCCCCCGATCACCATGCCTAATTAAAATTAGTAGACCTTTCAAAACCCATTTTTTTGTATTCGAAATGCCTTTTAAATGAACAAAAACATATTTAAAATTCTGAATTGAGGATTTCAAATTTACCTACCTTCATCACCTTGCTCGATGTAATCTGGAAAATTACATATTTTCAGTATTCGTTGAACTTTTATGTCCACTTTTAAGTTACTAAATGGTTCAGTTGGTTTCAGAGTTGTCTCCAAAATCCTGCCTTTGGATTCCGTAAATTTGTAGATACCAACTACAATTAGCAAAATCCATACTGTCATTAAAATATAGCAATGGATTGCCTTATTTTGAGACATTCGTATTGAATTGAGCAACATTTTGAATTTTGTGTATCTTTCATTTTACCTCTGAAATTCTTTTCGCTGATAATATACACATTTCTTTAACGTTTTGAATGGATTGAATATTAGAAAACATGTTTATATTATCCGAAGATATATTCCTCTTAAATTTTGAATTTCCTGTAAACACCTATTATCTTAAATTTATATAAGAATACATTTAAAATCTGAACATTAGCATTAATAAAATTACAATCAAATCAATTTAAAAAAAAAAGTTTGACATTACGTCACACCTGTTTCTGTCACTGTCACAAAAAAGTGACACAAAACATATGCTTATGTATGATATTTTTTTGTAAACAAAATAGCAAAAATCCCGAATATTGTTAAATTTTAATAAATATTTGTTTTAAGAGAAAATAATGCAAAAAGCTTTAACAGGTTTGCATATTACGTTAAATGATTTTTCTATAATTTGTCGAATTTGCCTGAAAAAAGAAGTAATTAAACCAATCAGTGAAACATGCTTTATGCAGTTATTTAAAAAATCAGTAGACTCTGAAATAGAGGTGTGTAAAATTATTTCATATTTGATATTCATGTCGATATGTATATTTTTAGCAAGATTTGCCAAAAAACATATGCCAGGAATGCAGCCTGAAATTAGAAGAATTCAATAACTTAACAAATTTAGTTCAAAAAAGCTATGAAGTCCTTAAAAAAATAGTTGAAGATGATAAGAACTCTTCCACTTTTGTTGAAATTGCTCCTGAAATAGGAACTGAAATATTTGATAAAGAATCAGAACAAACACTGTACATAGAATTGACAAATACATATACGTGTAGTCAGAATTTTAGTACAAAACAAGATTTTATAAATCACTCAAATGAAATATCATCATGCCATTTACAAGGCGACACAAAAAATTTTAAATGTAATAACTGTCAGCAATATTTCTCATCAAAATTTAAACTAAATTGTCATAATAGACAACACCATAAGATATTTGAGTGTAAAGTTTGTTTGAAAAAATTTAAGTATGGTCCAAATCTTAGAAGACATGACAAATTTGTTCATAAAGGGCTCAGACCACACAAATGTGAGATTTGTGGAAAAGGTAGGTAGTAATACAGACCTTACATTATTCAGATAAGACTAATATTCATACTGACTAAGTTTATGTCTAGAATAAATCATAATTTAAAATTGAACACATTTTGATGTTTACAGAATTTGCAACATTAACAAGAAAAACTGAACACATACATATACATACAGGAGAAAGGCCTTATGTTTGCAGTTACTGTGGAACTGGATTTAAAAAGCACTCAACAAAATATGCACATGAAACAAGACACAAAATAAAAAACGGAGAAATCCTAAAACCCGATAAAAAACCAAAAACATATCCAAGAAAAGTACTCCATGGTCCATCAGAAATTAACTGTACTATATGCAAAAAAAGTTTTTCATCAAAACAGGCTTTGATGGCACATACAAAAATTCACCTTGGAGAAAAATCATTTCTGTGTACAGTCTGTGGAAATGGATTCTTGCGAAAAAGCCATCTTGAGGTGCACCAAAGGATTCATACAGGAGAAAAACCTTACAAGTGTCAGGAGTGTGGCAAATGTTTTAGACAGCCAAGTTGTTACAGAAACCACATGTTAATCCATAAAGGGCAAAGGTCATTTGTTTGTAAAATTTGTCAGAAATCATTCATACAGGGGAGCCATCTAAGAAGCCATTTGAAAACACATTCAGGAGACAAACCCTATACATGTACACTTTGTGGTAAAAGCTTTGCTCAAAATGGGAATTTAAAAGCTCACACCAGAGTACACACAGGGGAAAAAGTTTATCACTGTGATGTATGTCCTGCCAAATATAATGATTCAGCTACTCTTGAAAATCACAAAATTGTACACAACAAAGTCGAAATTAAAATCCAAAACAATCAAAGTTCTGAGTCATAGTTTAAATATTAAGTAAATAGGCAGTTTATTTATTTTTTATACTTGTTTTAGTAATATAAATTACTTTTCTGAGTTTTTAATATTGTGAAGACATTAACTTTTACCTTTGCCCTACATATGAAAAATTTAATTATTGGCAACTCCATCACATTGTAATTAACAACAAAATAGATTAATTTTTGGATCCTTTTATCAACTTTTGTTAGTAACAAATCATATTGGGACTTCGAAGATAACATATATTAAGTTATTTAAAGCAAAAAACCAGATATATGTAATTTATACCATTTTGTATTGTTGTTGGCAGTTTGCTGACCACATTGGCAAATATCAGGTTGTTTTTTTTGCTATATTAATTGGACCAACATATTTTTAAATCATATTGATTTCCAGGACTAAAATTCAATACAACAAATAATATAATAAGTAAATAAGATATTAATGAAACTTTTTATTTACAATGGTTGTTTAATAAATATAAAACTTAGACCAGATCGAATAATCAAAAATACTATATAGTTTATAAATATATTAGCATATTACAAAATCAGAATAATCATTAAATGTATTCACATCATGCAAAGAGCTACTGCTGATGAAATAGCCAAAAACAACATTATGTATCCAGTAACGTAAACTTCTCTGATTGTGAGAAATCTTCCAGTATCCCACATAAGATGTCGAATACCATTCCAGAAATGATAGGTTAGAGGAAAGGCCAAGAGAAATTTGAGAGTACTGATTCCAGCTTCGCCAATTTCCATACACTGTAATTTTTCAATGTAAGTTGGAATTGATTCAGGAAGTACAATTGCTCCTAATCCCAGTGCAATTGCATAACCAGCAAGGGTCATTCCTAAAAACAAAATTTATTGACAATTTGTATTATCTTTGTGGCAATATATCTCTTCTTATAATTCCTTTCAATCTTTTATGACCAAAATTTTTAGGATACATTGAGAAATGATGGAACAGTAAACTTAATTTAGTTTTGTATAATTAGATATAAACTATCAGTTATGTTTTTTAGGTTTGTTTTTGAGAATATGAAAGGGGTGATAAACAGCTAGTAAAAATTTTATTTAGTTGTATGAAATTATTATTTCCAAAAATAGCCCTGAAAGAATATGTAGTTAAGAGTTCTGAAATAGAAATATTGAATCAAAGACTAAATCACATACTTGCAGACACAAATAAAAATACAAGTCCCTAATAATCTATACTCTTTCAAACAAATTTGGTAAAGTGATCAATTACTTAAAAATAACTTCATGAAAGCTTCAAAAAATATATTTCAGTTCATTATTATTTAAAAAATAATGTTAAAAAAGTAGTTTTTCTGAAATATTGGCAAAACCATTTGTTGTAGAGAACAATGACATATGGTGGGTTTGTCTGCAATAAAATTATCCACAAATTGGGAACAGCTAAATTAAAATCAGTCAACAAATGAAAAAGTTATTGCAGAAAATTTTAGTTTTTTTGCTATAATGTTGCAAAAGTTTATTTGAAACTATCCTTACAAGCTTGAAAAGTGTGCAAAGGTGGGTGCTGTAGGCACAATAGTTCTGAAAAATCTTGTTTATCCCAGTAGGAGACAAAAATGGAATATTATCTTTATATTTATTAAATCTCTTCGATACACACCATTGAAAAAATGGTTAATGTGCACAAACTTCTTACAGAACATTTGTCTCTACCAACAGTAATTTTGACAATATCTGCACAAAAATGCTTTAGTTTTCAAATTACATATTCATTGGCCTATTGTTTCTTGATACTTTTGTCTACTGTACAATGGAGCACCTGTTTAGCAAAATATGTGAAAAGGGGGATACAAACCTGTAAACCTGTGAGATATTGAAAGCATACTAGTTAACTGTGGGGCATAAATTGTTAGATGTGGTGACTGTGGTCTTCCTAGTCTCATATTGCGTTCATCGTGCCCTTCAATCTTCGGGGGTTGAGCTTGTTGAGCTTTTAATGCTACTGGTCGAATAAAGGAAAGTAATCCATTTTTGTCCCGTAAGAGAGGATTAGCAATACGTTTATTTGCCAATCTGTAATTACATAATATTAAAATGTTAATAAAAACAGGATGACTTCTCAGTGAAGCTTCGAATTACATGCCTGAATAATAACGACATTTCTTCTTTTCTTATTTAAATATTAATTTCCCAATAAATATAACTCCAAATTTGACAAACTGCTTTTGTCAACAATTTCTTTCAACATTTGCAACACAGATCATACAATAAAGATAGATGGGCAACTCAATGTTATAAAATGTGTTCACATTTTGTCCCATGAGAGGTTAGAATATGCATAATAAGCATCTTCAGAAGTCCTTCAAGTACTAAATTTGACGTTTGTTAAATTTGACAGATCATCACCAACTACAAAGAAGGAATCTGCAGTTTCTGGTCCCAAGTCTCACCAACAGGGGGCTGTACTATCGAATTATTTTCATGTGTTCTTGGAAAATAACACCACAATCGAAACAAAAATCTGTATATTCAAGGAAAAACCAAATTTTCCTTGAATATACAGATTTTTGTTTCGATTGTGGTGTTATTTCCCAAGAACACATAAAAATAATCAAGAATATGCCACAAATAACATTTAGAAGACAATGTACCATCAGAATAAATGAAACTCAATATTGAAATTAAATTTATTTATTTACAAAAGATAAAAATATGAATTATTCAACAAGCACTAAAATTTGGTTACCCGTGTTTACTTGGTTTTGTGACTCAGCTGCAGGTTTCATCTTAAGACAATACAAATGATCATCGTCAGTTTACACTACTGCCATACATCTATAATCCAGCTCAGACACTTCAGTGTTGGAACTTCCTTGATATGGGATTTTTATATTATTTTTTTTCTTTCACAATAGCTTGCTTGTTTTCATTGGTTTACCTGTCATCATATGAGGGTAATAATCGTGGTTTGTTGTTTTCCTACAGAGTATACAAAATTGTCTCCAGAACTTCTCTCATAACCTGAAATTAAACAATAAATGAAATAAATACAAGTAACAGTATCAGAAAAAGATAAACATACCTGGCATGTAAAATTTTTCGATGTTTATTCTTTGAAGCCGTATTTTCTGACACTTTTTGTTGGTTGTAAAATAATGCCTAAAAAAACATGCTTTAAATACTATTTAGTTTATGTAGCTTCTGGCTATATACAGTACCTTAAAACAATGTATGAATACTGCAAGAATGGGATTCGATACAAAATTCTACCACAAATTAGAGAAAAAATAATTAATAGCTTCAACTTTCTGACAATGACAAAAAACAAAAATCACATCATTTGTCATTTACATGTACTAAGGGCCGATAAAGAAGATCACATTGTGTCACCTGGATATATTCGATTAACTGTCAAAAAATAGTACTTGAAGGAGTTCTGAAGGGGGCTACGTTTACAGTTCACCGACAGCTGGACCAACATTGCCTATCTGAGTTACCACCCCCTGATTTGCAAATTTCAATTCTGCCTGATCTGTGAATTTCAACCTTCAACTAGCAACACAGATCATACAATAAAGATAGATGGGCAACTCAATGTTATAAAATGCGTTCACATTTCGTCCCATGCTAGGTTAGAATATGCATAAAAAGCATCTTCAGAACTCCTTCAAGTACTAAATTTGACGTTTGTTGAATTTGACAGATCATCACCAACTAAAAAGAAGGAATCTGCAGTTTCTGGTCCCAAATGTCACCCATAGAGGGCTGTACCATCGAATTATTTTTATGCGTTCTTCGGAAATAACACCACAATCGAAACAAAAATCTGTATATTCAAGGAAAAACCAAACGTTTCCAGGTCTATTCTGACTTCGTTTTTAATGGCTTTACAGCATGTTATATTTTCAATAAATTTTAAAGTCATTGAAAACGAGGTCAGAATAGACCTGGAAACGTTTGATTTTTCCTTGAATACAGATGTCTGTTTCAATTGTGATGTTATTTCCTAAGAACACATAAA
This sequence comes from Octodonta nipae, assembly GCA_034190945.1. NCBI lineage: Eukaryota > Metazoa > Arthropoda > Insecta > Coleoptera > Chrysomelidae > Octodonta > Octodonta nipae. Next base: position 3,186,455 of record CM067224.1, on the reverse strand, counting down.
AATAATCAAGAATATGCCACAAATAACATTTAGAAGACAACGTACCATCAAAATAAATTAAACTAATATTAAAATTAAATTTATTTATTTACAAAACATAAATTAACAAATACAGTTGAAAATGGCACTACTTATTTATGTATTAAAATGATTCATAGTTAAAACTAACAAAAACAGTATAAATATCAATATTATATGTACAGTGAGGGATGTGTTGGTAGAAACAACTACATCATTTTATAAAAAATGCACAAATGGTTGGAATTTTTAATTTTGCTTGTGTTGTGACTGTTACAGAAAAACTAATCGTACCATTATTACTTAACACAATTTCAAATTTTCATATATACTTCTATAAATATTCTTTCAACATAAAAACGAATGCATGGACTGCAAAGTGCATGTGCTGATCACCATTACCAAAATCTACAATTCCAACCATATGATCTTTTGAAAAACTATAAGTAAGGCCACAACTTTAAGACACTTCATCAAACATTAGAATACACTATTTCTCTTTTTCTGTTAGTTTATCAACAATTCTATTTAGGAGATGGCAAACTAAAACTTTTGATAGAAATCTATAACATTTGGCACTTTGTTTATACAGAGATAATGCAAATATTTTATCATCTAATGAAAAACGTCTCCCTTTTGGTTTTAATTTTTGATTCCTCATTTTACTCAAAAAGAAATTTGTAGTTGTGCTATTATTCAAATACCTTATTTCACATTTCTTCTGATGTAATAGAGGTAAACGATTTTTTGTGTTCATTTTAGTAGCCCTTCTTGCTATTCTCTTCCACTTCAATAGTTGTTTTCAAAGGTTCTGGGCATTGTGGCTATTTGCAGTTGAAGACTTCTTTCTTATCATTATGGAGGTTTCACTCTACACTCCATACTTATCATCCACTTTGTTGGCGTCCTGTCAATACATCAAAAGTTATAAATTATTAAACAATCACTAAAAAAATGTTTACCCTTGTGTACTTGTTTCTTATAATATTCTATTACTGCTACAAATTATTCAGTACCTTAAAACAATGTATAAATACTCCAAGAATGGAATTTAATACAAAATTCCACTCGAAATAAGAAAAATTACAGAACGATTAATGGCTTCACCTTTCACAGACAAAAATCACATTAGTAATGGCCGACAAAAACAATTAATCAAGCTTGATGCTTGATTTTGATTCCTTGCCTTGCAGCTCGGTCGATAAAGAAGATCACATTGTGTCACCTGGATATATTCGATTAGCTGTCAAGAAATAGTACTTGAAGGAGTTCTGAAGGGGGCTACGTTTACAGTTCACCGACAGCTGGGCCAACATTGCCTATCTGAGTTACCACCCCCTGACTAGCAATTTCAATCATAGAGAAAGAATATAGACAAGGAGTGTATAAATTAATACAAGCCTGGCTCCCTCACTATACTAATCGATAGTGATTAATATTTCTTAATTATACTAGGTGCCTCTATTTGAATGCTAAATTACTTAATTATTTTAAATAAAATTCTGCAGTATGTGTGTAATTTGTGTATAAAAATTCGCATATTTTTGACAAAAAATATAAGAAGGATGGAGCTTGAAAACGGTTGGACAGTCTCATTTTACTAATGTTTGATTGGTGACAACATCTCGCTTCAAATATCTAATTGGATAAGAATTCTCACGTGATCGCATAAGAAAGATAGGTATAGCCGCAAACAGCTTTCATTCCAATATTTTGCCTAGTGAGTTTATTAATTATGTTCATACGTCAAACGATTTTTTATGTTTCGTGCGATTTTATGTCAGTTGAGGTAGATATTTGTAATGCCAAAATTCCAAAAGGGAAGTTGATACTCAAGTTTGCCAGCGTTGATTAGTTTAATTGTGTTGGTTGAGTTTATTGTGCTACGAATTATGAAATTGAATTTCTCAAGGTGAGTATAGAAAAATATCCATTGAATCTAAACGATAAAATATTAATTTTGGATGATTTAGAAGCGTTTGGAAGCCAAGTTTCATAGTACACAAAGTGGGTGTAAAGATAAAAATAAATCCTCGTACATGATACAAGTATGCTGAAAATATTAGTCTTGTTAGATTTAATGTGGTTTTAGGTATATCCAAATAAAATGTAGGCATTTATTTTAAAGAACGTTATTAGACTTATAAATGCACAAAAGTTAAATTATGATTGAGATATCTTTGATTTTATGAATATTTGTATCCACCTTATTTCTTTCTGAAGGAAATGTGTATATATTAATAATTTACTAGTAATGTTGTTAACGCCATCCTAAAGCATTTGACATTTTTTATACAGTGTGTTAATAATTGTAATAGATGGTAGGTGTTTTTAGAAAGAGTAAAAATCAAAATTATGGTATTTATATTATAGGCGTTCATGCAAAAGTCATGTCCTAATTGGTAGATTAGATGAAAGTTTGCATTGAGATGCAGTGAGATATTTAGTACTTAACCTTTTAAGACTACAGGGTTTTGAACCAAAGACGATATATCTCAATTTTGAAGGTGCCCAATTAGAAACAGTATATATTGGTTCAAAAATATTGTAGAAAATTTAAGAAATCTTATACCTAAAAACTGAGTTGGTCGACTTGATTGTGATTTTTTATTCTGTAACCAAAATCTTTTGACTACACTGCAGTATCATATGGGGTGTAGTGGCGAATCCATGATTGTCATGGGGGGTGAATCTTGTTTGTGGGGGTTATACAACTCAGATGATTGGGGAGAGAGCCCTTCCGCCCCCTGGATCCGCCAATGGGAGAAATCCACACAAGAACTTGTTTTTTCCTCAGACTTATGAATCCTTCCTTTTAGTTTTGAACTCAAAAACTCTGAGGTTCCAATGGTTTTATTTTAAAACTGGAAGGATTTGTTTAATATGGAAATTAATACACCAACTTTCAAGGGTGTACCTAGCTTTTAGTTTAGGGGAGGGGCAATATTAGCAAAAAAATGTCCAAGGTGGGGGCAAATTGGAAAAAAAAGTCCTATAGAGAGAGACAAATCAGAATTTTTTTGGTCCAAAGGGGTCAAGTGAGCAATTTTGTGGGAAGCTTAATAGCTCATGGCAGGTTTTTCAGGTTCAGGGGGGCAGCTGCCCCCCCGTCTTCCCCCCACCCCGTCGGTACGCTCATGTCAAAGTTCAATATAGTCCAGCTAGTACCAGAACTAAATGAAGATGATCCTGACCGCTGCATGGAGTTTTATGAAACACCTCAGTATTTATGAGACTGTCCCACTGAACCTTCGACCTAGTGTGGACTGGAAAAACATGTAAAATTGTAAATAACTAGAACATAATATTTAAGAAAGAGAGATGCTTTTAAAAACCACCACTTGGGTTTATTATCCTTTAAAAAAATTTCAAACAATCACCTAAAAAGGGCCATTTGATGACGTTTGTGTGTTTAAACCATTTATAACCAATTATATCCGGTTTATCGCCCAAAATCTATTTATAATTCCATTTCTGTTGTTGTGATTTGTTCTTTATGCTGTTTTGTCATGTTTTGTTTGTGTTTTTCCCAGAAGACTGGACTTTGTTTCCTACTCCCCCGTTCCTTTATTTGAAGGTCATCAGGCTCATGTAGCTTAAATGCTTTCTCTTGCATGTTCAGTCATTTCTAAATTGATTTTAGACTGTTTTTTATATTCCTCCTCTAGTTTTCTGAATATTATAGCGCGTCATTATCATCCTGAGCGATTATACAATTACAGAAACTAATGTAGCCTTATGAATGATATTTTAGTTAATTTCTTTTCTGGTAAATTAAATTACAATCACCTTTTAAGGTAAAAAATTTACTGTAGCAAAAGTGTTCCATTATAGATGAGAGTACAACAAAATGGAGTGCCCCAATTATATAAATCCATTTAATATGAACGCCGTACACGTAATTGAAAAATTTATCGAAATCCTGACCTTCCCTGCCATGGTTTTTGAGGTGGCAAGTATTTTCCGGCTGGAATGTCTCTGAATGTAGGTCAAGCCGTCGGCGCAATGTGACTTTCCATAACGCTTCGACGTTGCCGTTTTCAATTATCGACAACGTGAAACTTGCAATCTCGAACAAAGAAAATCATCAACGTAATACACGGTTTGTCAAAAACTGTTTGTCATTTTTACAGCTAATGAAGATTTTTAATAAACACGTCATAACAGGTGGATCAGTTCGATTTTCAACTGAAAAAAGAAATAATAGAATGCTCTAATCCATGCTCAAAGTTGTACACGGAGCCCTTGGATGTCGCAAAACCTCAGTTGGGGCTCCGTAAATTACTGGCCACAACGAGAAAAAAACACTAAAGGGTCAGTATGAGGTTGCAGTAATATAAAATCTACCTTAATGATCCAACATAGAGAGTTTTTATCATAGAGGTTGAAAACTCAATATGTACAGTAACAGTAAAAACGTAAATATTCATTGCTGACATTTCTTTATACTTTATTAGACCACCTGGTCAACTTTCAAACACAATGGATGATGAAATGCAAACAAGCAAAAACCCGTTTCTCCCTATTGACTATTTACCACTAGCGAGTTTATTTATGATTGTTATTTTTCCGTGAACGACGGGAATCCTAGCCTTAGTAAAATGACAATAAATCTATACGAAATAATCTTCAAATTGAAGAGAATACAAATTTCAACAAACCTAGTTTATATAAAAAAAGGCACCCCTGTATTTTCTTTTGTTTACATTGTTATCAGTTGTGACCACAGAAAAACAGTATTATTGAAAATTTTCTTATCATTATTTGAAGAAACCAATCTCGATTGGAATTATTGCGATATTAGTACAGATAAAAAAATTTCGCCCAATTAAAAATTGATAGTTGATGACGCAGTCAAAATAGTTAATGTTGTCAAATAACATCTGTTACTATCTAGACTGTTTTTAACCGACTTCAAAAAGAAGGAGGTTCTCAGTTCGTCTGTATCTATGTTTTTTTTTATGTTTGTTCACCGATTACTCGGAAACTGCTCGAGGTATTTCGACCATTTTACGGAATCCTGTTTGGGGGGATGGCGAAGTGGTCCCATATTGTTTTCATTAAAATAGCGTTTCTAAGATTTTTACCTATTCTCATATACTCTATGCTTTGGTGGAGGAGCCGGTATTATTATAAAATTTGAAAAATTTTATTCGGAACGTGGGACAAATTGAAAAAAATGTTGGATTAGTCCCGTGATATCTCAAAGTGGTCAGAATTTTTTTTTCAAATAACAAAGCTTGTATCGTTTCTTATAGAATGGGGAAAAACTTTTTACCTATTTTCTTATATTCTATGTCTTGGTGGAGTCGTCGGTATTATAAGATTTGATAGAGTCACTGGTATTAAATATTCGGAACTTGCAGTAAATTGTAAATAAGATGAGTTAATCAAAAAAAGGCTTTAACGATTTCGATGAAATTTTCCTATTTAGAAGTTTCAATGGATAGAAATCAATTGGTTAGGGTCTCATATTTGGAAAAATCGTTTTGCAGAGATATTAAATAATTGAAATTGAATTGAAGTTATTGACAGTTTGCGACAATCAAGAAAACTGATTTGTAATTTAAAGGTGTTCAATACAGGGTGATTTGGTATGGTAACCTACGTAAGAGTGAGATTCGTCTTGTGAAAATTATTTCAATACAGGGTGATTTGAGAGTGAAACTGCTCTTGTAATCATTATTTCAATACAAATTGTATTTGTATGTTCCGAACAAGTAACTATTTAATGCCTCCCTCATATTTTCGTAGCATTACATTTTTACACCTCGAGGTTTAAAGTTTTCAAAGTGATAAAATTGCCAAGGCAGGCGATTTTTGGATGAGTAAAATCTTATGAATTTGCATATTAATTTCATTCACGCATATAAATATAAATTTGTGTAGTAAAAATAAAATTAGATAGGGTAGTTATTAAAAATGTTAGGAGATCCATAAGATTTGCTATGCAAGATGGTTAAAATATAGCGTCGAATGTAATTATAGCATACAGGATGGTTAGTAAAAAGCAAGAAATAATTAGATAAGGTAGCTCAAAGCAGTTGGAAATTAATGATAGCTGACATGCAGGGCGGAGTACAGATATTGTTATGAAGGATGGTTAAAATGTTAATAGACGGTTACAGCTGTAGCTGTAGCTCATTAGCAATTACAGCCATTGCATCACTGAAAATTGTAAAATAAGTACATTTAAAAAAAAAACAAAAACCGACTTCAAAAGAAAATTAACTAAAAAGCATGGAATAATATTTTGCTACAATTAAATACTTTTTATGAAATCGGTGCCAATTTGAACAGCCAAGTTGCGAAGTACAACTCATCAATGTACCTCACAAAATATTTTCACTTTCGCTTGGCACAGACTTCATAAAAAGTATTTAATTGTAGCAAAATATTATTTCATGTTTTTAATTAATTTTCTTTTGAAGTCGGTTTTTGTTTTTTTTTAAATGTATTTATTAATGTTGTGTGACGGTTATGTTGCGACCAGTACGGGATTATTTGTCAGAAGTTTTCCCAAACATAGGTCAAATTGAGCGGCCAGCCCTTTCACCCGATTTCACCCTAATTGAATTTTCGATGGAGATATATATTTGAAATCGAAAGTAAGCGTTTGTACTTTAAAATGTTAAATTGCTAAATAAATTTTATTATTAGATATATTTCATTGGCGGGTCAAATTTACTTTATATCCTGACTATATATGTTTTTCTTTCTATAGAGTTGAGACTCGGGGATCTTGACTGATGGAGTATCTGTGTCGTTAAAGTTGTTTTTGTTGAAAGTAGGATCAGTCATCCTTTCGTTATGTCGATATTAGACGCTAACAATTATTTTGTCTGTTCATTAGGGTTTTCTCTCCTCAGATTTTCTCCTGCAAGAGGTAAGTATTTGAAAATTGTATATGGAGAACAAAGTGTAGCAAGGCAATTTTGTAAAATTGCCCAGATTACTGGCTCTCTGTACAGAAATTCTTCCTCATAGTTATTCTGAGAGAAAGATTGTCTACAAAATGAACCCTAATGAACAGGCAAAACAATTCAAGACCTCCTCAACAATTTTTTCGAAATCTTTTACGATAACAGTGTCCATTTCACCTCTTTATGTAGTCATTAACCTCTTTTCACTTCTTGGGCTATTTAGTTAATGATGATCCTCACTCAACAGTGATTTCTAATTGAGTGACGTCATTTTTTTCGCATTCTCTACAAACCCTTTCATTTGATACCCATGTAATAGAGGTATATGAACAATAAGTGGTCCGCCATCTTCTAGAGTCAGCCATATTGTATTTAGAATGATGCCTTTTAGCTATTGGTGCATGGCCATCCGAACCAAATGTTTATGCTGAATTGGACGTTAATAAGTGGTCTAAAATTCCTGAAGAGATTAGACGTCGGGCAGGTTAAACTAAGTACGAAGGTTTGTTTGCTTCCAACATTTAGAAAAGGGCGTTTTGACAACACTGAAAGAGAATACTTTCTAAACAACGTGGGTTGCATTGTCTGACGTTACCTGACAGCGGCGGGTAACTTGAAAATTATGGAAAGTTTAATATAAGAGTATAATACACTATTCATTCGAAAATTAAAATTAGATATGTATAGATAAATAAATATATCCTGTATTAATTGATATTTGACAAAAAGTGTTTTATTATGAGTAACTTTTTTTTTCAATTATATAATAGTTAGTGATGTGCCGGATCATTAAAATTGTATATCCGCGGATACGGATCTGAATACGGATATTTGGTTCCAAGATCCGCGGATACGGTTACGGATCTTAACTTTTTTTAGAGTACGCGGCGGTACATATTGTCTTTGGAAAGAGACAATCTGTTATGGACAAAAGTTATTGACCTCTATAAAAGTTAACTCTCATAACCAAAGACACTAAAATATGATAGTTATAGACTGGACAAGTAGTCACTTGGAGTTCTCAGTCACATCGCTCGCAGATATCCAAAGACTAACGGATACGGATACGGATTTTTCCTCTCCCTCGGATATCCGCGGATACGGATATTTGGCACATCACTAATAATAGTCCAAGCGATATCGATAAAAATAAATCGGATTTTACTAGTAAAAACAGTTTTTCATGGAAAGTTTAGTTTGATCAATATCAGAATTTCACTAAATAGTAAACAAAATTAAATTATGAATAAGTATAAAAATTTATGTCAAATACTACACTGTTATTCATAGTTTTTCTTATTTGCTTTAATATGCATAACAAAAAATATCAATAAAAAAATATCAGTACGACTGCCAGTTGGTCTGTGCACTTTTTGTCTCATGATTTTATGAAAATATTACATAATGCATTGTTTTAAATCTTTTAGAATAAATTTTCCATTATCCGTAAGATGAATAATTGAACTCATAATAGTCTAGTAGGGAAGTGAGTTTGCTGCGAAAAATAGTTCTGATGATTTTAAAAATATGGGGTTTGGTTTTTTGGATTCAGAATTAAATTCTGAGTAATGGGTATTTTTGATTTTTTTTGCCAAGAAAAATTGTAATTGTTATAAACAAAAAACGTATAGAGAAAATGAGGGTCTCCGTTTTTTGGTTATAACTTGAAAAATATTAAAAATAGCTTTTTTGTAAAAGATTCTAAAAAAGGAGAAAATTTCATAACGACAAGTCCCGACTCCCGAAACTGTAACTCCATTATTTATAATTTTAAATTGTATTGAAAATACCGCTCCGGGCGGCCGTTTAGCCTGCGAGGTCACCGTCAAGCCAACAGAGCATCACATTTTTTTTTTAATATTTGTTATCAATTTAAAAATTTTAATAAATTACAGTATCATCTAGAGACTTGAAGGAATATAGTCCAGTAGACAAAAAATTTTTCACTTCATTTTTGTTAAAGTTATTCAATTTTAATGAACAAAATTCCGTTAAAAAAGTTTAATTTTTTTTTCATTTGTTTATTATGATTTAACTTAACAAAAAATGAAAAATGCAGATTATGTTATTAATTTTTTTTTTATATATTTTATATTTTAGCTGGTTTTTTATTTATTTTTTGCATCTTATTTCATTACTAAAAATTTTTTTACGTTATTTGTTTATAAATTTGTTATAAACAAATAGAGTATTGTATTATTTAAAAAAAATTGCCATTCTGTTGTATTGGTCAAATAATGAATTTAAATTTTTTTTCTTAAAACAATTTTTAATTGTTTATAATCTTTTTTTTTTATTTGTCACCCCTTTAAATTATTAATTAAGGAATCGTTTGTTTAAATCAAATAGAATAATTAATTATCTAAAATATTATCTTGAATGTCCAAGACCGTATCATATCATCAACAGTTTAAAAGTTATAGCAATTTAAAAGTTGATAAGATAGGTGCCGGGTATAAATATTTATGAATGAAATAAAAAATGAAACAAAATTTTTTTAAATACTTTGATGCACATGGTTGTATTTATTATTTTTTTTGTATCGGAAATAAAAAAAATAGGTTCAGAATTTGTTTATAACAAAATGTTTATTAAATAAACAATGGAAATTGAGTTGCAAAATTTTTTTTTTATTCTAATGAGGATAGTAAATGATGAATGTAGAAAAACAAACGATTCCTTAATTAATAATTTAAAGGGGTGACAAATAAAAAAAAAAGATTATAAACAATTAATTTTTTTTTAAGAAAGTTTTTTTAAAAAATATTCATTATTTGACCAATACAACAGAATGGCAATTTTTTTTTTAAATACAATAGTCTATTTGTTTATAACAAATTTATATACAAATAACGTAAAAATAAGATGCAAAAAATAAATAAAAAACCAGCTGAATTATAAAATATATCAAAAAAAATTTTAATAACATAATCTGCATTTTTCATTTTTTGTTAACTTAAAACAAATCATAATAAACAAATGAAAAAAAAAATTAAACTTTTTTAACGGAATTTTGTTCATTGAGTCAATAAGAAAATTTCCCAGAGTTCAAAATATTTTTAGGTACTTTATTAAAACTTTTAGAACTGATTTTCAGTTATCTAAAGTCCATGAAAAATTAGTTAATTAAAAATTGAATAACTTTAACAAAAATGAAGTGAAAAATTTTTTGTCTACTGGACTATATTCCTTCAAGTCTCTAGATGATACTGTAATTTTTAAAATTTTTAAATTGATAACAAATATTAAAAAAAAAATTGTGATGCTCTGTTGGCTTGACGGTGACCTCGCAGCTGCTAAACGGCCGCGCGGAGCGGTATTTTCAATGTCAATTTAAAATTATAAATAATGGAGTTACAGTTTCGGGAGTCGGACTTGTCCTTATGAAATTTTCTCCTCTATTAGAATCTTTTTTCAAAAAAAGCTATTTTAATATTTTTCAAGTTATAACCAAAAAACGGAGACCCTCATTTTCTCTATACGTTTTTTGTTTATAACAATTACAATTTTTCTTGGCAAAAAAATTCAAAAATACCCATTACTCAGAATTTAATTCTGAATCCAAAAAACCAAACCCCATATTTTTAAAATCATCAGAACTATTTTTCGCAGCAAACTCACTTCCCTACTAGACTATAACCATTTAAAATATAACGAAAATCAATAAAGGCTTCAAATTTTTTTATTTTTTAGGATCAAACAGTAAATGTAATAAAGATATTGTAATTACAAGTTGACAAGTTTAAGACTTTTTTTGAAACATGTATTATGGAAATTTTCAAATTTTAAAATGCATGTCGTTATTATTAAAAATTAACAGCTACACAAGTGGTCAAAATTGATGTTTTTTTCTCTAGCGGAATAAACTTTACAAATTTAGGAAAACAAATCTTAAAGGTAGTTTAATCGGTCTTAAATGTACTTCTGGAAAATTATAACAAAAACTAAACAGACTCCAGTTTATTATTTTTGCTCGTAACTAACTTATTTATTTTATCAGATTTTAGTGTAGAAACTTTCAATTTTGAGTTAATTGTATTGAGAACAAATGGGCTCGACATCATTCTCTCTTTAGCACTCATATTTTTTCAATATTAAAATAAAAACTATTTTTCTCTTATTGTTTAAATAATATGAAATAGGAAAAAAAACCAAAGGTAACAAATCTTCTTCTACCAACGACACCAACACATTTACGCAAAAGGTCGCTTATACAAATCTCGATTTGTTTTACCTTTTTGCCACAAATTCTCTGATCTAAATTAAATTAACAAACAAAATATCGCCCAAATATAACAATGATCTGTTCAAATTCCAAGCAAGTATATCTATCTGATGGCGACTACGGTTTAAAAAAATGTATCTACCAAATCCACTAGGGTTTAATTCTCTATTGTATTTGTTTGGTAATAATAGAACATCCTAAATAAATTCGCCGCTTTCAATACTGCAAAAGCGTATCTCGAATGAATTCGATTCAATTCAATCTATTGCGTCTCATTCCCACCATCACGTCGGAATTTTTTGCCCAAGCTGCTTAATCGAGAAGAGATTGAAAATAAAACCGGCCACCAGTGTTGCCAGGTGGATAAAACATTTTATCTGTAGATAAGCGCGGAAAGTTTCGATAGATAGAGATAAAATTTAGTACATTCTATTTAAAATCTCTTTTTCTCGAATATCTAAGACTAGGACGCATGGGCGGATCCAGGGGGGGGATGAGTCTCAAAGTTAGTAAATTTAATATTAAAACGAGGTAATCTTAACTCCAAGCGCCTAGAAAAAGGTAACTCTTATGGGTTTAAACCTCACAAATGCTATTTTTAATATAGTAGCCCAAGAAATCTGGATACAAAATTATATTTAGGTAACTTTAGTACAAGATCGTCCCCCTCTGAAGCATGAAATCCCCCCCCCCCCTGAGACAGAAATCCCGCCCGGAAGCACGTGTCTGGATCCGTCCCTGCTAGAACGTGTATTAATTACACCTCATTTTTATATTACATGGTGATTGTATATTATAAGAGTGTTTTATTGTATAACTAACAAGAAAAAATGTAAATAAAATAAAAATATGATTACCTGATTTATTACTGTTGAAAGTAATATGAATACAGCCCCACAAAAAAAAAAAAGTCTTGTGCATCGGACCGGACCTATGTAGGCATATGTTTTTGGGGTCGCTGAATCCGAATCCGGGGTCGGTTTCACCTCATCAGGTCAGGTTCAAGGTCAAGCCAAGGTCAAATCCCCAAAATCTAATCAAAAAATCTGAAAAAAAATCGTATAAACGTTTTTGGGGTCGCTGAATTCGAATACAGGGTCGGTTTGACCTCGTCAGAGGTTCCAGATTCGGATTTAGCGACCCAAAAAACATGTGTATGAATTTTTTTCAGATTTTTTGATTAGATTTTTGGGATTTGACCTTGGCTTGGCCTTGAAACTGACCTGATGAGGTCGAACCGACCCCGGATTCGGATTCAGCGACCCCAAAAACGTAAGCCCACATAGGTTCGGTCCGATGCACAAGACTTTTTTTTTTTGTGGGGCTGTGAGAAAATCAAGTCAGTCTTACATTTTGACAGATTTCTAGAGGATTCATATGTAGTATCCATATTTTGAAATTTACCTACTTATTAATGTTAAAATCAAAACAATATTATTTCCCCATTATTTAATTTCCATAATTAAGACAGTTTGCACAACGCAATCAGTCTTGTTTTACATGTGCAGACAGAATTTTCATTTTGGTTGCAAGCTCAACTGGTTTGCAACCGTATTATCAAAATAGTTGCCCAGTCTGCGCTGGCCCTAAGTGTGCACGTTCTTGTGTTTAAAACTAAAAGGAGCTATAGTTGTTAAGAATTCCCCTATTCTCATTAAAATATAAGTATCAAAGAATTTAAAATACCTGGTGGTCCAATTTGAGGTTAAGTTTTTAATTTTTAATAAAATACACAAATTATTTGAGAATGATTAAATCTTTTATTTCAAATGATAGTACAATTGTTTCGGTTTATTAATGGAAAACAATGTCTTGTAAGTGACGACCTGCTGCTGTACGACAAGCTTCTAATCTTTTGCCAACATTTTCTATAACTTTCTGGCATAACTGCGGTTCAATTACTTGAGAACAGTCAATAATGTTCTCCAGGAATAAACCTGTTAAAATTTGAATTATTAAACATAATCCTAATAATGAGCCAAAATTTCATCAATTGTTTGTGGATCGTTGGCATAGACCTCTTCTTTCAAATAGCTCCATAGGAAAAAATCTAGAGGGGTTAGATCGCAAGATCTAGGGGGCAATTAATGTTTCCTCTTTAAGCAATTATTCGATTTCCAAATTTCTGTTTCAAAAGATTGATTGTTTCTGCTGCTGAATGACATGTTGCACCTTCCCGTTGGAACCACATATTCTGCACATCAATATGCTCCAATTCATCGCACAAAAAGTTAGTAAGCATCGTTCGATATTGATCACCATCCACATTTACAGCATTTCAATTGTCATCTTCAAACAAGTATGGACCAATCACTCCACCAGCTCAAAAACCACACCAAACAGTTACTTTTTGTGGGTGCATCGTCTGTCCATTATTTCTCGTGGATTTGCTTCATCCCAGATTCGACAATTTTGCTTGTTAACAAATCCACCTAATTCAAAATGTGCTTCATGACTGAAGATGATTTTTATTGAAAAAAATCACATTTTCAAGTTTCTGTTGTATGGCCCAATTCACGAATTGACGACGTAAACCAAAGTCTGTTGGCTTTATTTCTTGCGTTATCTCAATCTTGTAAGCCTTTAAATGAAGATCTTTGTGCAAAATTAAGTGATTTTTGGAAAGTTCAATTGCTGTGCACGATGACGAATTGACGTTTTTGGTTGTTCAACAACACTAGCAGTAACAGCTGCAATATTTCCTTCTGAACGTCCACTGTGATGATATGTTTTGCTTTTTTTCATCTTTTTAACAATTTTTCCAATGGTAACATATGACAATTTTCTCTTCCATATTCTGTACGAAATTTTATTCCAACTTCTGTACAAATTTAACCAAATTTAAAATAATTTTTAGTGATAAACACGCGTTACTCAATCGTAGATCGTAGAAATTATGGACCTAAAATTTCGAGAGAATATCTACTTCAAATACGTAGCTTGGTAGGAAAAAAATCGGTAGATCCACCGAAAAATCAGCAGGATTGGCAACAACGCCGGCCACGCTTTTTCGAAATTCAACAATGCCGTCGCGAACCGAATCGAATACCCGCCGCCCGCCTCGTTCCTCGCCGATCTCTCGCCGCTTCCACTTTCCAATCCCGAACTCGTTCGAACGTCGACGATCCGACCGTTCGGTCATCGGCAAAGCGGAGCTGCCACGTATCGGAATGGATCAATAAACAAATCCGTAGTGTGCTGTAAAATATACAAGTATTTAACGCCAAATCGTTGCAAAAAATTGTGATATTTAGTATTCTCATTCGTTAAAAGTGTGATAAAAACACTTGTGAACACAAAGTGCGTGTATTTCGACGATGTATCGCGAGCAGAATTTCGTTTTCACGCCCCTATCTCATGTATAATTTCTCTAGTGTTCTTCTGGCATCCATATTTGTGTGAGTACACATATTTGTTTTCGTTCGTAGGTATATTGTGTGCATGGGTTTTTAATTATTTACCACAACACATATTGACCGCAACCGTCGTTAGGATTTGGAACAAAAAAAGTTTGATAAAAAAGCGTTTTCGTTATTTGCAAATGAGATCGTAACGCTGTTTATATTTTCATCAGCGTAATTATATTCATATATAGAGCAGCGCCATAGTCAAAACAGAAACAATTATAACAGATTGATTGCACTTTTTTGTATTATTTATCACCTTTTTGTAATTTCATGGTGATTTGTCCATTTTTGAATGCTGATTCATATGTTTGTGTAGGTACATCGCTAAGAATAGAACTATTGTATAATAAATTTTTTATATAGCTACTATCTAGATAGGTAAAGAATTAGGAATGTTTGTATAGCGTAAAAAAGTAAATAGTTTCAATGTTTTTAAATGTTACACCGTATCAATGTGGTGCTTAAAAAGATAAGTTATTTATAGAACTGTAATAAGAGACGTTAAAAAAATTGTCTAATTAGGGTAACGGGTCAGTTTTTACGTATATTTTTTTATAAACATTGATTTAAATGTTGCTTGACAATGGGAACTTGTTTGTTAAGCTGGAAGATCATTCAAGGGCATTCAGGATATGGGTGCGGGTGAAAATGTACGTATTTTCGTTCGGGAAAAGTTGCGGTATTAGACAGTTTTTATATCATTGTCTTTTTTTAATAATCTTGGAAATAAACACACTTTTTCAGTTATGTAGTTAAGATTTTTATAGTTTTTTGGTTGATAATATTCAGATGTCACTCAAAAAACAGCAAAAGTGTAATTAAAAAAAAACATTTCCTTTGTTTCGTCAACCGGAGCTCTATCATCAATATTTATGATTTTAATTTGAAATTACGATTCTGTTGCATTTAAAACAAAAATCATTAAATGTGACTTAGTAAGAAACAAAAAACAATATGTTGAGTATATTTTTTTTACAATTTTTAAATTACTTTTGGTTTGTATTAATGAAGTAGTTTTTACAAGTTTTAAATCTGAATAAACTACATAAATTGGGGGTTTTTACGTCTGGAATCCATGCAAAGTTTAAAAAACTGTCTATAAATTCGCAAAGGGTAAATTTTTCACTTTACTGACAATTTAAGGGATGAAATAAATTGAAAGGTCAAATAGCTATCAAAAAAAATTTTCTTTAATGTTTCTATTGTTTAATTTTATAAACATGCAAAAATGTATAAAAGTATAATTGTTACATTATTTTAATTTCTCAATAAATGTTATAAACAAATACTTTCTTCATTACATATAAAACATATATTTTTGGGGAAATATTTCTTAAAAGACGTTTGGTATTGTTTGATATTTTTTTCTTATTAGACAATAATTTAGGAACTATTTTTTAATTAAAATTAATATTACTAGTGCTTTTGATATAATGAGAAAGGAAATATTTAATTATCTATTAATTGAATGACCATGTATGGCTTTGAGGAAAATGTAAAAATATTTGGAATTATATGGAAAATTTAATAAAAAAATTTCAAAATACCTAGTTATTTTTATTTTTATTTTTTTAATGTTTATGGACTAAACAAATCTTTAATTAAAATAGTTACAAGTAATTTATCAATAATTTTTTCATTGACTAAATTTCCAAAAAGTAAGATTTTATGAACTAAAAAAAAAAAACAAAATACGTAGATACCTGTTATTATAAAGTGACATCAAATCATTTGAAAGTGGGTTGTTTTTGAGAGCTCTATTTGTTTTTTTAATTTTTATTCTTTTAAAAATAAGTAGGTACTGTACAGTTTTATATATATAGATTCAATCTGTATAGATACATAGTAAAAGAATGTTTATATATAACTTAAAAAAATAATATATTCAATGTTTTTAAGTAATATGCAGTGTCAATTTGAGATTTAAAATTATGTTATTTATAGAACTAAGATGTGGCGTTAAACAATTTTGATTAGGGTCGCTGGTAAGTTTCTACATAGTTTTTATAAACATTAATTGGTTTATATTTCGCTTTTTTTATGCTGAAAGATCTTCAAGGGCATGCATGCATTTGGAAAAAAGTAACGGACGGTTTTAAATACTTAGAGTTGAGGTTTTTACCGTTTTTAGTGTTTTGTTATTTAATGAATGAATATCTTTTATTTATATTTCTACAAGTTTTTAGAGCAGTATTTTTTCTAACTTAAGGCATTTTTGCTAACAATATAATACATTAGGTTACTTCTCATTGTTTTTTTTTTTGAAATCATAAGTTAATCACAATTTCTTACTATATATCTACAAAACATAAACCACATCAGATACACATAACTCATACATAGATTATGTAATTTATCACAAACTTTAGTTAAACACAATTTCTTATTAAATATCTACAAAAAATTCTATTAAAATTTTGTACATTATTAGAGTTTTTAATTTCTTCTGGCAGAGCATTAAAAAAAAGACTTATACCATTAATTAAAAGAGATCCCCTTAGAAATGTTTTATCCGTGAACTTTATATTAAAATTTTCGTTTGATCTTAATGTTCGCGCATATAGTTCATGTCTTTTAACTAATAAGCCACTGAGATCTTTTGGTGTTTGAGAATGCATCATTTTGTAAATCAGAACTAAGTTGGCCCTCATAATACTCTGTTCTACTGAAAGCCAATTGAGACACTCTAACATACTATTTACTGATGTATATATACTACATTTTAGTACTATTCTCATAGATTTATTTTGCAAAATTTGGAGCTGTTTGATTTTTTCTTGATTGCAAGATAGTAATAATGTTGTGCAGTAACTAAAATGAGGTTTTATAATAGTATTGTAAACGAGCATTCTGCACCAGTGAGACAAACTAAAAGCTATTCTTCTAAAAAACCCAAGTTTTTTACCTAGTTTCCTACATAAGAAGTCTGCATGATTGTTAAATGTCAACTGAGGATCCAGCATGACGCCTAGATACATTATATTATATACTTACTTGCTCAATTTCAATCCCATTTATTTTAATTACAAGATTTTGTTCATTAAAGGTCTTGCAATTTGATTTAGTTCCTAATACCATCCACTTAGTTTTATTGTTGTTCAATTTAAGCTTATCAACACATAGCCAATGATTTAAGATTTCCAGTTCACTATTTAACACACTAACAGCCCTTTCTGGATAACTATCGGCAATTGATATAAGTGTATCATCAGCAAACAGACTTACAAAAGAAATTTTCAACACTTTCTGTATATCGTTTATATATGCAATAAATAACAAAGGACCCAAGACACTTCCTTGTGGAATTCCAAGGTGACACTCATTAATACTGGATATGTTATTGTTTATTTTAGTTTGGTGAAAGCGGCCCTGAAGGTAATTGCGGATCAGCTTTAAGGATTGTGGTGTTACCCCAAGTTTTTCTAACTTCAAAATTAATAGATTCCTGCCAATTGTTTCACAAGCACGTTTTAAATCCATAAAAACACTCAATACCCATACTTATGTCATCTCTCCATTTAGCACAGACAAATTGCAGTGCTGTTTCACATGAATGTTTGTCTCGAAAACCCGATTGTCCTTCATACAGAATATTGTTTTTCTCGAAGAATAGCATTAGTTGGCCTCTTAATACAATTTCAATAATTTTGTCAACAGTTGGCAAAAGGTTTATCGGTCTACATTGCTCCGGCAATACTGGTCGAGGTACCTTAGTAATTGGCACTATTACACTGATTTTAAGTGCAGACGGATATATTGTTTTAGATAATAGTGTGTTAACAAGATATAATAGGGGATACCCGATAACACTAAAAATATCTTTCAATACCTTAACACTCATACATGCATCACTGGAACCTTTATTTTTTAGCTTCTGCAATAATCTTTGCAATTTATTAAACGATATCTCTTCAAATCTCGTTAACTGAGGTTGGTCTACTTGACCTTCATCTTCGTCCTGTTCCGATGTTCTGTCCTGGATGCGAATGCTGTCGCTGTAATAGTTATTAAAATTGTCTTTGATGGATCCAGAATAGCCGTCAAAAATTATTTTTTCCGCCTCCAGGTATTCTTTTTGTTGCCCAATTAATTGTTTAATTGTCTGCCACAGCTTTCCAGTATCTCCTTTCGATTTGTCGATTCTCCCTTCATAATAAATTTTCTTTTCTTGTCGTAGCGTTGCTGCTGTAACATTTCTTTTATTCTTATAATTATTCAAGTCTTGTACAGATTTCGTAAATTTAAATCGGTTTTACGCAATATCGCGTGATTTTTGGGCTAGTACTACCCGCCTACATATCCACGGTTTTTTATTTATATTAATTTTATTTCCAGGGCCTATTTTATTTACAGCTGTTGTAATGTTAAGGTGTAATGAAGAAATTTTAAAATTTAATCAGTACTCAAAATTTAAATTTGTCAAATTAAGAAACAAACATTTTTTTCACAAGTATCTCAAAAACCATTAAGAAAAAAATCCAAAAACCATATATGTAACTTAATAAATGTGAATATTTGGGAGTAAAAAAATATATATATGGTTTAATATATGAAATAATAATATTCTGTCACAATACATTTTATCTGCAATGTTCCAATTACTTGTGGTTTTGTTAAAAAAATAACGTTTAAATCTGCATAAACGATAGTAATTTTCAAAATACATTTTTAATCGGTTTTCTTTAAATAATGCCATAAGCTTTCAATTTGACTACATTTGAAATATCTTCATTTAATGTTTCCATTACCCTGGTCATTGTGTTAAGACTTCACTATACAGCTTTAATTTTTGTGAAGTTTTATCGCCATATTTATTGCCAACAAAATAAATGGTTAACAATTTTTTTTTGTTTCAGTACTCTGGCTGGCCAGACTGATATGGAGCACTAGTGATAATGCGCGCCCCCATTCCCTCCGAGCCGGTAACCACATTTCCTACCTACCAAGTGCCTCTACAGTCAGCCATGAGGGGCAGCGCGAGCCCAGTACAAGTTCAAGCAAGGGCAGCTTGGGTGGATCGAGCCGACCCCCTGAGTTCAACCCGACGCGTCAGCGATGACGCTCAATCTGTGATAATCGGCTCAAGTTGCTATTCAATTAGCAACTCTAATATTAAAATGCAATCTGTGACCGAAAACTGTCTTCTGAACTCTGTTACCGTACCAAAAATACAACGTATAACAGACCATGATATGGTCGCCCACAATAATAGTTCTAAGTTAGATATTAAGTTTGGTGCTTTACCTCCTGGACGAGACATTCCCAATCAAAAGGCTGATGACCTCGAACTGCTCTTTGACGACTTCAATGCACTGAAAATTCTTAATACTTCTACTTCAACTGAATTTACTACAAACTGCGATAACAACGATAACAAAGATTATGACATGTGCCACCTTAATAGGCTTAAAATTTTGCGATCTTTCGACGACGATAGCGTTTACGATTCAAATGACGATGGATTCGCTGCTCCTCTCAGATTAAGGGGAGGCGGTGAAAGCTCTCTCAGCACCGGCACCTCTGGCTGGGGCTCACCACCCTCACAACAAACTTCTAATAATAACGGTAGGTGCTAAAAGACATTCAACATGAAGTTGCATTAGATTGCGTTTATGAAACATTTTAGAAATCAAATTCTGAAATTTATTTGATAATCTCCACATATGTTTCGGCTTGTTAGGGCTTCTTCAAGCACAGCAACCAGACAGGTGTTCAAGGGGGTTTCTTCATAGGGTACATCTAAAGTTGCTTACTGATGAAAAATAAGATTTTAAAATTGATTAGTTTCACTTTTTAAATATTTTTTTGCGGCACCCATCTTGCATGCAGCTAATGCCCCCGTGTCTGCTAGATTGCCTACTTTTCAGTCGACAATCTTTCAATATCATTTTATCATTTTCTTGCCCATATCTGGCGCAGTTATCTCACCTAAGTTCTAATTCTTGAAACCATTCGTAAACTGTTTGTCACCTTAATCATGACGTCTGTTGAATGAAAGATTTCGTCTTCCATCGAACAAAATTGGCAGCTTGCATTGCTTCGTCTAAACTGTCACCTAATATTATACTGTTGTAAATGAGGACTAGATTCTAGCTCTTTTTGATATTGGCTAAACAGAACCTTTCAAATAAAAGTATTTTTAACCGACTTCCAATTGGTCTGCAACTTTTTTTTTATGTATGACGGCAGAAAATATTTCATTAGTTTATCGAAACAAAAATTTGTTATGTCGGCGAACTCTTCTATATGGTATACGGTTGTAGGCTTTTGCGTGCGTGCATGTGATATTAGGTGGTACATAAGCAGTTGTATACATAGGATGGTTGAAAGATAAGTTGGAATTGAATTAGTTATACAGGGTGGTTCTAAAATATTGTATTGTGTGGCACATAAGTAGTTGCGTATATAATGTGGTTGAAATAAGAGTGGAGCAAAACTATAGTTATACAGAGTGGATATTTGCGTTATAGGACGGAGAATAGTTACAGTTATACAAGAGGCTTTAAAAAACTGTCAGAAGTAGTTGAATATACAAGATGGTTGAAATATAAGGTGGAGTGGAAATGGTAGAATTACATGTATAAAGGGCGGTTTAAAAAAGTAATATAGTTTGGAACATAAGTAGTTGCTGATACAAGGTGTTTGAAGTAAGGGTGGGGTAAAACTATTGTTATTCATGGTGTATCAAAAATATGTTATATATGCAGTTAGGATATCTGAATTATAGGACGTAAGACGGGGTATAATTATAGACACAGGTTAAACAAATTTAGAAGCAGTTCCATTTACCGAGTAGTTGTAATAAATGGTAGAGTAAAATCATAGTCGTAAAATGTGGTTCAAAAAGGTGAATTTTGTTATATAGATTAGACCATGATTAGTTGAATAAATGGAATACACAGACCAATACACAGAAGCATATACAGTGTGGATGCAATATAGAGTGAATTAGAGTTACACTTATAGAAAGTGGTCCAAATAATAAAAGAAATAAAAAAGGTAAAAAATATTGGAAAATATAGAAAAATAATACAAATTAGAGAGGGAGAAAGAGATAGAGAAAGATATATATAAGAATACGCTAAAATATCTAATAGAATTGTACCTTATATCAGATAAAAAAGGAGATATGTCTGAAAATAGTGATTTAGTGCACACGGTTTCTAAACAGTTTTTATTTTAAGTCAACCTGAAGTCAGTTCTTTTTAAAATATGCTTGTAAAAAAACAACGTCGTCATACTTCCAACTTTAGTTTTATAAGGTTGATAGGTGCTTTCTACCATGTCAGTTCATTTCCAACCAACAAGCCACTCTATATCAGTTCAGGTATGCCTGGAACCATCCTCGTATCAGATCTTGGGGTTATCTTAAAATGAAAATGTTAAAAGCTACGTTAGAGAAATGTTGGTACTACGGGTAACTATTTAAATAGTCCGTCCTCCTCTATTTGAATTCCCAATTAAGGCCGTGTTAGCTTATGCCCTTCTTAATTTGTATTTTCAAACTGAAAAACATCTTTTAATGATGCAGTACCTCATTTTTGTCCTGTAGGAAACAAGACAACTACCAACGGCCAGCAACCTCCTACCTCTCAATCAAATAACACAGGTTGGGGCCAAACCGGTTCGAAATCTCAAGGCAACAATGCGATGCCCCCATCAAGTCAACCTGCAACGTCAAACACTCAAAACAATAACGGCCCATCAAGCAACACCAAACAGCAACTGGAACAGCTGAGCAATATGCGTGAAGCTATCTTCAGTCAGGATGGGTGGGGAGGAGTAAGTACCGTTGATAACCTATTACCAATTTTGTTTCTATTAACATTTTTTTCCAGCAACACGTAAATCAAGACACCAACTGGGACATACCGGGCAGTCCAGAACCACCATTGAAAATGGACGGTTCCAACGGTCCGCCATCCTGGAAACCGACCGTCAACAACGGCACCGAATTGTGGGAAGCCAACCTCAGAAACGGCGGCCAACCCCCACCGCAACCCCAGCAAAAGACCCCGTGGGGTCACACGCCTTCGACTAATATCGGGGGTACTTGGGGTGAGGATGACGACGCTGATTCTTCCAACGTTTGGACTGGAGTGCCCTCCGGGCAGCAGCCACAACAACAACAACAACAATGGGGTGGCGGTAACGGAAACGCCAATAATGGAACCATGTGGGGTGGTAAGTCTTGATTCTTAAAATGTTTGTGTCTACTCGCTTTCGTATTTATTGATTCTAACCCTCCTAATATCGGTTGAACTAAATTACAAGTAACATCGGGTGGGTAGCATCAGCTATCTAAGTCTTATTATCTCTAGTACCTGGGTGACCGAGCTTCACTCGTAAATTCAAGGTTTTATCATAAACGTACATATAACTAGATAATTGGACATTTGCTTTGTAAACTAATTTAAACCCCCTAACATAATATTTTTTTCTTGCATTTCTTATTTACATGTGCAACTTTTTATGAAAAACCCATCCAATTTTTTTTAACATTTTTTTAACATTTTTTTTAATCACGCTACAATTCCTCTCGATTCTATATTCCAACAACCCTCTATATATGCGACCGCTTTTAGTCATTCTACAAATGCTTTTGTTTCCAAATTCATTCATTTATATTGTAAAATTTTTGTAAACACTTTGTATAACTATAATTCCGTTCCACTCTATATATGCAACTTTTTATAGGCTACCAAATATAACATATTTTAAATCACACTGTATAACTATAATTTCACATCACCATATGTTTTAACTACCCTGTATGTGCATTTGTTTATTTCCACCTATTGTAATTTTTTTTTGAACCACCATGTATAATTACAATTCCAGTACATCCGACCTGCGTAACAATACTTTTACTCCGCCCTGTATTTCAGCTATCATTAATTTCCAACTGCCTATGTGGTACCCTTCACAATTATTTTTTCTCGCTTTTTTCTAGCCATACTATAATTCCATTTGGCGCTAAATTTTAACCATACTGCATAGCAACTCTTATGGACCATCTAACATATTTTGTTAAGACCCTGTATAATTATAATTTTGCACCACCAATTCATATTATATGCATCCAAAAATTGCCTACCATGCCAATTTTTTCACCTTGAAAACTTGAAATGTCTAGCCATAAAAATTTAATACTAGGAAAATATGCCGTAGGCATAAAATAGTTACATGTTCGGAACATACAAACACAATTTTTATTGAAAGAATGTTTAAAAAAGCTTCACTCTGAAATAGGTCACCAAATCACCCTGTATTAAAAGAATTTTTACAACAGGAGTCACTCTTACGTAGTCAAAATGTCAATAATTTTTTTAATAGTTTAATTTCTCTGTACAACGATTTTATATATATGGCCAATTGACATCACCACTCCGTGAGATTACATGGCAATTGAATTTTTGGCGCAAAAGAGTCATTGTTTCGTTAGCTGTGTAGCCAGTGGCACCATCTTGTTGGAACCACATATAGTCTAGATCCGTATCCTTTAATTCCGATTACATCTCGGGATAGCCAGCACAATTCAGCTTAGCCGACGTCATTTTTGAAGAAGTATCACGCGGCCACCCTATAAACCCCACTAAACAGTCACTTTTTGCTGATACATCGGCTTTTTTGTCATTTTTATATTTTTACCATTTCTAATATTTTTACACAAGATTTTTAATATTTTTTTCTTGTTGAACTTTTAAGTTTTTACGATTTTTTCATCGTATACGATTTTGTCATTTTTATTATTTTTTAATTATTTGATATTTTTCACTTTGCCATATTTCATTTCTAAAAGGTCCAAAACATCATCAAGAATTTTCCATATTTAATATTTTTGTTAATTTAAAGATTTTACTCATT
This sequence comes from Octodonta nipae, assembly GCA_034190945.1. NCBI lineage: Eukaryota > Metazoa > Arthropoda > Insecta > Coleoptera > Chrysomelidae > Octodonta > Octodonta nipae. The sequence goes on along the minus strand of CM067224.1, from coordinate 3,162,015 downwards.
TATGAAATTCTTGTCATCTTTGAGTTTTTAAAAATTATTGACGTTTTAGATGTATTTGTGACATTAACTTTTGATATTTTTGGCACTACAGGGTGTTTGTAACGGTTTTCATTGCAGTTGAGTGAAATGGTACAAAATATTTCATTAGTGTACCGAAAAGAATTTTTTTTAGACCAGCGATGTTTTCTATATGGTATACGGTATGTGCATGCATCGACATTTAAGCAGCGAGCAATGTTCGCATTTACAATATTGGGCGAAGTAAAATTACAGTTAGATAGGTTTGCTAAAAAAATATTACAAATAAATGTGATATTGGATGGTACATAAGCAGTTACATATATAGGAAGGTTGAAATATAAGGTGAAATAGAATTAAAGTTATTCAGGGTGGTTCAAAAAATGTTGTATTGGGTGGCACATAAGTAGTATACAATGTGGTTGAAATAAGACTGAAGTAAAACTATAGTTATACAGAGTGGATAAAAAACTTAAAAATGGTTAAATAAGCATATGCAGTAAGGATATTCGAGTTATAGGGCGAAGGGTTCAAAAAATGTTAGAACCAGTTGCATATACAGGATGATTGAAATCTAAGGTGGAGTGAAATTATAGTTATACAGGGTGGTTAAAAAAATGTTATATAACATAACATAAGTGGAACATAAGTAGTTGCTTATACTTGGCACATTGGGCGAAGTAAAATTGTAGGTATACAATAAACAATAGAAAAACAGGAACAGTCAATATGGTGGAGAGGATTAATACTTATTCAGGTTGCAACATCGTGTAGAGTTGAATTATAGTTTTACAGGGTGATTCAGAAAATGATAGACAAATAATTTATATTGGGTGACCAATACACAAAAACATAAACAGGGTGGTTGCAATATAGGATGAATTAGAGTTATACTTACAGAAAGTGGGCCAAATAAAAAGTTAAAAAATATGAGCATAATATAAAAAAAATAAAATTAGAGAGAAATCAAATAATAGAATTGTACTTTAAATTAGATTTAAAAAAAAAAATCAGATAATAGTTATTGATTGCACACGGTTTCTAAACGGTTTTTATTTTAAGCCAGTTGAAATCGCTTCTTTTTTAAGTATAAATTATGTCATTTCAGTTATTTTGATGTTTTATATAAATTGAAATTTTTGTTGGCTTGTGTGATTTTTTTAACATTTGAGTCTTTTGATAATGAATTTCATTTAGCCTTTTTCGCATTTTTTGAATTTCTCCTACCTATATAATTTCCGCATAATAGTGAATGTTTCTAAAAAAATACTGCACGGTCTTGGATAACTTAAATAATAATAATGTTCACAAAATGTTTAACACTTTTCTATTTATTTTAGAAGGAGAGTTTGTACACCAATATTCATAACGGTATGAATTTTATCTGAGGTGTTGAATTCCTCTAAAAACAATAGTTACCGCTATTTCCCCAGCCCTGTGCTTAATTTTCGGAAAAATAATGAATTACTTATTGTTTATTTAACGAATAGAACCTATCAGTTCGCATGCATGTATTACCTACCCTATGTTCCCCGAGAAATGGTTTTTTTTTTCAAAAAACCATTCTCTACTACTCTCTTCGGCATGATTGAATTTTTGAAAAATGCCTAGACTCGTTTTTATTTATTTGGTGAGAACAGTGTATATAAAAATTTTAACGACTGTGTCACTTTGTTTTAGAAATATTAAAATTTTCTTAAAACCTAAGAAACCCCCACTGCCCTTCATTCGGTAATTAAACATTTTTTCAAAATTGAACAGCCTATGTCAGTCACAGAGAAAGAAGCTTTTTATTACTAAAAGAATTTTTAAAATCGGTTCAGTACTTCCAGAGATTACCCGCTACAAACAAACATACAAAATGTATCTCTTTCTATATCAGTATCGATAAGCTTGGATAGTTTTTAGCGACCCCACCTGGTAACGGGAGGGACTATTTTTGTTGTTAAATTAATTTCATTGCCAGTAACTGAAAAGACGCACGAACATTGTTCATTTGTTTCACACTAATCCCTAGGACCGAAAAAAGACAATGATTGGAGTGCAGGCAACGGCAACAACGGCTGGGGTGATCCCCGCAATACGGATCCCCGCCAAAGCGGTGGAATGGATCCGCGCGAAATCCGACCGGATAACATGCGCGCCGCCGCCAATTCCGAACCCATAAGACTGCTCGATCACAGGGAGCAAATGAGACAGATGACCAGCAGCGACATGAGAGGTGATCCTCGGGGAATCACCGGAAGACTGAACGGCGCCGGTGCCGAGGCTTTCTGGGGACCGTCGTCGTCACACGCGGGGCCGCAACCGATGCATCATCATAATAAAATTCCCGTCGGTCCTTCGAACGGTGCCGGATGGGAGGAACCCTCTCCGCCGACTCAAAGACGCAACGTGCCTAACTATGATGATGGCACCTCGCTTTGGGGAAACCCACAACAAGGTAAGTGGTAGAGGGTATTCTAGGGATAAAAGATAACTAATTTTCATAAAATTCATTTTTTATGTATATTAATATATTTTTTTAATTATGTTTTTATAAATTACTGTTTTTTATTGAGTCATTTACCTCAGTGGATGAACTTGCTCACTGCTAGGCAAACTGTTATACTAACGGGTGTTCCAATTTGAGGTTACTTTTTAAATTTGCCGCCATTTATATTTATTGTACTAGAATATCATGTTATTTGACAGATGACAAGTAGGAATAGTCCGGTTATTAAAAATGGAGAGATGTACGATTGAGCAACGCGTGTTTATTATTAAAAATTATTTTAAATTTGGTGAAAGTTGTGCAGAACTTGGAAGAAAATTTCGTACAGAATATGGAAGAGAAAATTGTCCGTCAAATGTTATCATTGGAAAAATTGTTTAAACAATTGTGGAAACTGGTTCAGTAAAAGATGAAAAAAACAAAACATATCATCGTAGTGGACGTTCAGAAAAAAATATTGCAGCTGTTGTTGCTAGTGTTGTTGAACAACCAAAAACATCAATTCGTCATCGAGCACAGCAATTGAACATTCCCACTTTATTCAGAATTTTGCACAAAGATCTTCATTTAAAGGCTTACAAGATTCAGGTAACGCAAGAAATAAAGCCAACAGACTTTGGTTTACATCGTCAATTCGTTAATTGGGCCATACAACAGAAACTTGAAAATGTGAATTTTTTCAACAAAATCATCTTCAGCGATGACGCAAATTTTGAATTGTATGGATTTGTAAACAAGCAAAGTTGTCGAATCTGGGGTGGAGCAAATCCACGAGAAATAATGGCAAGACGGATGCATCCACAAAAAGTAACTATTTGGTGTGGTTTTTGGGCTGGTGGAGTGATTGGTCCATACTTTTTTGAAGATAACAATGGAAATGCTGTTGCTTTGAATGGTGATCGATATCGAACGATGATTACTAATTTTTTGTGGGATGAATTGGAGCATATTGATATGCAGAATATGTGGTTCCAACAGGACGGTGCAACATGTCATTCAGCAGCAGGAACAATCAATCTTTTGAAACAGAAATTTCTTAATCGAATAATTGCTTGAAGAGGAAACATTAATTGCCCCCCTATATCTTGCAATCTAAACCTCTAGATTTTTTCCTATGGAGCTATTTGAAACAAAAGGTCTATGCCAACGATCCACAAACAATTGATGACATAAAGGAGAACATTATTGACTGTTTTCAAGTAATTGAACCGTAGTTATGCCAGAAAGTTATCGACAATTTTGGCAAAAGATTAGAAGCTTGTATAGCAGCAGGTGGTCATTTACAAGATATTGTGTTCCGTTACTAAACCGAGACAATTGTACTCTCATTTGAAATAAAAGATTTGACCATTCTCAAATAATTTCGGGATTGGACAACCCTAGTGTTGCAATCTGACAACTGACAGCTCTATTGTATAGTTTGACATTTTTGAGGTTATATGTACTCAGAACGTTTTGACATACGAGCGCTATGTGTTGTTTACAATAACTTAAAGGATTCATCTCGGCCAAAAAATGGAATTAAATCGTGAAGATTTTAGTGCGATTATTTTTTACAACTTTCGACGTGGATTAAGTCAGCAACAGTGCATGGATGAACTTAATTTAATTTTTGGCGATGAAACTCCATCAAGGACCACTGTTTATCGATGGTATGGTGAATTTAATCGAGGTCGTAGTTCACTCCAAGACGAATTTCGTGAAGGTCGTCCAAAAACAGTTGTTGTTCCGGAAACCATTGATGCTGTGGGCGAACTGATATTGTAAGATCGTCATGTGGCCTATCGTGAGATTGAGTCAACCTTACACATTAGTGGGACCAACATACATTCAATATTGCATAAACATTTGAATGTCAAAACAATTTGTTCGCGTTGGATCCCACACAATTTGTCAATCGTTCAAAAAAAGGCTTGTGTCGATTGGTCGAAAGAAAAGCTCAAAAAATACGATCGCGGTGCTTCAAAACACGTTTATGACAGTGACAGGTGATGAATCGTGGATTTACGCGTATGAGCCGAAAAGTAAACAGCAGTCGACTGTATGGGTGTTTCAAGATAAGCTGAATTCAACAAAAGTTGTTCGCGCACGAAGCACTTCCGAGCAAATGATCGCCTGTTTTTTCGGAAAAACGACATGTCGCAACCGTACCACTAGAACAACGCAGAGCAGTCAATTCTGAGTGGTACACAACCATTTGTTTGCCAGTTGTCTTCTAAGAAATGAGGAAAACCAACCGCCGAAGACGGATCACTCTTCACCCCGACAATGCGAGCTCTCACACATCGGCTCAAACAACTGCATTTTTGACCACTCAAAACATCGATTTGATGAGTCATCCGCCGTATAGTCCTGACTTGTCACCAAATGACTTCTTTTTATTCCCGTACGTAAAAAACAAACTGAAGTCAACGTTTTTCGACACCTGAAGAAGCTGTTGCTGCGTTCAGAATGCATGTTTTTGAGATACCTCAATCAGAGTGGAAAAAGTGCTTCGACAATTGGTTCAAACGCATGCAAAAGTGTATAGATCTTCATGGGGAATATTTTGAAAAACAATAAAGAGTTTTTGATGATTAATATTTGTTTTTGTTCTCTAATCCCGAAATATAACAGGCAGCCCTCGTAATTAACCTCAAATTGGAACACCCTTTATGTAGCGTAGATAAGCTATTTTCTATCAAACTTTTATGTCCTTAAATGCCTCAATTTTGCTCTATTGAGGGGACTGTTACATTATATAAAAAGTCAATTTAAAATCATGCCTTTTCGATTTCAACGTTATTTTTTGTAAAAATATTCAAGTAAATTGAAGATAGTGGTTTTTGACGTCACACATTTATTTAAGAGTTACGATTACATATAAAATTTCGACAGGTTCTCACTGGAAAGACCTACCAAGCGCTGTCAATATGGGACGCGGTGGAGCTGCCGCTGGTCCACCGGGCATGCCCCAGTCTCGCATGAAGCCCGACAACACGGTTTGGGGACACGGTCGTAATGGTTCATGGGACGAAATCGGCAACCAACCCGTCGGTTGGGAGGAGCCTGGGTCGTGGGCCAAACAAAAAATGCCGACTCCGTTATGGGAAAACGAACTCGATTGGGGCCACAAACAAGGCAATAAACCGCAGCTCACAAAGGAATTGGTTTGGAATTCCAAACAGTTCAGGATGCTTTGCGATATGGGACATAAGGTAGGCAGTGTTAAAATACTAAAACTGGTTGTATTTTTATCAATTTTAAAGTATTTTGACGTAATTTATACTTTTGAGTATCAGACATTGGATTATTCTGTGACAAAGTTGTTTTCATCACTTGAATTCCATGATCGCGTCAGGTAGACTGAAATTGTCGACAGTGCTTCAAAATGTAATTTACCGGAGACCAATTATTATTAAAAGTTTTGGTATTGTCACGAAATGTTGCTGTTGCTCCTTATAGACTTCTGTTTCCTATCTTTATAGAAAAATGTAGACATTTCGGGAATTGTCTTGACAGTTTTGGATATAGCATAGAACATTCAAGAGTTTACTGGATAGTACTTGAAATAAAAATACAAGATACTAATTATTATTAAAATATTGGTGTTTTCACGAAATGTTGTGGTTGCTCCTCTCTCTGATGTCTTTATAGAAAAATGTAGACAGTTCTAGAATATTCTTGACAGTTTTGGATATAGCATAGAAGATACGAGAGTTTACTCGACAGTGCTTCAAAATGAAATTTACGGGATACTAATTATTCTTAAAAGTATTGGTATTATAACGAAATGTTATCGTTGCTCCTTATAGGTTTCTGTTTCCTATCTTTATAGAAAAATGTAGACAGTTCGAGAATATTCTTGACAGTTTTGGATATAGCATAGAAGATACGAGAGTTTACTCGACAGTGCTTCAAAATTATTATTATATTATTATATTAAATTTACCATATACTAATTATTATTAAAAGTATTGGTATTATCACGAAATATTATGGTTGGCTCCTTATATATTTCTGTCTTCTATCTTCATAGAAAAGTGTAGACAGTTCGGGAATATTCTTGACAGTTCTGGTGTATAGCATAGAACATTCGAGAGTTTATTCGATAATTCCAGAAGTTTTATAAAATATAGGAAGTATTTTGGACCCATAAGAGTTAGACGATTAAACTGCATTACTGCGTTTAAGTTCGTTAATAAAAGTATTCGTTCCGAGTAAAATTCAATTCGAATCTACAAATATGTAACAGTTTGTTAATACATTTTCATCCATTTTCTTACAGAAAGAGGACGTTGAGAACGCACTGAGATTGAGGGAGATGAACATGGACGAAGCGTTGGATCTGCTCAGTTCAATGCGAAATAGCAGAGTCGACGGATGGGCTGCCCGTCACGATGATCATTTCGATCACCCGCCATTTCCTGCTCAAAGATTTCCCAACGGACCAGGGGCCCAACTGTCTGCCTTTCCACCTGGCACGAACGGTCCCAGTTTGTTGAACAACATGACGAATTCTGTTGGGGCGAATTCTCTCATCAACAATATATCACCTGCTGTCGTCCAAAAGATGCTTATTCAAGGTGGCGCCAATCAAGGTTTCGGTGGTAACTCGTCGTTGTCGGGTAGGAATATTCAACCTCAATCGCAGCCTTCCACGCAGCAACTGAAAATGTTGGTCGGGCAGATTCAGATGGCCGTACAAGCAGGGTATCTTAACAACCAAGTAAGAATTCTTAAAACTACTTTGAAAATTGTGTTATAATATATTTTTACTGATTTTTTCGCGAAGAATGAAGAAAATAGGTTCAGACTTTCTGTCAAAAAAACACATTTAAAACAAGGAATACAACAAAAATATTTATATTGAAATGTGAATGTATTAAATTTTATATTGGACAAACATTTAGTTTTTTAAGAGTAGGAATAAATGAACATAATTACATTAAGGATCGAAAAATTCAAAATTTGTAAACATGCTTGCGACATAGGTCATAAAATACAATTTGACAATTCACAATATTACCCAAAGAAGAACACAACACAAAATGAAAACTAAAAGTCGTTCCTAGGAACGCCACATGTAACTTGTGAAGACAACACTTTAAGTTACTCCCACATGAAAACAACTTAACTATTATATGTAAAAGGTATGAGTACAAACATTTTGAGGAATCGCTGTTCAAGTGATAATAAATCAAAAAGCCTTATCACAGTTTAAATACAAACTGCTAAAAAATTAGAATGTTAAATTTCTCTACTATTTTTACAGTCAGTAACAAATAATTTTGCTTTCAAAACTCCTTTGAAGTGTCATATGTAAATACTAAATAGGTTATATGGCGTCACTAACCAATGTAAAAATTAGAAATTCTTTGACTTGTTTAAATGAAATTGACTGAAAAGATATTGCAACATCGTCGGTAGTTTGTTTATCTTACCGGCTACTCTACCAATTTGGTGCAGTTTTTGTGTTGAAAATAATATCACGAGTTTTTTTTATCGTGTAAGTATATGTATCTAACAGAAATAATATTTAATAATGTAACTATTAAAATGGTTTTATATTTATTTATTAATACTAGCTGTCGCCCAGTGGTCGAAATTCGACCAATTGTGTCAATATCTCTGGCAGGTTAAGTAACATGAAAATTTTATCGTGACATTCTATCCTAGGACTTTAGGGAGAACAGCAATTACACAGAACGGATCCAGATTCGGAACCTCTATGTGATAGTTTCCTCGAAAATCCTAGATGTCGGTCTTACATCTCGCTTCTACAAATAAGTAACGAAATTCAAGTTTTTTTCAGATATAATTCATAGAACTTTATTTGTGTTCAAATTCGTAATTCTTAATTTAATATGACAACAATTCAACTGCTAATGGGCTACCCTACATATTTATTTTTTCTAACACCCCTGTATAGCTATAATTGCACTCAATTCTCTAACATTTATTAAAATCCTCATTATAATAATTCCATCTCATTATATATTTCCACCACCCTGTATATGCAACTGCTTATAGACCACGCATAATATTTTTTAACATTTTTCAACCACCGGGTAAACCATTCTGTATATGCCACTGCCTATGACCCACCATATTTACTCTTTTTGTTTATGAAATTTTTAATTATCTTCTGTAACTATAATTCTACTCCGACCTATATTTCAATCATTATATATATGGAACTCTTCGTGGTCTACTCTATAAATCAATTACTATTCTAACATTTTTTATCACCATCCTGTATATCTATAATTCCTCTTACCCTATATTTCATCTTAACTATATACAACTGCTTATGGGTTACGAAATGTTGCATTTCCATTTCCGCCACCCTGTATATGCATCTATGTATAACATTTTTTGCACCACCCTGTATAACTGTAATTTTACTGCACCTTCTATTCCAAGAACCCTGTAAATTCAACCGCTAATGGGCTTCCCTATATAATTATTTTATTAGTTATAATTGCACTCTACTCTATATTTTAAACACCCTAAATATGCAACTGCTTATGTGCCACCCATTAAAAAAATTATTTCTAACATATCTGGAATCGCCCTGTATAATTATGATATTCAACGATTGCTTTACCCACTAAACAATAACAACGCTTGCATGCCACCTCCAGAAGTGCATGCTCTAAGTATATAATAGCATTTGTCTGTCTATATATAATTACTCAATGGTTTGAGTCTGGCGGCAGCGGCACGCAGCACATTCATTTGTTTGGCATTGACATTATTGACGTAAATAATGAATTTTTATTATATTTTATTTAATGAATGAACCAATATTATAAATTAAGATTAGCATTCTGCACTGAAGGTCGTCAGTAGCTACTAAACAAAACAAAAATGAAGAAAATCGGTTGAGAGACAGAGGAGAAAATGGTACCTAATTGTTTTGTCTTAGCCTATTTATATATAGATTTTGGTTGATAAGTGATAGACCATGATGTTATAAAAGTTTTTGGTTTTAATTCGGAGTGTAATATCTTCACCTAAATTATATGTGTTATAACTGTTTACACCCAATATACACGTTATAATTTTTTCTGCTACTCTGTATACCTAAAAACAGTACATTTTTCTAATTATGTCACAATTGTGAAAGTGTCTAACATTCAATTTCAAATTTACATTTAATAGAATTCCATTGGCAACAAGGTGTCAGACTTTGAAACATTTGGATTTTTAAATATAGTTATTCTCAACTACGGTTTCATTCAAAAAATCCGTAGGAATAAACTAATTTGAATATGCTATTGAAAATGCTTTAAAATCCTTTTTTTGTTTCACAGATATTGAACCAACCTCTGGCACCACAAACCTTAGTATTACTTAATCAACTTTTGCAACAAATAAAAGCCCTTCAACAGCTCATCACGCAGCAGAACCTCGCTTCAGCACACGCAATCAACGGGAAACCGAACAATGCCTATATGCAATATTCCGTACTTATAACGAAAGCCAAACAATCGATAGCGAACTTACAGGTGAGTTTTTGACAAAGTTCTTCGGAGTGAGCAAGTCATATCGTTTTTTTTTTGTTTCTAGAACCAAATTGCTGTCCAGCAAGCTACTTACGTCAAACATCATCACGGCGGTATGAGTGAAGCATTCAAGCCCAATACCATGCACGACTCGATCAATGCTCTACAAAATAATTTCGGCGATTTGGGCATCAACAAAGATCCTCAAGTGGTAAGTCAATTGTTAAATTAATTTTATTTTGAACCCAATAACGTAGAATCCGAAAATCGAAAAAATATTTTACATAATATGTATGATTAGTCAAGTTTACGGCTAAAAAATGTAGCATTAGAGCCAATTCTGTTTCCTTGGAGCATCTTTTTGAGATCTGTGAATTGGCAGAAGACAAATGGAGCCAGATCAGGTGAATGTGGTGGTGTGGAAGACATTCTAATCGTTATCTAAAGGTTACCATCGTCTTGTTAATCAGTGCATTGCCTTGGTGAAACTGTAGTTTTTTCTTTGCTTGTTAGGTCTTTTGTGCTTTTGTTTAGCGTAACCACCTCAGTTGGATGACCTGGCACTCCACGTCTTCCATGATTGTTTCGATCTCGTTTAAAATCCGCATACTATCACCAAATAGTTGTTTTCAGTCGCATTTTTCAAGCCACGAAACTCGTATTTAACTGACTACCAAAAAAAGAAGATCAATAATTCGTCTGAATCTCTTTTTTTTGTATTCTCCAAAACGGCTTCAGCAGTTTAGATGATTTAAATTATTTTTTCGGCATATTACCTGAGATTTACCGTTTTGCAGAAAATGAATGAAACTTCACTGATTTCTCTAAAGCGGCGCAATAAAATGGAATATTCCAAATTGTATTCTACAAAAATATGAACCGACTTTGTTCCGTATAGTTTTCTATAACGTAAATGTCTGATTTTGCACACAAATGTCTAAAAATAATTGCCAAGAAAGGTCATAAAAGAATTATAATACCGGGTGGTTATTTATAGCAGTTTTCATTTTGATGCCCATTTTTTTAACATAAACTATATTCCATAGTTTTAAATAAAAACAAATGTACTTATCAGAATCTGGACGACTGAGCCGAATGTCATGAAATTTTTTGAAGGTTGATACTACCGGAAACCACAACGGCATGGGATTTAACAGCGTCATCTGTGTATATTAATGACTCATGAAATAAAACAGACTTAGTTACTTGTGATAAGAATTTGTTTTGTTCAAATAAGTTTAAAAGTATCCGACTTGCTGCAAAAGCCGATGAATTGGCAACATAGTATTATTTTTGACAGTGCATAAGATTTTATAGAAAATAATATTCGTCAATAGAATTTAAATTGGGTGAATATATGTAATACCTTGTCATTAGAATTTTTAAAAATATTTAAACATTTGTTATTAGCCTTAATGATCAGCTTTTTATCGTATTTTAAAACAGTCTAATTCTGTAAAAAAGTTTTGTTGCAATTTGTTATTAGAGAGCAGGTAAAATATTTGCCAACAAGAATTTATAGTTTGAAATTCTCTATAAAGGGTGTTCCAATTTGAGGTTAATTTTTAAATTTTAAATAAAATACACAAATTATTTGAGAATGATCAAATCTTTTATTTCAAATGATAGTACTATTGTTTCAGTTTAGTAATGGAAAACAATATCTTGTAAGTGACCCCCTGTTGTTGTATGACAAGCTTCTAACCTTTGCCAAAATTTTCAATAACTTTCTGGCATAATTGCAGTTCAATTATTCGAAAACAGTCAATAATGTTCTCCTTTAGGTCATCAATTGTTTGTGGATCATTGGCATAGAACTTTTCTTTCAAATAGCTCCATAGGAAAAAAATTAGAGGTGTTAGATTGCAAGATCTAGAGGGCCAATTAATGTTTCCTCTTTGAGCAATTATTTGATTGCCTAATTTCTGTTTCAAAAGATTGATTGTTTCTGCTGCTGAATGACATGTTGCACCGTCCTGTTGGATCCACATATTCTGCACATCAATATCAAGTTAGTAATCATCGTTCGAACCATTCACAGTAACAGCATTTCCATTGTTACCTTCAAAAAAGTATGGCCCAATCACTCCACCAGCCCAAAAAACACACCAAACAGTTACTTTTTGTGGATGCATCAGTCTGTCCATTATTTCTCATGGATTTGCTTCACCCCAAATTCCACAATTTTGCTTTTTAACAAATCCATACAATTCAAAATGTGGTTCATCGCTGAAGATGATTTTGTTGAAAAAATTCACATTTTCAAGTTTCGGTTGTATAGCCCAAATCACGAATTGACGACGTAAACCCAAGTCTGTTGACTTTATTTCTTGCGTTATCTCAATCTTGTAAGCCTTTAAATGAAGATCTTTGTGCAAAATTCTGAATAAAGTGGTTTTTGGATTGTTCAGTTGTTGTGCACGATGACGAACTGATTTTTTTGATTGTTCAACAACACTAGCAGTAACAGCTGCAATATTTTCTTTTGAACATCCACTACGATGATATGTTTTGCTTTTTTCATCTTTTACTGAACCAGTTTCCACAAATTTTCGAACAATTTTTTCAATGGTAACATTTGACGGACAATTTTCTCTTCCATATTCTGTACGAAATTTTCTTCCAACTTTCACCAAATTTAAAATAATATTTAATAATAAACACGCGTTGCTCAATCATATATCTCTCCATTTTTAATTACCGCAATATTCCTACTTGTCATCTGTCAAATAACATTTGATATTCTAGTACAAAAATATATAAATGCCGGCAAATTTAAAAATTAACCTCAAATTGGAACACCCTTTATAAAACTAATTAAAGATCTTTGCCGAATGTCGATCTATGAATGGGGTAAACATTAAAAGTTCTCTAGACACTCATTCTTTTAAAGATTGCATTACATTTTTGGAGGCAAAGATCTAGAAGAAAGTCTTAAACAGAACATACATTGAAATAAAAAATGTACATTTCTTTAAGAAAAATAATTTACATATGATTATAATGTAATTTTTGTTAAAAGTTCATGTCACCAGTGGAGCTTTAAAACTTTTTTTTTAGACCAAAATGTTGTTACAGAACCAACAACAATCGAGACTCAACCAATGGATCAACAAAGACAAAGACGACGTAGAATTCAGCAGAGCACCTGGTTCTTCCTCAAAACCGATGACCACCTCCCCGAATATCAATCCGCTCGGCCTCAATCCCTCAGATGGGTAAGTAAACGAATTTACAAGTTGAATGCAAAAAAACCAAGTTTCTTTTATTTATTTTTTTAATTAGACCATGGTCGAGTGGGAGAAGTGGTGATTCTGGTTGGCCGGATTCTGGCAATGGTGATTCATCGAATGACGTTAAAGACGCACAGTGGGCACCCCCTGCTCAACCTTCCCTGACTGATTTAGTACCTGAATTTGAACCTGGAAAACCTTGGAAGGTATGATGATGATGATGAATATAGCTTTTGTAACACTTTGAAATAATTTCTTCCTTACTCATAGGGCAATCAACTGAAGTCAATTGAAGATGATCCAAGTATTACACCTGGCTCAGTGGTTCGTTCTCCGCTTTCACTCGCCACAATCAAGGAAACAGAGCTGTTCAACATGAATCCAAGCAAGAGCCCACCGGTGACCGACAGTATTCAATCTCTTAGTCTGAGTTCTCCTACATGGAGTTTCAATCCACCTTCGTCGACTTCAAACGCATTCACTAGGTATGTTTGTATCTTTGTTCTATAAAATCGTTGGTGTGTCTGTTATCGCGTAACTTCTGAACGATTTGACAGATTGAGCTCATATGTACACAATATACGAGGTGGGTTCAAAAAATATCCGGAATGTTTAAATTACGCGGGTTTGGAGAGTCCGATAGTCAATTGTTTTTATTATGTTGGTATACATGGCCCTGAAGTATAATTCAATTTTCAGCTGTATTCATTGTTTATTTTGTCTGTGGCAGCCGCTACGTGTTTTTATGAGCTCAGTGATTTTCGATTGTTAAAAAACTGGATCAAAGAATTTGTATTAAGTTTTGCGTAAAAAATCAAATAAAGTGTATGGTGAGTCTGCTAAGAAAAAAAAAAACAAATATTTAAGAGTGATATAAGCGTTTCCAAGATGGCCGTGATCACGTTGAAGATGACGAACGGGTCTGACGCCCCAACACATCAATAACCGATGAAAAAGAGAAAGAAATGATTGTGAACGTTGGCCGAATCACAATCAGGGAAGTCGCTGATGAAGTTGACATATCTATTGCCTCATGCCATGACGTTTCTGTGAACGTTTTGGGTATGAAACACGTGGCAGCACAATTTGTCCCAAAATGGTTGAATTTTGAACAAAAACAGCGGCGTATGGAAGTTGTTCAGGAGTCACTAAATGAAGTCAACGTCGACTTAGATTTGCTCAAAAGAGTAATAACAGGTGACGAAACATGGGTTTACGCTTATGACTGCGAAACAAAGGCTCAATCGTCCCAATGGAGGCATTCTGGCATTCTGGCTCTCTAAGACTGAACAAGGCTCGTAAAGTGCGCTCAAACGTCAAGGTTATGCTTACTGTGTTCTTTGATTTTAATGGCATCTCATTTTACTCGGAAATTTACAAGCTTGCAGAATCTTATTTTTAAATCTATACAAAGGTTAGACTCATTCGTCACTTTATATTTGAGACTGTTTTTAAAAATATGTAAATGAGTCCATAAATAAGATAAGTTATAACATGGCAATAAAATTCCTTTTTTTTGACAATCCTATATAATTTTAGTTTTTATTTGACTCCATAAATGTAATTATATAATTTTTCTGTTTAATGAAAAATCATAACTTCTTACAACTTCTCTCATAAATCAAAAAAACTTTTTTGGTTCACTTCAATGTGATGACAGCTTAACTGTTGAAAGAGCGTTGAGTGTAAGGGTTTGGTGTTAGTATACAAAATTTTGTGCTTATACATCTGGGAGACAACAAAGATTCCACAGCTATTCCAATTTGTGTATTAAAAATAGAAGAGTGGCTTTCTATAATGATTATGAATGTCAATTTACGTCATACTTTTTGATTAAACCAAAATAAGTAAATTTTGATCTGTTATTCGCATTCGTATTCGCGAATATTGGAAGAGAAAATTCGCATTCGTATTCGCGAATATCGAAAATATGACATTCGTTATATCCCTAGTTATATCGATAGTTGTAATGTATATTTTTTTTGCATGGACGAAGGTTCGTAGGCATGTGAGGACCCGACTTATGAATCTGTAGTAAAATTATTAACAAATTCTATATTTATGACCCGAAACGATTCATATTTAGGTTTTGGTATATGCTGCTGTCGGATATGTGCTGCTGCTTTAATCTTTGTGATCTATTAGAAAGATCAGTTTAAAAATACTTCAAACTTTCATCATTATTTATCAGCTCATTTGTGTTGGCAATGATTTGTAAACAGTTAACATTTTTACAGCCCACCTGGAAAATTGCCGACGTCAAAAGGTGGCCTCGTAGATTTGAATGCTTCGACGGCCGTCACATCGGAGCTTTGGGCTGCACCCAAATCATCCAGAGGTCCTCCGCCCGGCCTGTCAACCAAAGGAAGTTCCTTGGCCAACGGATGGTCGGGAAATTTGGGCAACTCAATGTCCTGGGGTGGTAGCCAAAGAAACTCCGGCAGTTGGGGTGGTTCCACTACTTGGTTACTGCTGAGAAATCTTACTGCTCAAGTGAGTACATTAAACGATCGTTAATCACTAATTGTTTTCTGCAGATTCATTTTTATAAGCCTTTCATTATTTAATAAACCCTTATTTGTTCTTTAGATTGATGGATCAACTTTACGTACATTGTGCATGCAGCATGGCCCATTAATGAGTTTTCATCTTTATTTGCATCAGGGTTTTGCTCTTGCTAAATACTCATCTCGCGAGGAAGCCACAAAAGTAAGTTTTCCAAAATTTTAACATGTCTTATATTGTTTTTTTTTCCATTAACTAAGTGTCTACAATTTATTTATTTTAAATACAAAACAGAGTATATGGAGTAGGTTCAAAGTATTTTTGTAAAAATTCAGAAAAAGTAGAAGTGATAACATAAAATGTTGATTGCAGAAATGAAGTTTGGGTCGTAGTAAAACAATTTTTCGAAATCGATTAATAAAAGCTATTTTATTCTTAAATTGAATATTATATTACGAGGGTGGTTTAAATATAAACCGGACTTTTGCTATAAAAAATTTATTATTAAGTTACAGAGCTGACATTTTTGCAGTTTTTCTAGATAGTCTACGTCATACTCTACACACTTTTGCAGCCTCTCCGGAAGCTTTCGGATGCCTTTTTTGTAAAAATCTCTCTGCTTATCACGTAACCATTCGCGCACTAAGGATTCTTCCTCCGCATTGCTGTCGAATCGCAGTCCGCCAAGGCCCTATTTCAATGGACCAAATAAATAATAGTCGCATGGCGACAAATCGGGACTATAAGTAGGGTGTTCCAGTGTTTCCCAATTCAATTAGTTCAATGTTTCCATCGTAAGCCGAGCTGTATGCGGTTTGGCGTTATCTTGCAGCAATATCGTACTACGGATTATGGCGTTGTTTTGATCAGTAGGCAGGTTTTTTAGGATGTTACTATAATACTGCTCATTCACAGTTAGTTGTTCATTGGGAAAATCAACCGCAATTATTCCTCTCTTGTCCCAAAACATGGTACACAACACCTTCCCCGCTGACAGTGTAACCTTCCCTTTAACTGGCGCGTCTTCGTCTTTCTTCCTCCACTCTATAGACTCGCGTTTACTCTCCGGAGTATAGTAGTGCACCCAAGTCTCGTATGTGGTGAATATTCGGTGCAATAAATTTTCTGCTCAAAATTGAGGTGTCTTGGCACCAATCTGGCTGAAATTTTGCGGTAACAGAGTCGTTTATGAATTATTTGCTCAATACTACCTACGTTGATGCCTAATTTTTCAGCAGTACTGTACATCGAAAACCATGTTTTTAATTTTTTTTCACCCAACTCTAGTATTGTACGGCGCTAAAAAGATGACAATACCGGAAAAACTCGAAATTCTGCCTAAATTTGATTAAAACACTATTAAAAGTTTACCATACATCTTTTTAAGAGTTGATAGACATTAGAAATACTACCCAAGAGGTTTTTGAGGTCGCTCATCATGAATTTGAAGTCAGATTGTTTAAAAAGCTACCCCTAGAGGGCGTTAGAGGGAAGCATATGTGGTTAATTCATCGATTTTTTTGTTTTTTTTTTTGAAATTTAACTTTTTAAATACTACTTTGAGGGTCTTCCACAACATTGATCATAAATTTAAGGTTCAATTCGCCATATGCTTCCCTCTAAGCTCTCTAGGAGTAGTTTTTTACACAATCTGGCTTCAAATTCATGATCAGCTACCTCAAAAACCTCTTGGGTAGTATTTCTAATGGTTTTTGATGTATTTATTTCCGTAGAATTCGATTTTTATGTCAAATAAATCGTATCTCACATTCTGTTTGTTCCTAGACGCAAAAATCACGAAAAAAGCAGGGGAGGGGTATATTTTATTGCAGATTCGGATTCAGCGTCAAAAAATACGTAAGAAATGATGTGCCCGGTCAAAAGTACAGACATCTTTTTTTTGTGGGCCTGTGATAATTAATGGTAATGGTATACTGAAAAGAATCACTACTGCCACCTATGTGGAATGTTTATAACTATTATTTAAGTACTTTCGCCAGTAATTATGTTTCTGCAAAATTGGCGCAGTCGCTCAAATTCCGAAAATTTTTCAGGCTCAAACTGCCCTGAACAATTGCGTTTTGGGTAACACAACAATTCTAGCAGAAAACCCGACCGATTGGGACGCCAACACACTACTCCAGCAAGTCGCCAGCCAACAGAGTGGTTCTTCGGGCGCATGGCGCGGTTCCAACAAACAACCAACCACCGCTGACACCTGGAGCACCGGTTGGCCCAACAATCCCACTTCTGGCGGTCTGTGGGCGGCTCCCCAGCTAGACAATTCAGATCCAGCCAGGGGAACGCCATCTAGTCTAAACTCGTTTCTTCCCAATGATTTGCTAGGCGGTGAGTCCATGTAGGAAGCGTAAATTTCAAACTAGAATAAATTAGAGAAACGACCTGAGACACCACAAAAAAAATAATCTAAAAAATACAATTGAGGGTGCAAAATCCTGTGGTTATTATTATTATTATTACTTTTGTAGATTAGTACGATTGATGAACTGTGAAAAAAATTATCAAAGAAAATTTTGATATTTATTATTGATTTATTTAACAATCTTTTATATTGTTATTTGTATATGTAAATCTATTTTTAATTTTTATGGTGATCAAAATACCTGTTGTTTTAGAATATATTTTTATTTTTAGTTATTCGAAAAAAAAAAGAAAAACAAAAATGACATCCAGTACATCTACGTTTAAGCGAGTTTTTTTACTAAATTAGTTCGTAGGTTTGGTGCACTTTTTGCTTATGGGTATTGGTCTCAAAAGAAAGGTTATACTACATTCTTTCGATTGTTTACCTCATGAGGGTACACATACCGGATGTTTGGTTTTTTCCAAACTGTTATGGTAGATTTTTCTCACCAAAAGGTTTGGTATAAACTCGAGTTATAGGGCGTGAAAGGTAGAACTTGATACATTTTTGGTTGAAGCTTTGAAATAGATTTTTTTTTTCTACCAATTTGCTAATACTAAAATGACATTCAATACACAAATTGGGGCTAGATATTGTAACCTAAATAAAAGTGGTGATTTAACTGTTCTCTGATCTCGCTATATTTGTCTGTATTGTGGTTCTTTCTGAGCAACAGTATATTGTTTAAAGTCGCGAGATGTAAAGACCGACATCTAGGATTTTCGGGGGACATCTCGAAGAGAGTATATTGTTTGCTGAAACCAAATTACTCTTTGCAACTGATTTATTCAGAAAAAAATAATCAACCAGTTGTTTCTCCACACCTTAAAATTTAACCAACGATGCCTTGTAATTCAAATTATTAGACAACATAGATATATCGTTGTTTAGTCACTTGTAAAAAAAACACAGGTGTATCAATATTTTACCATTTTGCCTTAATAATTGAAATTAAGTACGGTATTTTTTGTTAAATAATATTCTAGAATTGACAAAAATGCTTCATTCATCAGCTAAAAAAAGTGGAAATAAATTACGATTATTTTTCAGTATTGAATAGCTGGCTGGGGTGCATTTATCCCCAAGATATAAACATTATTAAAGAATATTGAATTTATAAAAATAAGAGATATAAATAAAAAAAATTAATTGATAAGCGGACTCGTATAGTGACGGGGTACACTTGAACCCCCCCCCATTCTAAAAATACAATTTTGTTGAAAATCAATGACAGACCAAAGGGTTTCAAAATTATGTAACCAAAGATGAACATTTTAATTTGAAATTGTACTCATTTTCTCAACACCAAGAGTATCAATATATAATTTTTAACTGTAAAATGTCTCATAGTTACTGCCATCAACTGCCAAAATATTAATAAAAACTTCAAGTATATTTTCCCACAAGTTTTATGCCAAGATATTTGTCCCGAAATTCAATTTTACGAGTATTTATTGCATTGTACAGTACCGGGGTACTCTAAAAATACATTTATTTCAATTAATCAAAGATGAGGTTCAAAATTATATAACTACAAAAAAAAGTTTTGTTACGTGTCAAAAATCTGATAGTTACCGTCAACAATTGCCACAATGTTTATAAAGAACCTTCAATATATTCAATATGTAGCAAAGCTATGTCGAATATAAGACAGAACGATAAAACTTTAGTTATAAGCCACTTCGTGTAGTGTCGGGGCACAACTGAACCCCCACTCTAAAAATATAACTTTATTCAATATTTAGTACTTTTTCCAACAAGGTTCATGCCTAAACATCTGGCCCTGATTCCAAGTTTGCAAAAAAGTGATAACTAGCTGGGGTACATTTGAACTCCATATATAGAATGTTAAACACGAAATGAACGGCCATTATCTAATGAAGCTGTAGATCAGAATAGAAACAAATCATCATTGAAAAACGGACTCTTAGATATGGGGTACAACTGAACCCCTACCATTTAAATTAATATTTGTTTCAAAACTAATTAAAGGTTGCAAAAAATTGTGAAGTTGAACCTTTCGCGTCGTTTAATTCATGTTGGAATGATCATACAGACTTCTTGGATGTCAGAAATATACCATGAGATTTTAGGAAAAAAGTACCCAAACGTCCTGTGTGGTCTTTGTTATAGAAGAAATACGCGCTCAAGTTCAAAAACGCACTTATGTGACTAAAATACAAGCAACCCAGCTAGTCCGAAATATGTAAGTTTTATATAATAACGTATTAGTAATGTATAAAATAATATATTGATAAAAAATAATCACCAAACTCATTTGTTTACTAACTGACATATTAAGTAGGTTAAATTTATTCTATAATGCTTAAGATATTTTCGTATATCTATGGTTTAGTTTAATTTTGTTTTTTTTTTTCTTTTAGTTATTACTATTCATTGTACCTAATTCGTATGATTTTTCCCAGTGTGGTTTTTTTGCCCTCATATCACATACTCAACACGGCTTAGGCGTTGAAATTCACACATCAAACTAAAAAAAAAACATATTCGGGTATGTGCTATGAAGACGGAAGTATTTCTAACCCCACATAACCTGTGATCTCTGATTCCTTATATACATAAATAATATCAATTTGTAAAATTACACAATACAAAATAAATTAATCGTTTATTGTTATTTGATAAATCGCGGTTATAAGCTGCATGCGAGAGAGATAAGAAAAAAATGTACCGCCAATATTAAACACCACACAATCAGTTTTAGACTGCACGCTGAAAAATTAAGTATTCTTAAGTAAAAAAATTTAATAATACCACAATATTAATAATAGTGCTAATATATTACCGTTCTAATTATTAAAGTTTATCGTATAACTAAAGAATATTTGCTGTTTTTCTGTGTACTGTATATGTTAGCCATAGACTTTTTTGTTTTTCAATACGTTAATGTTAGTCAATGAACTGTGATGTTCTTAAAAAAGGGGTAAGCAAAAAATATAGCAAAAATACAACAACAAAAAAATAAAAAAAACCCTTTCCGAAGAACGAACTATCACATGTGTTATTGTGGTGTTCATTAGATATTGACTTCTATAGCTAACAATGTGTGATTGACAATTTCGATTAGTACTTGGTGAATTATTTTTATTGTGCATACAGACATCCTATCGGCCGTTTACGCAAATGGAAATATTGTATTTCGTAAAAATAATAGCAAAACCAAAACGAATGTTTCTAAGAAGAGACTGTTTTAAATCGGTTGTACAATTTTGAGACTAATAAACCTAAAATATTGAAAATAATTGAAGAAGTACACCAAAGAGATATTTTACTTAGTAGATACTTGAATGCATCAAGATTTTTCAGAATTGCCAGCAACTATTCTCAAATTATCAAAATAAAATCATCCAAAGACGACGAGGAAACTTTTGAAGGTTTCTTTGTTGACTGTATTAAATGATTAGAAAATTCAGTAAGTCTCATAGTGAGCACAATACCTTCAGACCTCCTTATCTAAATTGTGATTTCATTTAGTACGGAACTTCGACTGATTTGAAATCATTTTTCTAGTCTAGATCCCGACAAAAGTCGATCTACCCTCATCTTAATGATAAACCCCTAAATATCTCATCAGGAGTGCATTTTTTTGTGAGGTCAACAGCTTTCAATTAATTGTCATAAAATTCTGAAATTTTACACATTTCATAATTGAGCAAGGGAATAAATTGGATATCTTGAAATTTCATTTGTTTTGACACCGACACCACACACTACCTTGATCTTGAAATACCCATGCAATTCAAGAGAAACAGAGACCAGGTAAAATACATTGTGAGTTTATTCTTTTATAGGATATCTATAATATATAGGAAAATAAACTAATCTAACATCCAATTAATATAGAAAACCTGCACAAAATTTGGTTTTCTAATAAAAACTCCAATTCTCTCTTTGCGAAATATTCCATTGGGAACTTGACATATGCCGGAAGTCAGAAAGAACCTTTTGTTAAATTTTTTGCAGCATTTACAATTCACCAGATATGAGCTTCAACTTGCTACTTAATAATTCAAGAAATTTTATTTGGCACTTACAGAAATTTACACATTAGGATTAATACTTGAGTCATAACAAAATAGTGACAATAACTTTAGTTCTGAAATTTATAACCATTACTAATGACTTCCGCTCTTTTTATTAGTTTATTTCAGGATATGTATGTTTTACATGATTTATAACATGTCTATTCCAATGGACATTGTGACTTATACAAGATTTATCAAATGAACTACTTGCTTAATTTTTATAAAAATAATGTCACAATTTACGCAAATAGTTTGTCACTTACAAAAAAGCATAATTACGCAAAAATTCTAGATTTTCCCATAGTTTTCGTATCTTTGATCTGAATGTGGTGTTTTTTCTGTTTTTGTTCTTTTACTAGATTTTGATGATCATCATTGTACAAAATTAGATCTTATTTTGTCTGAACTCTCATAAATCCAATCTTTTATTTGCTCAAATGCTTATTTTTTATATTCACCCAGGAATTTGTTGCCGTCATATCCAAAGCATGTGCTATCATGCCTACTGTCAATTTTCCTAAACTATCGGTATATACTCTGACATGCCATAAACGATCTGGATTACTATCTCTTCATGTGTCAGGTCTACTAAATGTACTGCATTTGGCAAAAGTTATGTAATTTTTTATTATGGAAATGTTTTTTTTACTTGAGTCATTATGTCCACTGTAATTGACATACTAATTCAAGAAAATACATTAAATTTATATAAATTATAGAAATGATGTCCACTGCAATGGATACGGTGACTGAAAGGGTTAAATATCATCGAGCATCGCCTCTCCTTTCACTTTTTGTATCAAGTCGTAACTAAGACAGTCGACATTTGAGCCAGCTTCAGTCGGAATTTTACAAACCCCCCTAACTCTGCCTCTGTTTGCTTCAGCGCCAGTAATGATTTTTAAGTTGCCTAATTCAAAAACGGTTGACATGTTTCGAGCTTTCTGAAAAATCTTTCTAACGGTTATCCGTTTTTTGATAGTTGGGTAAGACAATTACAGAAATTTGGTTCTACAATCAACTGAGATGACGCTTCGCTTTTGGCCATTATGTTGACAAACGATGTTGTGTAATTTAAAAATCATTACTGACGCAGAAGCTAATAAAGGCAGACTTCGGGGGGTTTGTAAAAGTCTAACTGAAGCTGGCTTAAATATGTCAAATATCTTAGTTACGCATTGATACAGAACATGAAATGAGAAGTGAAGCCTGCTGATTTAAACAAATCCAAAGTCACCATTGAATAGACGAAAAAATACGAAAATACCATAATTTTGCCACCCTGTATATATATTCTAGTTTGAATAACTATCATATACATACATAGTGTACTGCCACAGATATTTCAGAAATGTGACTTTTGGTGAATGCGCTGGAAATATTTAATCATAATAAAACCATCTTATAGAGTTTTCAATTTAACATTTTATTCTGTTAGAGGAAATCCTGTCAACTAATTTAAATCGGACCATCGGCGATGTATAGCCCTATAAAGAAATAAAAATAAGTCAGGTTACAATCGACCAAGATATCACGTAATATCCATACAAATGCAAAAGATAGTCTAGTTGATAACCTTCATCTTTAAAAAAACCTTTTATATTCACAGAGCCTATGTTGTTGAGTCACTGTTTCATAGTTTCCTGTACATTGTTAAGTACCGGCTAATTTTTCAAGGAAAACTTGTTTTGTTTTGTATAGCCGTCTTGCCTTAGTGTTGTCTTCATCAACAACTTCGGGTGTCCATTCTAGTCTGCTAATAACCATGCCATCAATTTGGTATAGTTTGTTGTCATCTGAGAAACTAGATTGTTTTACTATATATGCTGTATCATTAATTAAAGTAACATTTACTTTTGTCTTTTCTAGTGATGTAACGTCATCATATATAGAAGTTTCGTCTAGTTCTTCTAAACTTCATAAATAAAGTATTGTGGTCTAAAATATAAAATCAAAGTTGGATTAAAAGGAGTTTAGAGTGTGAAAAAATTGAGTTAAGTGTAATTTTTCTAGGGCTGTTATTCATCAATCACTTGAACAGAGACAAATGGAGGTCTTGAGGTGTATTGTCACTCAATGGATGATTTACTTTTCTTCCATAAATAAAGTTTAAAAGATTAATACTCACTAAAGCATACTCCCAAAAAAATCCCAAAATTTATTAGATCCAGTCTCTCTTTCGTCACGTAATACTCATTGCCAAAATCAAATTTTGTTAAACCTGTATGATGATTTTTTGGCAGCTGTCATCTGACATAAAGACTTTAAATAAAAATCTAGTCCTCCACAGAATATTTCCATTTGCTATACTGTTTCTATAACAAAACTAGTTCAAAAAAAGACTGAAATAGAGATCTTAATGTTTTATAAAATAATGACATTGCATTTATATATTTCGTCGGTATTTTGTCTGTGCCGGTAAAAAAATTTCACCACACTTGCAGATGCGAAGTTTAAATAGAAATACTTGAATAAAATTTCGTGAATAACGTATTTATATATCCCAACGTAATTCTGATACTTTTTATAATAAATCATATGTGTGTGTGATAAACAAAGTATTTCTCTTTGAGATTTAGTATCTGTAAGATACTTTTGAATTTATGACGTTTTTGATCAACAGTTTTAAAGTACACAACTGTGCTGTGACTCTTAAGTGGCTTTTTAATTTAAATAAAAACAAAAAAAAATAATAAAAAAATATTATGTTCAAAGAAGCTCTGATCTAAAAAAGTATTGCTTAAAAACGTAGTTGGCGTGGTTTTGTTGAGTTGATTGTGGCATTCAAATCAAACCCCAAAGAAAATGGAAAGCCTTACTTTTTATCATATCATCTTGAATTCTTTATAGATATATATCAGAAAGACAAATTATATATTTTAACTAGTATGCGAATTGTGTTTCGTCCTATCACGTACAATTCAACAAATCCGCGGTGACACTTTCATAAATGGTGCAAAATAATGGAACTTCTTTGAGGGGTAAATATGGTTAATTGCTTTAATTTAAAAAAAAAACGCTTTATTTTTGGACCTCTCAAGAGGAGCCTACAATGTTGTAAGTTCCAATAGAATTTTTAAATCTAGTATCTTATTGCCAATTTAATAAATGTAGATGGTAGTTTATGTCATAGATCTTAAGTATTGATATTGAATTAGTTACTAAGAGGTAGTAGGGGTATTTGTTTCATGTTGTGTGTTCTTATTATCAATTACTATTATTATTATCAATGACAACCAATCTGAATGTGAAAAACGCAGTATTGCAAACTTACACACAAGATTTTCGTTCCTTGGTTTATATATGTATAGAGTATTACCAAACTTAAAGCATCATGGAATATTTTTCAAACGCGATATTTTCACACGAAGTTGATTTGTATTGCAGCCGTTAATTTTTCGTTGAATAATGTTAAATGAAATTGTGATACCTGATACGGTGTATTCGAAAGAAATTTAAACCGTGCATACTTATAACATAACCTAACTATTTTGACTTATGACGCAAAAAGTTAGGTTATGTTACCAGTGTCATGGTTGACTTGACATGGCAATACTAATGCTTTTTCGAATGCACTTTTTATCTTTTAGCGAATACTTGCTTCTTAATATAGAGTGAGAATTTGCTTTTGAGTACTGCCTTATTTTGATTTTTTTAGGATATTTTGAAAGAAAAAAAATGCTTTGATTAATTGAAACAGTATTCACGTGGAAATTTATAAATAATTTGATTTGACAAAAGGCCAATCATCACGAACAAATCGTGTTTGTTTTGTTGTTGATTAAAGCTGTAGACAATTGGAGATACTTGAGTAAGACAATTGGCGCAGTCTTTAGCAAAATATTTGTTAAAATGAAGCAAATTTTAACACAGTTTGGAGGAATTGTTGTTTCAAAATAAGACTTTTTGTTGCTTAATTTTAGAAGTTATCGTTATACAAAGTTCAAAGAGCTTTAAAAAATTAGGTGTTATTAAAATTACCTTGGAGTGATGGTTATAATCTCATTTCATTTTGTACTTTTCTATTGCTAATTGTAAGGATAAACAAATGTTTTTGCAAAAAAAAGCTTTAAATCAGTGAATTTTTATCTACATATTTTTGATAGGGTTAATAAACAATGTAACAGTATATTTTAAGACAACTTCTTCAATGTTGGAGAAGTTTTACGAATATATTCTGAATATTTGTTTGACCATTCTGGTAGTCGTTTCATTTATAAAGGGAGACTTCTACTGAAAACAGAATACAAAACAGGGACATTTTAATAGTTCGTTCTATTTGTCAGAATAGTAAAAAAATATATCAGTATACTTTGTAAATCTTTGTGCCAAATATCAGAATGAAAATCTTTCCTCCAGACTGCGCCAAATCACTCGTGAACAAGTATCTCCTAAAATATAACTTAGTCAAATTAATAGCAATATTGCAATATGATTGTTGTTCAGGACGAGTATCAAATGTAATTTAAAATCAACGGACTGACCAAAATTATAAGTTCCATTATGAAAATAACTCAAATCAGACTTCCTTATCGATACAGTGTTTATAATTTTTGGCTATAATACATCCCATGACAATATGATAATTACCTACTGATGGAACTATGCAATATGGATCAACGAAACTATAAAAAACTATTTGTTATACCAAGTGAAAATGCTGGTCAATACGTAAGACATAAAGAAGCTAATGTATATATTTATAATGACTGGTCTTTGAATGGTTATCTACAGAGAAAATATTTTAACAAATAAATAGAATTTCATTTAGGTTTACAGTATGTATTTGTGATCTAAGTGCCACTTGTTTTTTCAAGTATATTAATCATTTGCCACTGAACTATATATCTTTATAATATATGTATATTGAAATTTAAAAAATAAACAATGATAATAGCTGGCATATCTGCCTTAGTGTTTAGGGTACATTCGGTGTTCGGTAGATTTAAGAATGTTTGATGAGCTTAAAAGAAAAAAACCTGAATTTAAGCTACTAGTTTTTAAAACGTTGTTAGCATTAATGAACTCCCTTGATTGCTTCTGACATATTTAAAAGTGTTTCTCTTTTTCTGTCGAGATATAACTTTTTTGTAACGGAATAACAATTAATTTTTGATATCTGGCGTTTTGTATTTTTTTTTTCATTTACATTCCTACATAGAATATAATGAAATACTTAAACAGTGTCACCATAAAAGTCTGCCTAGAAAAGATTGTGTCTATTTTATGATATAATAGAAAATTAGTATGTACGAAAATAATGATTACACAAATGTATTGGCAATAACTATTGTAAAACGTCTGTGAGATGTCAATTCGATTTGAATAAGTTGACACTTACAGATAAGCACGACGTATTTGCAACTGTTCGAATTTGTTTCGTAAACAAAATAACAAGTGTTTAAAGTAAAACAAATTCGAGTGTGGTTTGTGAACATTACGTGATTTCTTGCGAAAATAAACAAAAAATCGATTGTTATCATAATACTAATTCACCAATAACTGAAAATCTAGTTGCAGATTACCAGATATTAATTACCAAACAATGTGCCTCTTAAATGTTGTTAACAATATTAAAGTGTGAAAAAATTGAGAAGGACACGTGACCTGCTTGGTCTCATAATCCCAATATAAATGTCTTATAGACCTAAGCTTTAAAAATATTGTCACTAATTTACATTTTAATAGTGATTTCGAAACCTAGTGAGCATATGAGGCTTATCACATAACCTAATTGATTGATATTTGTTTACGTGAAAAGTTAGGTTATGTTATAAGTGTACGTATTTTTCGAATTCACTGTTTGATTCCCATTTGTTGATTTCCAAGACAAGAGATGCCTTATAGAATTTTGAAAAAAATTTGTATGGTCCGATAAATTTGTAACATATTTTTATAAAATATTAGAAAAATCCTCCTTGGGTAACTCGAACCTTGCATTGCAATCTATTTTCATGTACATAGGTGGGCGTAGGTATATATTAATTACTTAAATATTGTTACTTAATAAAAATTACGAATTACTATTATTATTATCGATAAATGTATCCAGTTAAGTGCAATTTATGTGTTATAAAGAAAAGTATTACATTATAATTTTAAGCAAACTTTAATGAAGAGTTTCAGGTTGTTCCATCTTTAAATTCGCATAAAAAAATCACACAAGGTTCGTCTACAATATGGACGTTTCTTGCAGTGATTTGCCTACACTGATCAAATTTGCTTTTAAAATCTTCACTGACGACACAAATGTGATGCTCTATATCTTCGAACTTCAATAATATCTCTTGCCATTCTTTTTTATTTTTCACTAAATGCCAAAGACAGCGTGTCATAATTTTAATTATCAATATCATTCAATTATTTTCGCCAAAATCTTCCATGAGAGGTTGTGATATGTCTCATAGTCTTTTTTAGTACAATTTTATTCCATTATGATGGTGACTTTTGTTTGTTTCTATGAATTTATTGTTCTCATATTACCAAGACTTTGCCTTTGTAACGAATAAGGTAGATTTAATCTGAAACAGCATTATCCTGCACCATGGACGGGGGTGTAATGTCATTTCAGACGAACGCGATCTTTTTAACATTTTGTTGCAATGATTGACCAAAAAAAATTGTGTTTCAGCACAAACTCAAGTGCCTATAAAACGTGCAATTGATATAAAATTGGGCCTGACTCTTAGAACAGGGTTTATCAAATTAGCGTTTTGAATGTTTATAAAAAAAAACAGTACTAAGGTCTTGCCCCACCGTGTTGTATAAACTCACCGATTAGTAATATGTATAGTCCTACAAATATGAGATGAAGTGTTTCGTTTGCAATTAATTCGATATCCTTACATTATTAGCCCAGGTCATTTACTAAAATACGTGACAAAATTAATTTTAGAACACCACTAACGTGTTCTGATGAAAAAACATGAGTAGTTGGCATACATAGATGCGTTTTTGTTTTTTAATGCCATAACCTCAAAAAAATCGCCAATAATTTATTTTTTTTGCTTTATTCAACAAACTCGACCATCAAACCGTGCTTGCTACTAATGAGTTGCTGTACGTTTAACATCATTTTTTGTATGTGAATTCGAAATAATAAAATTTTGGTTTTATTACTGAAAAGGTAGATCTTTTTACTCAATAAATTTTCTAAAAATAGATACTGTAGCTTAGGCAACATAAGAGTTTTGAATCTATATCTGTGTAGATATTAAAAACATACGGACATTCAAAAGCGGCGATAGTGGACGAGTCCTTTCGCTAAATTTGCTGAGGGGTGGAAATAATAAAAAAAAACGATTAACATCAATCTGTTGTTAAAATATCAATTTTCGTATAAACTATATAAACTAATCAATTTTGATCTTTTTATTTATTTTTGTTATTCTAAATAAATAATTGTATAAAATGTATTGAGTGATAATGAATTTTTATGTTATTTTCCATTACTTTTATGTTTGCAATCTACATCAATAAATATAAAGCCATTGACAACGAAGTCAGAATAGACTTTGAAATGTTTGATATTCCTGCAATATACGTCGTTTTATTTCTATTGTGATGTTATTACCCAAAAAAAAAAAACATAAGAGTAATCAAGAATATGCCACAAACAACGTTTAGAAGACAATTATTTTCCATGTTCAAATATTTTAGGTAAATTCGGATTCATATTATGAATGTTTTTTTATATGATTTTAATTAACGAAACTTTAATTGCGTCAAACGATTATCGATTTAAAAGTTGTTATATTTGTTTATCCAAAATTGCCCA
This sequence comes from Octodonta nipae, assembly GCA_034190945.1. Lineage (NCBI taxonomy): Eukaryota > Metazoa > Arthropoda > Insecta > Coleoptera > Chrysomelidae > Octodonta > Octodonta nipae. The sequence goes on along the minus strand of CM067224.1, from coordinate 3,132,027 downwards.
TAAGTCATTAGTATTAGTATTTGTATGTACATATACTTCAAAATTTTGAAAGCGGTGTTTAGGCAACCCTTCTACTTTACAACGCTATTTTAAGGCACATGATAGGGGCACCCGTTGTCGTAATATGGCCACGTTGATTTTCCAAAACTACTACTACAGTATCTATTTTGAGAAAATCTGTCTAAGCAACAAATTACTAAAATTGACGTTAAAGTATTGTTCTGCTTAGCAAATACGATTCCACGACTAGATTTCGTGAACTGGCAAAAAAACTAAATTGATATAGATTTTTCTAAGGTTATAGCGTTAAAAAAAAACAAAAACGCATCGAAAAAAATGTCGAATTTTATGCCACTTAAAAATGTTTTGTCTTTACAATACTTTGGTGTTGATTTTTGATTGATTTTTTCATCAATATTTTTTTTGCTGTAAACGACCTGGTCTCTATCGTGTTGGAATTTTAGAACAATTAACGGATCGAAGTTTGGGTTTTTGTTAAAAAAATGTAGAGGTATCGATAATTTCGATCTCTTGAAATGAGATTCAATCTAGCTGGGAACTGCCATTTGTAAAAAGATATAACTGAATCATATGTATGTCCTATATAAAGAGTTTTTAAATATAATAGGTTTTTATGTAGTATATATTGCTACGTTTGAAGCTAAACTAATCACCAGGTGCGTGTGTGTGAATCGTCGCGCATAGAAGTTAAGATAGTTTCGTGGGGTAGTAATGACGTGTTAGGCCCTATTTCTCAGGTTTAAAATTATTATCGTCGTTAAGGATTAAGATTTAATGAATAATGCTAATAATAAGAATAATTATCAGAATATTTACATTCCTATGTTAAATGTATTTACGATTTTTGTCGTTATACGATTGATGACGTCTCTTCACAAAGTAGTACTTTCATTATAGAATCCACAAGACGAGAACTGTATACCGAAGAACCTTCAAATCAAAAAAAGTCATTCAGTTTGACAGGTTCACTAATAACAAATCAAAACAACAAATTACGTATAAATAGTACGCAGTATAGTCAAGGTAGTTGTCTATATTCCTTTTGTTAATATGTTTCTAGTCCTAATTTTTGTTTTGTGATAAAATTAAGCTACTATAATTTGAAGACTATATTGTATAGTGCAACTAACAACTTAAGACAATTTTATTCGTGGAAAAAAGTGTCGGAATGACCCAAAATTACTGACATGACTTGTCTACATCAGATTAATGTTATAAGATTACATTTTCAAAGTTGTTTTTTTTTGTTAAGTTAGATAACATAACGTACAACACCGTTCATGGGTGTATGAAATTATTTTTTGTATATTTGGTATAGTGGACTCATATCTCATTTCACTCCATCTGTTAATTCCAAAGCTTTATCTCCTAGTTTCTTGTTCCTTCATCAATTCAGGATTTTCCTGGATACCTTTTCGTCAATTTGTTACCTTTAATTCACTTACCAAATCTCTAGTGATTTTCTCATCAAAACCTTGTAATAACTAGAGTCTTGTTGCTATTATATACATCTAGGCAGGGCTTTGAAAAAAGTTGTAAGAAATACCAATTGGTCCTCCTTCAAAACAAAATTGTTATGATCTCTCATGTAGTACATTTATACGTCAATACTTCAAACGATATTTCTTCGATCAACCCTGTTACTACATCAGAAGAAAAACGTTATGTTTGTTTCTGAGAAATGATAGCAGTCATTTAACACACTAGTATGACTTTGGTCTTATAAACAAAGCGACCTCTAGGGTTTCATACTTCAACGAACGGTAGCGTACTATAAGTTTTTCATTTAATCAAGCAGGCGTTTTAAAATTATAGTGGCCTGATGTCCGACTGAAAAATCTGTCTGTTAATTCCAAAGTGTTTTTTTAATAGCTAGAAAGGGAACACAAGTTTACACGACATTGTTTTCATGCTGCGCATTTGTATTTACGAATCTCCATCGTACACAATGCAACATTTTTTTTACTAAAATTCTCAAAAAAGTAAAACCAAAAAGGCCGATTAACTGAGACAAATACGTGCCAAAATTATTTATTTTAGAAACCTTTTGCTCACAACGATTCGCGTTCATTCAAATGAATTGCGAAATCGCATACGCTTATAATTACTGTGTATATTAACCTATAGTTATTGCAATATATATTATAATGTTTAATAGAATATTTAAAAAAGTATATAAAATGGTGTGTGTATGTATATATGTGGGCTGAATTTGTACAATTGTTATTTATAATTTAATAGTATATGTGTAATAAAATAAGGTACATATATTTAAAGTAGGGTTAGGTCGTTTACGTAAGGAACTAATTATCCAAAAACAAACATCATATCCAGATTAAATGGTAAATTAATACGTGACTGAATTATAAAATGTTTCGTTTTGGTCTTCAATTTTTACCATTTTTCTGCAATATGTGTGTCGCCCTGTACATTTTGTGCTATTTTGAGTGTTAGTACGAGTAAAGAAAAAAATGCAAGGTTCTAGTTACAAAAATATTATTAAATGTACAATGAAGACTCTAAAAATAATCATTTATCAGAAACATGGGAATATTTTTGTCATTTAAATCATGTTTTGATGATTACTCATCTTTTTAGTCGTGTATGATATACACAATGACATCAAATTTAACACAGTTATCAAAAGGCAGTTATTGTAATCAATTTTTTGGTTTGTAGTTTCAAAAATAGTAAATTATATAAAATAGATGGATTTTTTATTGCATTAGGTTTGAAGTAATTGTGTATAATTCATGATTTCTGTAATTCTTTTCAATTCCGGAAGCAAAAGTTCCAATTTGGTTAGTGATAAAGATAGTTGTGATATATGAATCCCCAATGTTTTGACGTTGTTTTACTTTCGAGTGCACTATGAATATGTATTTTTCCGAATTGAAATTGAACTGTTAACGCTAAATGTGGCAATGTTACCAAGTAACATTACGTTGAATATCGTTTTCCCATAATTCGATTTTTCTTTACAAACATGGCCTAAACAAGTTCCCTCCTAATAACGTCTAGTCTACAAATGCCTGATTATTGATTCTATAGCATATTATTTATTTATGTTGTTTGTTGTTAGTTAATGGAACATTCATCGTATTCCTCCATTTGAATTGTGTATTAAATTTTATTACCTTACCTAAACCTGTTGTAATTTTGTGACTGATCTAATAAATAATACATGTTTATTTAAACTTTATTTCTTCTAAGGCAGTATTTGTTATGTAGTGTTGGCATTTTTTTACTTTATTAAAGGTTGTATTTTTGCTGATAAATATATTTTCGAAATATATGTGATAATACTGACAATTTTTAATTCTATGTGCATCATGTTTAAAAAATAAAAACGTAAACATCACTTCCAGTAGAAAGACAACACGTGCACATTTGAATTCACCAAAATGTTATTTTAATATTGTATCTTAAACAAATATATAGGCTAGTGTCTTTTGACATTTATAAAGGTCAAAGAAAAACCCAGGTGATAAAATGGGATATCAGCTAGGTCCGATCTGTTTTCGTAAAAAATGAAAGGGAAAAACACATGAATCTCCGAATCAACACTGCGGAACGGATAATTCATGAAAGAGGGTTGGTTAACTCAGGGACCAGGCCGCGCTGTCACGGTGATATCAAATATTAAAAAAATAAAAAACAAAAAATTTAGGAAAATCAAATCAGACATGTATGTATGTTATTTAAACAAGCCCCTAAGAATTAAAGTTGATAATCTTATATAAGTATGTACCACGAAACACTTCAATAAGTTAGTTTTTCATTTGTATGTTAGAGGAAAATTAAAAGCTGTATAAAAACGTCGGAATATTTAAATTCCCCAGCTGCATTGTCATTAGCTATTCTAAATTAGAACATTGTATCCCATAGTCCAATCATATTGTACTCACTAAACTTTAGGACAGTGCAGATGGGCACCTAGTGTAAGTTAGGCTATGTAAGTGCTTTTAAAACAACAAAATGTTATGCTCTTGTAACCCAAATGACCAGTAAGCATTCAGTAATAAAGGTTGTCTTAAATGTATTGTCTTTTGTTTTATTTCTATTCCTTTTACCAATACAAATTTTAAAAATGGAATTGTAAAAAAAACTAAATTAGACTACTGATTGTGCCCTATAAACAAGGGACGAAGTAACCACAACATTGATAGATTTTTATTGCATAAATCATTCATTGGTACTTTTACAATGAAAAATCGAATGTGTTATTATAAAAGTGAAAAAAATCAATTTTGTGTGTTTAATACACTAAGCACTAACTGAAATAAATATTTATTTTCCATGTAGTGAATTGCCAATGATTGGCAATAGAGGGGCAGCTGTCCCCTGCCCCACTCTGATGATGCCCTTAAGATTGGGTAGCAGTAGCTAAAATATATTTACTGTTTTATGATATTGTTGAGGAAGAAAACTAAAGAAATTCAGCTAGTGAGGTTTATAATGACTAGCAACAAATATTTGTTAATTGATCATATAAGTAGTCATTCTAAAGGAACACTACATACTTTTTTAGTTTTTTATCTATTAGCTCAGGTCATTTACAGCGAAAAAGAATTTTTGGTGACAAAATTAATAGTAGAATGAAACTAACATCAACGTGGTTTATAGATAAAACATGACTAATTGACATAAAATTCAACAATTTTTATGAATGCTTTTTTGTTTTTTATCAAAAAAAAAACAGCAAAAAATTGGTAACAATTTAGTTTTTTACATGTTAAACAAAATCTACCTAAGAAACTGTGTTTGCTACTTTGGGGATTGTTGTAGAGAACTGAAATACCTACAAAATGAGCTACTATATGTTCAACCGTGTTAATTGGTTCCTTAGATAATGCAACCTATACTCAAAATTGAAAAAAAAACGTTTATATATTTTTTATTTTATAGTTAAAACATTCTTATTCACTGAAAGAGTAGATTTTCTCATATCCAATAGATGTTTAAAAAATAAAATTTCAGTCAAACCTATCGAAGAACTTTTTTTCTTAAAGAGCCATATTATCTCAGCAGATGACACTATCATTATGAATAAACCAGGGTTGGAAAGTAGAAGAGTTCTCCCTGGACTAATCCATTCGAGAAATTGCTAAGAAGTGGTACCTATAAAACTTTATCCTTTTAATAAATAATTATATTGCAAATTGTAAACGGTAACTCGCCAACACGCACGAATATTATCGGTTGTGTATCGGTAATTCGTTCTGTTGGAAAGAAGTTCTCCCAGTAAGGCCTGAACTTTATTGAAACCGCAAATGACGAAAACTTTTATGTTGCAAAGAACAATCTTCCAATTATTACATTGAATATTTTGCCAGGAGCGGTTCCAGCCAAAAATTTGGGGGGTCGTTCATTTGGCAAAGATATTTCGAATACTGATATTTCATTATATATATATTTTTTATTTCAATAGAATTGTCAATATAAGTGAACAATTTTGATCATTACATCTACTTCTCCGATTTCTCCACAACTCTGTTTCTTATAAAAAAATACTTTTTACAATTTCATGAAAGAGGGTCGAATTTTGATCACTAGTTTTCATAAATTACCTGAACTACTATGGTGACACAAAGTCATGGGGCAGATCCAGGATTGTCATTTGGGGGCTTGATGTCACTGACTGTTGATTTCAGCACAATAAACACTAAAAAAGCATACCATTCAGATGATTTTGGGGGTTTCAGCCACTTGGGCCCTCCTCTGGATCCGCCAGAGCATCAAGTTTATTCTCATGCAGGAGTACTTACATAAATAGTTTTTGCAAGACTTCTAAATACTAATGATGAAGTTATTGTAAAATTCTTGGGAGGTACAACAAAAACAAAATATTTTAAAACTGAAATTATACATCAGATCAGAATAATTAAGATTGTTTTATTTTAGTTATTGTTTTATTATTAATTAGGGTTGTGTTTTTAACATTATTTGAGTAAAATTTTAGGAAATAACATTAAATGTCTTGTTAGGGCAAAATGCACTTGTTTTGAGTTAGTTTTCAATTTTTAACAAGTGAATTAAGTGGTTGCTGGTATATTCAATTAAAACAACAAATATATAACAACTAATTTATTAATCATCAATTTCTTCATTTTCTGCCATTTCTGTATCTTCATTATCACTATGTTCAGTTTCAAATTTCTCAAATCCTTCACCTTTGGTCCACCTTCCTTTTAATATTAACTTAAAAGATGCTAATTTATAATCAAACAATTCTAATATTTTTGCTTGTGATGGAGTTAGGACACTTCCTTCTTTGCATACTTCAAAATCTTTTAATAATGTGACTGTACCTGTAAAAATTTATTTCATTTATTTTGTTGCAAGCAAAAAATTCAATACATACCTCTATCTAGTTTGGTTGGTAGGCCTAATTGTCTTAAATAAGGTTCCATGTTATGAGGAAATTGTTTTAAAGGTCCTTCTTGAAGTTTAATTGATGTAGGAGCTATCGATCCAGATCTACAATAATCATTTACTTCATAACTGTCAAACCATTCTGTAACTTCATCCCTGGTGCAATCAGTAAATATCAAAGCACACTGTCCCTTAATTATAGATGTCAATTTGTGTAAGTCATCTTCAATTTCACTTTCTTTATTTTTTCCTAAACCTACAGCAATTACTTTAGTCTTTCCAAAGAAAAACCTGCTTGGTTTCCATGTTTCTCGAATCTCTTTCATTACTTTGTTTCTGATGCTTCCGTATTTAAAAACATACATGCTGTTGTATTTAGTAACACATGCCCTTATATCTTCTATTATCTTCTGTTTGAGTGCCAAACCTTTTTTACTCGTTTTCGTTAAGGAGATTTTCTTGTCTGCTTTTGATTTCGGCATATTGACTGTTCATTAACAATTATAGTTGAAAAATTAAAATTAGAAAATAATTTTCTATTTATTAGTTTACCTATAATTTAGGTTATGGTACCATGGGACGTCATAAATATTAAAACACGTGCAAAATCCTAGATACATATATTACCATAGACAACCCAGAACCAACTTATACTTAGAGCATACATTTCTGTAGTTGGCCTGCAATGCACAAATATCCTGCTACGACTAAAAAGAGAGGGCAATAGAATTATAGGTTATTTCACATGTGGGTTGAGGTAGCCAACAGACATGGTTGACGTATTCCATTGGAAGCAGCTCCCAATTGACTAAAATAGCCTTTTCCTCTCTCTATTGAATTCTCTTTTTTATTATTGACACTTAGATCATTTACCATCTGAAAGTACATGCTCTAAGTATTGACATGATAAATGTGCATTAACTATAAGCTTTAAGAAATTTCAATAAGATGATTGGCGTTTTCGCGTTATCTCTCTAGTTCATTCGCATTTTACATAAATAATATTCCCTATATACCGAAAAGTTACTGGGAACACCGAGGTAAGCCAAAGACTAAATGACGAGTTCTAAACGTGGTGTCATCACTTGGCTGGGTGATTCACTCAATTTATGATAATGTATGATTATGCAAAATATTCGACTTGTTAAGCTTAGAGCTTACACTCCTGGAGGAGAGCAAGAAGCTATTTCATTCGATTGGGTACTTTAAATGAATTACAAAAAAACAGTTTGTAGCTCATTGGCTGTTCCCACCCTTGTGAGATGACACGATGAACTCTATTTATCTCTCGTTCTAGTCTTGCCATAATATTTGTGGATTACAGATTACCTCTAGAGATATATGCTCTAAGTTGATAGGCCATGGATACTTAGAGCATATACTTTCTAGAGATAGCCTGCAGTGCACAAATGTCGTGGTAAGACTAAGGAGAGAGAGGGAAATAGAGAGGGCAAAAGGCTATTCCACTCGGTTGGTAGCTGCTTCCAATAAAGCATGTTGTTCATTGGCTGCGTCCACCGACCATCCACCCACTAAGTGAAATAGCCTCTTACTGTCGCTATTACCCTCTCTTTCTAGCGTTGCCATGATTTTATGCTTGACAGGCTATATCTAGATGGTAAATGATCTAATGATGGATAACGCCACGCTTTGATTGGTTTTTGAAATACGTCATCTATCTTATGTGTTACCTCTATGATCGTATGATTCTATAAATTTTTGAGTAATAATTTTAATGTTCTAAGATATCTCTTGCAGATCCGTGACTTGTCTATGAATGACTTATGTGTTCTGATTGGTGCAGGACTCCCTTCCATAGAGAAGAAGACTCCCTTCCATTTCTTGAATAACACCGGAAAGTCGTCATTCAGTCATTTTTAGGAATATCATTTCTTTTGTATGAAGTAATCGTAGAGGTAAGTTGATGTTTGGTCTTAAATATTTTGTTAATTTATTTAGGGCTTTTTGAATCAGAAAAATATTTTAGGCAAAAAAGTTTATATTTAATATCGATTACAAATATATTCTTAAATGATTTAGATGATTAGATTTAAACTAAATAATTATGGATTACAATATTTTCATAAGTTACTGCCTTGTGTTTTGGGCAAGGAGTAATATTAATGTTTCTTATGCTATTCCTAATCACCCAAGGCAATAATAAAACCACGTTTAATCCCGAAGTGCCAAAGTGGCATGTTCGATTCATGGCGTGGATACATGTGTTGCTATAAAAATATTCTAAAATTTCAACACCACTTTGTAGGTAGGTACTTACCATAAAATAATTTCAGTATTGTTTTTAAAGATTTAGATATCTACAATGGTGAACGGGAGGATACCTTCTGTTCACTCGAAGACTTACGTCACACCCAGACGTCCCTATGAAAAGGCTCGTTTGGATCAGGAGTTGAAGATTATTGGCGCCTTCGGACTCCGGAATAAACGTGAAGTATGGAGGGTTAAGTACACGCTGGCCAAAATCCGTAAAGCCGCTAGAGAGTTGCTGACTTTGGAGGAAAAAGACCCCAAACGTTTGTTTGAAGGTGAGTGCTCCCTTTGATTTTACAGGGCATGTATAGGGTATTACAAGTATGTACAAGTTGCGATAAAAACGAGATAATAGTTAATTTAGAGTACATTATGATATAAGGCTTCATATGGAAGATGGGACAAGCTGCCTGTCACAGGCATGTCCACACTTTAATTAACAATATTTTGTTACTGTTTGTTATAAGAAACTTGTTTATACAAAGTAATTGAACAATAGAGATATGCTATTTAAGGTTAAACAGAGGCTTTAGAAAAAATGTATGCTACATGTTACTGATTTTCCCACAAAACCTGAATAAATTCTATTCATTTCAGGAGAAGCACATTTATATAAACTTTCACATTGTCATCACTTTTTGCTCCCTAAAAACCGTGTAAAACCTGCCCTGTCCCCATTCACTAATAGGATTTTCACAAAATGCCAGATTATGTCTCTTCAACATTTTAGCTCTCAGGGTATAATTCAGGAAATAATCCAGGGACTTGCAGCATTTTTTTTGTATAACAAATTGACTTCTATACCATTTATATTATCAGATTTTTAACAAATTTTTTTTTTCCTTTATACTAAGTGTGGCAATTTTTGGTACATGCAGGTTAAACGGAAATACTCGTAAAATCATAAAAACCCACATGTACCAAAAATTATGAACATTACAAACATATTATAGTTGCACAGTTCTTGAAATTTCCCATTTGGAGATGAATGCCTGGATCAATTTTGTAAAACTTATCATTTCAGGGAAGCTTTCATTATCTGCCACCTGCAAAAAGTGCATAAGTGACTCAAATTTGATGCTGCTCGTTCTTCAAATGTATTATTTTATTCCAGTAATATCAAAATCTTTCATGTAAACCCATCTGACAAAAACTTTCATTTCGTCCCTTGAAGTAGGATACCATTTAGCTAAAATACTATGATTTCATCTGTTAACTCATCAATCATAAGTTATTCATATTATCAGTTAGTCTCTTCAACAAGCAGATCTATAAGTGACTCAAAAAGTAACAAAAGTCAGTAGGCAGTTTATCTTGCATATCATCAATATTTTGAAAACCCATAGCATCATCATCAAAATCAAACTTATTCAGTGTAGAAGAATGGGTATCCCCCAAATGACAAGATTTCTCTCAACTCTGATAGAAGTTCTTCGGTATTCTGTAATTTGTCTAAATCACTTTGATTTTCACTTTCATCGTTTATAGATATTTGTTGTGTGCCCCTTGTAGATGTACAATGTGCATCCTCGGCGATTCTGATCCTATTTTTTTAGAATGTTTTTAGAATTTTCTGTGACATGAATTAGACAATTATTTATCAGTTTCTCCTTCAGTTGATTCGTCATAGTTAGGATCTTCAAGAGAATCATCACACTCTCACTGTTAAAAAAGTCACTTTTCTCAATAATTTGTTTAATTTCATATTCATTTAAACTGTTTTAAACTTGCTGACTGCTCATTATTTGGTACAGACTTCTCTACTAAAAATAAACAATTCACTGACAGCAACATATCACTTAAAACATTTACTACTGAGTGTTCTGGTTTGACTCATTAGGCCTTATGATGTCTTGGAATCCCAACCTATTTTGTGGTAAATATGACCACATGATTCAGAGAATTAATATCCATTCTCATAGCTGTATTCAATTCTCATACCTGTAATATTTTAAGTAGTGAGTTTTTCTTAAAAAATATTCCATGTGTTAATTAAAATTAAAAAAAGTTTCTTGTGTTTGAGGTTCCCAAAACTAGAGAAAGTTTAAATATATTTTTTAATACTTATGATATTCACTTTATAATACCAGGAGTGGAAAATAATCTTGCATTTTTTGTTATGATTTTGCCCTACGCCACGCTCCGATAAATTCAAAAATTTATTGAGAGTGCCAGAATTCTGTAAAAAGGGCTAAAGAAATCAACCCCACTAGGAAACAGTTAAGGTTTCCCATACTTTAAACTGTGCTGACATTAGGGGTACAATATATCACAATTTTGAAACACATTTGGTGTTACTCTCAACTACTGAATATTTGAGAAAATTCAAATTATATTTATTTTCAGGTAATGCACTACTGAGAAGACTGGTTCGAATTGGTGTGTTGGACGAAAACAGGATGAAACTCGATTACGTGTTGGGTTTGAAAATCGAAGATTTCTTGGAAAGGCGTCTGCAGACACAAGTGTTCAAATCTGGATTGGCAAAATCCATTCATCACGCTCGTGTTTTGATCAGACAGCGACACATCCGGTAATATTGAACGTCACTATGTTTGAACGACACTTTTATTATTCGCAAAGGCCACTTAGTTGAACTAACTAATGCCTTGAAAAGTTGACATGAAACATTGTCAACCCCTCTCACTATTGTGAAAGGGTTTTCTTTGTGTGAAGGTAAAAAAGAAACTTTTTAGATGTGGTGTATAATAATTATTGATTTCAACTGTGTTAATGTGTTCCTTCAAAATTGATGTTTTAATGTTTTTGCAGCGTAAGGAAACAAGTGGTGAACATTCCATCTTTCATTGTAAGATTGGACTCTCAGAAACACATCGACTTCTCGTTGAAGTCGCCATTCGGCGGTGGCCGTCCTGGACGTGTCAAGAGGAAGAACTCTGCCAAGAAGAGTGGTGGTGCTGCTGCAGAAGAAGAGGAAGATTAATTTATAGTTGTGCGATAATTTTGTTAATAAATTTATTGCAATGATGTTGATTTTTTTTTCATTTTGAATCCTAACAAATGTTAAAACGTGAACAATAAGATTTACTAACGATAAACATGGATTTTAGCCAGGCCGCACATAATCATATACTTCGCCTCTTTTTTTTTTGTTAGAATGTGAAAAGTATGATATGTCAATAATAACTTTTGTTTGTCTCTTGTGGTTCTACTATAAGACTCCTTGGTTATGGGGTTAGAAGGGGGTAGCGATATTATTTAAATGTCTCACGGACGATTTAACATTGTATCATGCTTTTGGCAACTTTCGGTTTTAGTAGTTCTATATACAGAGAATACTGAAACAAAAATTTCTTAATTTAAAAAAGAGTAGTTGCCGTTTGGTTATTTCACAAGTGGTCCTGATCCAAATCTTAGCCACCCCAGATATTCAGGTTTTGCTAGGGGAGATCTCGATGGATTATTTTTCATACTTTGTTAATTGTGTCAAATCAGGTGTTTCTGATGGCCAGAATTGCGAGGTGACATGCTTTCTTTACTTACGGTGCCGCGTACCTTGACTCGTTTTACAGCCATTTTGAAATTGCGCGGTGCTCATACGTCCTTCATGTTCACCCAAACAAAACCTGGATTCCTTACTGAATGATTTGATGAATGTCTGATTCTTGAGGAACTTTACAGTGTGTCATGCATTTGGCAACTTTCCATTTATCTAATTCAACATATACAGGAGATAAAAAATATGAACAAATCTCGAAAATGGTTATTTCATATCGATTGAAACTCATTACTACAGTGATTATCCAACTTTCGATATTTGGTTGATTAGGAAGAAATTTGTGACTTTGATAGTCACAATTACAAGAACTGATATGAGTGATTAAAGATGGTGCTGCTCACTATGGCTGCTAAGTGCTGTGTGACGTTTAACAGCCTCAAACCTCTATATGTCAGATCTACATGCGCCAATTTAGGCTGGTCCAACCAAACCTGGATTCATTACTGAATGTCTTGAACGATGTTAAT